>OY744523.1:54052758-54165258 GCA_963556195.1 Sepiola atlantica | reverse complement strand
TCATTTTACATTCAAATTATACAAGAAAATGATCCCCCACTCCAAAAATCTAAAATATTAAGTGTTTTCAAATTCCTTCTTCGCGGATATTTTTTTCCAGGCTATTTTCATGTATTTGCCACGCAAATAGTGAAATTGGATGTTTTCGTGGATGCTTAACTACGATGGTTGTAATAGTAAAAATCTACCGTAACAAAACACTGGAAATTAAGTAAACTCAGACCCAAAAAGTTTTACTACGCCCCACCCCCCCTCCCCAAAAAACCATGTGCAACCTTTTTCCAGCGCTTATATCGAGATGGTTTTCTTTCGATCTAACAGATTTATGAAAAAACTATGAAGTGTAGTTTGTGTTTTTAAAAAAGTATAAATTTGTAATAATTTACATACGCGAATGCCGACAGCAGAAACCGCCATATTGCGAAGCTGTTCGTTAATTAGTATATTTTGCTCTATTCTGGAATGTGAAAAAATGTATACGCTGACAGAACTACCGGCAGAATTTAGTGTTTAAATCTGAATAACTATTATTCTTTGTTTAACATGAACAATAAAAAAATAATCAGAAAAACTTACGATGCAGATGTCTAAACTCTTAGCGAACATTTGTTGTTTTTCAGGAATGCGAATGTGAAATGTTCGTATTCTGGAATAACCGGTGTTTGTTTCATTCTTATGCCATGAAAAATTAGCACACAGTGAATATGGTGATGGGGGAACAGATAAGATGCAAGTAAAATTGACAGCTGACTTCTCTTTGGAAGAAGGTTTATTTGGGAGAGTTGGGTAATCTGGAAAAAACATAATAAATATTGAATGAAGAAGAAATGAATGCATACTTTCTGGAAACACACATGAGGGCTTAGCCTAATTGGATTGCGGAACATATTAACATGTGAAGGTTTTGATTATTAACCTATTATGTCTCAATATAAACGGAAAAAATCAGCTTTACTTTATTATAGAGATAACTTGAAACTTGAAAAGTGAGTAAACAACTTAAGCCATAAAGTAGAATTCTTACATAATAACAATAATTTTTAGATTACAAAATTGAATTGTTTTTCATCTGATTAGGACATAGAATGTAGATATTTTTACAAGTTATTTTATTTGAATTGACATCAATGTGATTACTGTAGCCACTGTCTTTTTCGTGAGAGAACTGACAAACTACGTGAATTATGTTCAAGCATACTTTTTTTCCGAAAGACATTTCATATGCAGCTTTGGAAAGTGCAATTTAGGAAAAGGGTTAACATAAATACAAGGGTGTAAAAAGGCGCAATATCTAAAAATAAATAAAGTACATATAATAAAGCTAAACGATAGATTTAAATCCGACAGCGACACCAGATACATTTGAGACAAAAAAAAGGTTTTCTCAAGATCACGTGAAAATGTGACGGTCAAAATATACAAATGAAATAAAGAATATATTTCTATGAAACCAAAGCTATAAGGTGTTTTATGTTTAAAAAGTGCAAATTAATTCTTATCGACTTTACGTTAGAAATAAAAATCTTAGTATTATTCTAATCTGAAGATGCTGAACAAAAATAGTAAATCTTACATTCGACCATTATCAAATCTTTAGAGAAAGTTTTAGCTTCTCTTTAGCACATTTGGACGATGGTCATTCTGGACGAACAATAAGGCAACCTGTTCTCTCCAAAAGTTAAATCTCAAAATGCAAGGTAGCTTTGGTCACCAGGCTTCTTTGTCTAAGAGGAATGACCTATTTACTAACTGAATCACCGTCTGGGTGTCAGTGTGAACCTGTATGTGTGCGTTCACTCCACCGGACGCGATTGTCCCATACGTTGTGCCGGTCAAAAATTGTTGTTCGACTCAGTCAGTGTGGCAACAAAAAATTCTCATCCCAATTAAAACCATGAGTCCAGTCTATAAACAAGTAACAGGTTTATTTGTCGGAGGTTACAAATGATACTTGTGTTCTTAGGTTGAATGGCAGACTTGCAAAATGAGATTTTTTATTCCAGCGAAATAATGTACAAGTCCAATCAATAGTCCTTTAGCTAAGAGCCCCAAATGGCCCATCTTGCCTGGAGAGGCACCTACCTCTAACTGCCTGCTAGCTCTCCTGAAAACCCATTTCCTGTCATGCCTAGAGGGTCAGGCCTCCCCCTCCTATCTCTTGGAATCCTTTCCTCCTGACCGGAAACCTTGGATTCCAGTCTTTCTCAGTGATCACCATTCGACCACTCAAGCACTGGCTACTTGAGATATCCACTAGAGATAATGGCCAGACAGTGTCCACTTAAAAGGGTTTATCTGGAGTCCATCTAGCAACATTACTTTTTGTCTCAGCATGATTCCGTTTTTTGTAAGGCACTTATTTCATTTTAAAATAGAAATAAGATTCTGTGTGATACAAAATCAGATATTTTAAAATTCTTCTGTGCCCCCCCCCACTTCTTTGGCCGTGCACCTATCATCTGCAACATCTGCAACATTCGCATGCACCGCTAAAACATGCAGCATGTTTATTATACTTTAAGTTTTCAAACTCAATAAAACGCAAGTAACTAATTATTTATCTTTATTTATATTATCGTTACGTTGTTATCCGAGCTAGAACGATCTTTTCTCTAACTTTTTTGACTTTATAATTGGGGTCTGTTTTCAAGAATTTGCCAAAGAGCTGTTAGGTTTTTGATATTTCAACATTGCGATTTGTAGAGGGATAAAAACAAATGCTCATATTGTCCGATGAAAGATGAATCTGGCAGCAGCCACAGCCAATATGTTGGCCATCACCAACATCATAGTCCTTACCAATGTCATGTTCACCACTTTTTACGATTCTTGTCAGAATTTATTGGTGAGCACACTGATGAATAAGCACACATATATATCCACTTTTAAGAGATTTTTAGGTTGAAATTTACTTGACAAAAATGTTACTAATCAGTATAATAGAATTTCTTTTTTAAACCTGATCTAATTGATTTAAATAAACAGTTTTATATATAAGTTAAAGACAGTTTTTCTTCTATCTCTTTGACCAGAATAGCTTTGGTGACAAACACTTGCTATACTTAGCGTTGGGAGAGCCTTACTGCTCTTCATCATTAGCATTTTGTTTGGTTCTTTCTTTTTGTGTGTTTTTAATGTTGTTCCACTCCCCGTCATCACTCATGTATCCTTTTTTTTTAAATTTCATCGAAACGACTTGGGGATATTTTAAGTAAGGTCAGGCCATAAAGTGAATGCAGTATTTTTGGTAAGTGTGTCTAGCGTAGGGTAAGTCCAAAAGGTATTTGGCAAAATGCATGAAAGCTGACCGCCCTCCCCTTCTCCCCCAAAACGATTAGGGCTTCATGCCTAATTTAAAGGAACTTTTTATAATTGTATGAAATTTTATGATTGTTATTTTCCTTCTGACGTAATAAAATCTCTTTGTTAACAAAGGGTAGATGCTTAAGACTCTTCGATCAATCAGGTTGGACAAATATTGGTCTGTTTCTTAAAAACAAATTTAATTTCCAATCGAGTTCATCGAATTTCCTATTTAATCCGATCAACAGTTTTTGTTTTGATTACTAATATTATAGCGAGAATCGAAGGAGCTAACACCTTCAGAGTCCCAAGTCCTCTTCCTGCCATCAATGACACCGTGAAAAAATCAAAGAAATCGGACTAGTAAAATTTTTTGCACTACTAATACTCTCCCTCTGCTCCCTTTTTGATAAGCGATTTCTATCAAGTGAATGCTATTTGACATACTTACACGATAACGTTTCCATGACCTGCTGATTAATCCGTGTATTAATAACACTGGCGAGATTAGCAAATTTATAAGATACCAGCTTGCCAAGATATGATTCTCCGTTCAATTCCTGTCTGAAGACGCAAATATTTTTTATTGCAGGCAAAGAAATATTTCAGTCACATAAATTATTAATGAAAGTAAAGACTCCCGGGCAATACCGGGTAAGGACAGCAAGTATAACATTAATTGTCACTTTCTTATATTTATTCAGAAGTTATTCAAATCAGAATAGTGAGGTTATATAATTACTTCCATTGCAAATATGGTTGTGTGTTTTATTTAGAATGGAAGATTTCTTTCCCAATTCATTTCAGACAGCGAGGGTTGTCTGACTTGCTATTTGCTTTCTCATCACTTAAAATGGTTTCGTACGAATGCTAGAAAAAGCCACGTTTTTTACTTGCTAACTTTTGTGTGATTGGACAAATATTTTATTTATTTGTATAAAAATCTACAAATAAATACACATTGATCTTTATTATAGAGTGGAGGATTGTAGACAATTGAATTTCTTGCAATGAATGTTTGAATAATAAAAAATAAAAAAATGAATTACCCTTTTCTCTCTTCATTTTAATAAATATATTCTTACCAAATTCTTTTCTCTCTTTTTTAGGATACCAAATACCAAGATGCTTGTTTGTCGGTGCCTTTGTGGTCACAATGTGGCGCGGTAAATAATAATTTTTTGGGGTTTTTAATTTTTTTCTTTCCTTAATTATTTCTTTGTAAATTTTACAATTTTAGTTTTGCTTCAAATGAAAAGAAAAAAAATGCATCTAATGTTTGTTATACAACATCTTTGTGTTTCGGAATTTTTGAGATGAGAATTAATAATTTGTATTATTTGGACTACTGTTCTCATCTTAGGTGTTATTCTCACAACGTTTCGAACGATGTAACCTTCGGCCTTCTTGTCAAACTCGCGAATCAAAAAAAATAAAAAATAAATATATATATATATATAGTAATAAGTAGTAATATATAGTAATAACTTAATATTACACATTTAAAACAAGACTAGGTTTAAAGCTCTTAAAATTCATACTAGAATTGTCCGCAAGGACCTGTGGCGTAACGGATATAAGTGCTAAGTGATAATCAGTTCTAAGTGACAGTAATCTGAAGGTTGAAGGTTCAATCCTCAGTGCGGGCGCTACTAAGAATACAATTACGAATTACTTGGTCATGGCAACGGTTGATGGGACGAGAACAAGCTACCTGCGTAGATTAAATAAAGGTTTCTGTTCGAAATTCCATACAGATTCCCGAGTTCGACATGATGCACCTGAAGAAGGTCGGAGATTACATCGGCCGAAATGTTGTGAGAATAACATCCGAGATGAAAACAGTAGTCTGAATAATCCAAATAGTACACCTCTTTAATTGTTGTTATTTTAATGTGATTAATCGAGGTTAATGTAATGATATGATGCAGATAAGGGACATACAGACAAAGTCGTCTCAACTCGAGACGTAATAATAAAATAATAATTAAAAAACTCTAAAGGATTATTTTGAACACAATGGAGAGAAATTGGAAATCACAACATTCCTTTGACCTAACATCAATAAGGCGAACAATTGGACAATTAGAATCTGGGGAAAAGTAGGAAAAAATTTAGCAATTGTGTAATTGAGTCACACCATAAATTAAAAATATAATTTCGGAAATTGAAGACAAAAGATCCAATGTAATATGTCATAAAATGAACTCTGGGAAAACAATAAAATAGTGATTAGGTTTCAGAGACGAAGTCTGACAGATGAAGCGAGGATGGGTCAGAGTTTACGCAAAAAGCAGGTACTGTATGTAAAATAAATGTTAGAAGAAATCATTTCTGTGCTAACAGATTGAAGTACAAATCTAATCGTCTCCCTTTACATCTTAATTGGTCTTATAATTCGTGACAAAATCTTCACCGCATAGTGTAACATTAATATCTGGTCTTAATTCATATTCGACATTGATACTTTAAAAAAAATATTTAGCATTTTTATTCCTTCCTCATCTCTATTTATATAAAGTTAGCTATGTTTATATATTTATATGTACAGGATTCACACCTAAACTAATTAACCAATCATTATGAATTTTGGAACACAGCTGTTAGGAGTAAGGGGTCCAATTGTGGGCTATAATTAGTTTCATGCAAAAGAGGGCCAGAAGTCTTTTGTGAAAATTCAGATACTTCCGATTTTTGTGAAATTTTAACAAGAGGAATTAGACATCAGTTAATAAATATTCCCCAAATTTCAGTTTCTTTGGAATATTTAAAAGGGTTTTTAGGGAGCATAATATGGGCACAACCCCCATTTGAAAATTCAAATATATCAGATTTGCATTGAATTTGATCCGTAGTTATAAGACACCAATAAAACAAGATTCCTGGAATGTCAATTTCTTAAGACCCCTTAAACTTAAGCATTAAGTTTAAAACATTTTCTAGACTCAAAATCCTGTGATGGATTTTGATCAAAGTTGGAATAAAGATTCTATACATGTGGTTTAATTGATTATAATATTTGTAAGGGGACATAAAAGCGATGCGAAACTTTATCTGTTTGGGGAATTAATTTTACCAGTCCTGGGACGGCTTATTTCTAGTTTATTTTATAACTGAGCATGTTGTAATGTACAGCTAGTCCAAGGGGACCGGAAAAGGAAACACTGGTTTAGTAACAAATGATGAACGTAAAATAGAAGCAGCTCGTTTAATCGGCTAACATCCATGATCAAAGCAAAACATCCTTCCGTACAAAGACTTAAAATAACGAATACCATACTGGCGACAAAGTTGAAGTTAAAATTAAAAAAACGTTTTTTTTGGGGTTTTTTACCGGATTAGTCATATAAGTATATTAGTCTATCACCTCCGGAGACGCACTGTGTACTAAAAAGAAAAATGACGTCCATATCAACATACCCTTAATTTGACTGTCGTTCGGACGGCAAGGGACGAATGAGTGAGGTGGCTTCAAACCCATTTCATAGCTCACGGAATCGAGGACAACTCAGGCCAAACGACATTGATCATGTTGTACGGTGGTGGGACTTATACAACATAATAGAGACGCTACCACTTACCACGGTAATTAGAACAAATTGTTACCAACGAATTGCATCCAACAAAAATGATGTTGACAAACCAATATTCCACACTCTTTCAGTGTCGATATGAACTATCACTTGCATACAATGCAAGTATCATTCTCAAAAGTCACTGCATAGTCCTTGTGGAGACACTTCACGCACAAGCTGGTAAAGTAGTCAAAAATTTAGAAATTGTGTAATTGGGTCAAACCATAAATTAAAAATATCGTTTTGGAAATTGAAGACAAAAGATCTGATGTAATATGTCGTAAAATAAACTCTGGGAAAGCAATAAAATAGAGATTAGGTGCATCAGGGAATCGTGAAGATAACAGCCCTCCTCAGAGAGAAAGTCTGGTTTAAAGGCATGCATGCACGTGATGAACACGCAATTAAAAACTGTTTTGACTGCCAGATTGCCACCCCTATCCCATGAGAGAACCACTTCAAATGTCCCCTTTCCCTCCAGCTCCATGGACAGAGATCAGCGTTGATTCGGGGCATCTCCCAAATGGGAAATACAGATGAGTACACACGTTATGTGATTGTGGACTTTATCCACTCGACTTCAGCGATGAGCATGATACCAAAGCTTGATAAAATCTTTGCAGAATTTGGAATCTTTGAAGACTGACAGCGGACCCCCATTCAACAGCCAGGAATTCAGTGCATATGTCCATCACACTGGGTTCAAACACAGGAAAATAGCACCTTTGTGGCCCCAAGTCAATAGCAAGACTGAATGCTTCATGCGAACAGCAAAAAAATGTATCAAGACGGCATGTCTGAATTACCAACAGGAACTCCATAAGTTTCTCTTGGACTACTGAACGACTTCTCACTCAACAACTGGCATCCCACCTGCCTCAGCCTTCTTTGGACGGGATCTGAAAAAACGGACCCCAACCAAATCACTCCTACATCAGACAGCGCGACACTCATGTGAACACTAGCATGAAACAATACGCAGACCAAAAATGTTATGTTAAACCAAGCTGCATTCATGTCGGTGATGCTGTCGTCGTCAAATACACAACAATTTCAAAATCCTCAACTCCTTACCATCCATCACCGCTGACAGTTGTACAGCAGAAAGGATTCATGATCACTGCCAAGATAGGAAACAGATCCAAGACCTATGCATATTGAAACTGACCTTAAACCCCACATTGACTCGGATAATGATGAACCAATCAATCAACCCTTCCCAGACACATCGCGAACATAACACGACTCAAACCTACACATGAACAACATGTGTCAAAATGGTCACGTTGTTACATGATCATCTTCAAATCCAATGTCTCAAGGAAGCAATCTTGTGGCCACTTTTGTTTATGGAAATGCCATCTTATGGTGAGTACATGGCGGAAGAAAGGAAAGTCTGTTACAGTTGTGGTAAAAAGGAGAGTTCTTGCTGTGAAGGTTTTACAAAGTAGAAGAGGAGATTGAAGTTCCGTCGAGCTTTATAGTAAGATATTTGTGTTTATCCGAATCTGTCATTAGAGGAGGGGAATAAACATGTTAATATTCCTACTAATGCTGCTACTGATGCTACATCTACTAATGCTACTGCTGCTACTACTAAAAACGATGCTAAATTTGGTGCAATTCTAATCAGTACTTTTGAAGGCTCTAAATGTTAGCGGCAATCGTACAGGGCGACCCCCACACACACACACACACACACACTATAGAGTCAATGCTTAGGGCTCAACTGTACGACCAGTTGAGAAGCAGTAAGATAAGTCAGACTGCCAAGCACATCAAAATGCCGGTTTATAATAAGGCTAGAATGTTCCATTATGCTCAGAAGGGCAAGTCCATTCTCTGTGTTCTGATTGGCTGAGATTCATAAGTGGCCATTCTAGTGTATAAATGTTCATTCATTCGAATAAGTATTCTTCTATGAGATGGATGCCGGTAAGTGTTAGTTTGATTCTATACACACAAAAAAAAATGCCACCCATGGAATTGTTAATAAAATACATAATCTTTTCTTCGTTCCAACCATATTTGGTACAATTAAACTTCAGTCTATGCCTTACCTGTCCACTTGGTTTCAATCGGTCTGTTTTTATCGCTGTTTAATATCAGTTATGATTAATACTGAACGCTACCTAGCGGTCGTTAAAAAGTTTTGGGCAAACGAATGGGTGTTGTAAGGATGACCTGTGGTTTCAGCAGGATGGAGCAACACCCCACATTTCAAATGACTCGTTGGAATGGGTGCAGGGACACTTTGTTGATCGTCTCATCAGTAGGAGGTGTGATCTTGAATGGTCTTCACACTCACCGGACCGTAAACCCCCATTTTTATCTGTGCACAAATATAATTTCTATCAATACAACCCTCAAGACTATTACTGAATTGAAGAGGGCCATCACAGCCAAAATTAGGACCAAAAATAGTGAATATTATTGTCATTCTTGTGGGTGTACTTTTTTAGGGGTCATCATGAAGTATAATGGCACACCTGGCATTCCAAGGGTTCTTTATGTCGAATTTGATGAAATTCTGACAACATTTTTTGGAGGCTTTAAGTGGCTATTAGTTGTATTATTGGAAGTAATAATTTTGATATGCCTGGAATTCCAAGGAGGTCATGCCAAAATTATATTGGAACCATTAACATTTTTTAGTAATAGTAGTAGTAAATATTTTTTTTAATACTAATGATTCACCACTTACCAAGGCCAATAGCCACTCGAGGATAAAGGTTAATGATATTGTCTGTTGGATGAACAATACTATGAGAAGATTGAAAAAGATGGATGAAATGGACAAAATTTGATTACTCATTAGGACGTCTCAACAAGTGTATTTGTTGACATTGGACTTGAAGACGACCATGTTGGAGTCTGCAGGGAAGCATAACCTCCTTCATCTCAAGGATGCTTCATGCAAAATTTGCAATTCTGTTGAGTAGTTTTGGAGTTTATAAGTGACCAACACCAGCAAAAAAATGCTCAATTATACCTGCCATCAAAAATGAAGTAAAAAAAATAAAAAAATAAAATAATGCTTTGCCAGTGTTCGCACTAATATTTATATAAAATAACATTTCATTCGGTGAATTTAAAAAGAAAAAAATAGAAACAACTTCTCAAACTGGAAAGTTTAAAGGAAAAAATCCACATCAAAAGAAAATATCTCATTATGGAAATAGACTGAAGAACTGCTTTCTGGATTAATTTAAGATGGTGGCATAGGTTGTCTCACTTGCTATTTGCTTTCTCCTTCCCTTGAACACTGAAAATGCTTTTGTCTGGCACATTTTTTACTCGCATGACAGAGAGAAGCACACACACACACACACACACACACACATATATACATATATACACACACACAGCATAATCACATTGACACCCGTTAGATCACCGACGGTGAGCCAGGTCAGTACTAAATGGGTGACCATTTGGGAATACCAGATTCTTATCTGCATTGTTTTCAGTTGTCCTGGACTTCTTGCCACTGGAATTAAGTAGTACCAATTTAGGAGAGGTGTGGTTGGGATTGTGCAACCCTTGCTTCATAATTTCACACACAGCTACCCTTACAGATGTATATCCATCGTCTCTCAAGACTACACGGAGGCCATGCATATATATATATATATATATATATATATGAGTGTGTATTTAGGCAGCATTTTTTCATTTATGCAAACATTGTTAAAAATAACAGAATTCGTCTGTTTAATTATACCTTTCTTTATTTTTTCAATTTTTCTGATGGTCTTTTTTGTATTAAAATCAAAAAAATTTATAAATGTTCCATAGGTTTGTTTCACAAACGTTTTCGATTCTTCATCGAATCATCATCAGATGTCAAAAGCAAATGAACAAAAAAGGTGGAGAATTTTAAAAAGACAGCGGAGAAACGCGCAGATAATGTCTTTGCATTGTTCCAGGAAGTCATTGACGATTTAAATTCAGGCTGAGGCTGATTCGACGAAGAATCGAAAACGTTCATGAAACCTGTGAAAGCTATGGAACATTTATTCATTTTTTTGATTTTAATACAAAAAAAAACATCAGAAAATAAAAATAAAAAAGGTTTAATTAAACAGACGAATCTTGTTAATTTTTGCAATGTTTGCATATATATATATATATATATATATTACAGAGTGGAGGATTTTTTT
This sequence comes from Sepiola atlantica, assembly GCA_963556195.1. Classification (NCBI taxonomy): domain Eukaryota; kingdom Metazoa; phylum Mollusca; class Cephalopoda; order Sepiida; family Sepiolidae; genus Sepiola; species Sepiola atlantica. Next base: position 54,154,217 of record OY744523.1, on the reverse strand, counting down.
ACATCTTTTGGCAAGAGATTCTGTCTTTGTTTATTTGAGAAAATTGATAACAGACTTCTGTAAATTAATCTGGATCTCTATAACATCCGTTGTATTTCTCTTTTTAAAATCTTTTTAGAGATTTTTAGTCTCTTTAGTGTCCTTCCATCCCAGGCCAGAATGCTCTTGATTGAATCGATCCAGCCGATTCACGCTTTTAAATTTTGCTACAAGCATTTATTTATGAATAGCAGATTCTTTTTAAAATTAGAGAAGGCCCTGATCTTATATATAAAGTAAAGTTAGTTTGTCCCCACATTCTTTTGTGATCAATAGCTTTTTTACTACCAGCGACGAAAGGAATCTGTTTCATCAGTCAAATTAACCACATGCCAATGGTTCGTGTTAAAAACAAAGAAATTATTTTCAATCTATTTCAGAGATTTTTGATATTTAATCCTGATCAATATCTTATTTTTGATTAGTCATAAATAAAGGAAGGCAGAAGAGTTAATCCACACACAATCCCAGGTCTTAATACTGCTACCCAAATTACGGGTACTAATTTAATAACAGATATTTCTTTGATATTCACCGGTGTAAAAAAAAAAAGGGCACTTTCTTCCTCTCCTTTCTATCATTGCCATTTGACTCTAAAGAGAAGGGGAGGGAGAAAAAGTCATTCTGGTTTATGTATTTAATAGCATCATAATTTCATACCTGCTGCCGTGGGTTAATTGGTTAGCTTGCCGTTCTTTGAGACAGTTTGTGAGTTCGAACCTGACTGGGGGGGGGGGGGGATAATTATTTTCCCTCTGATTTTGCCCCAAAATGAACTTTTCAAATTAGAATATTAAGCAGATTTTGTCTTTTGTTTTACTTTTATTTTTTTCATGTAATCTACGTAATTTGCAGCAACTACACCAGGTGGCTCTGCTAGTAGTTTATAATCTGGTACATGTCTCCAGCTCACGTGAACACTAGGCCAATCTAATATTAAACCATCAGTGAGAATGGCCTATCCTAGTCTTTTTCACTTTCTCTTTTACTCTTTTTCTCTGCACGCGTTATTTAATGGCAGAGATCGTAAATAATGAAAGCACAAAATCATTTGGGGTTTAGCTTCACCACGTGATTGAGAACAGAACTTCTGCCGGCGGGGGGGGGGGTCAATACGTGTTAATTAGTAGGTTATACTGAAGTACTTGCTGAAGGCATCTTCACGGCTGTGTTGTTTTTTTTTGCCGACCTTTCACATACAATGCCTGGAGAATCTTTTACAATGATCAGCAGAGTCGCGAACGGGGTCCAAAAAAAAAGAACGAGAAAGGGTTTAAAACCATAAATTTGCAACAAGTAAAGTTGACTTATGTCTAGAATAGACATTTTCTACTTACCTATGTAATTTGTTTGTATTTTTATGTAGTATAAATGGCTTTCTATTAGATGTTAAAAAAAGATTCTTGTTTTTTTTAACATCGAATTTGGCAACAAGGAAAATGGCCGCCCGGCCTCTATATTATTACGTAAATCGGCCATCTTGTTTTGTGCGATGTTCTTGTGGCGAATATTTAAATTTCTAATAAATAGCAATTGAAACGGGTTAAAAATCTTTTTAATAGTTGGAAAAGACACAGGTAAGTTTGAAAATAACTTTTATCAGTTACAGTTACTTTTATTTGTTTAATATTTGTTTTTTGAGCGTTTTTACTCTGCTGATCATTGTAAAAGATTCCCAATGCCTGATATTCCCAAAATTGTCACCCATCTGATACTAACTAGACTCAATGTCACTTAACTTTGGTGATCTAACGAGAACCGGTGTTTCAACTTGATTAAATACCTCACCCATCCTCCAAAAACACGACCACTTTCTCTCGCGATTCAGCAAGAAAGAGAAAAATCTGATCAGCTTATTTGCTACGTGTCACTACTGACTTCCTGTCTGAGACGTCATATCTTTTTCTATCTGACACATTAAGAGACGCATGTCTTAGTGTCACGTATTTCATCATCATCAAATTTGGTTTAACATCCTTTTTACATGCTGGCATATGTTGGACTGTTTTTAGAAACTGACTTTCAAACTAACTGATCTCTGACCAGGTCTTTATTTATTCTTATTTCTTGAGAGAAAAAGAGATACATAAACACCTGTCTAGAGATAGGTTAGTTTGGAAGTCAAATTTCTAAAAGCCGTCCAACACATGCCAGCATGTAAAATGGACTCTAAATGGAATTTGATGATTTCTCTCAAATTCTTATCACTTTCTCGCATGTTTTCCTTTGACTACCCCTGCTATCTCAACTGTTCTACATCTACTAACCCAGAACTCTCATCCATTCTTTCAACGGTGTTATCTCATAGAAGTTTCCTGTTCGGCACACATCTCCCTATACTGTCCAGATTTAATCTTCCTCTGAGGTCATCAGATCTAAACCTGTCTTTAAGACTCTCATTACACGTCATTTATATATTCTCATCATTTCTCTCCAAAGGGGAAATAACTTCTTGAAAAAATAAATAAGTTACTTCCCTTTAGTTTGTACATTAAAATGACTGGAAAACCGACCCCCTCCTGATGAAATCGGCATCAGTTTAGGGTCAAAGAATGGATATTCCAAGCATATCCTCAACCCTCACTGGTCATGTTTCACTTTCTATACAGCATTACACTACGTACAAGGCCTAACAGACTATTCTCTTGCTTAACAGCGGTCATGCTCTGCTAATTAGTAATGGCAGAAGTTCCCTGAATTTGCTCCATCTACTCCTAACTCTTGCAATCACACCAGCACCAACTCCTCCCTGTGCTCCAAAAGTGAAGGAAAGAAAAGAAAAAAGAGTAAAACAAAATGAATAGAAAAGGAAAGGCAGTGGCTTAACATGCCAGTAATCTATTTTGCCTTTTCTCATTTTGCCAAGCATACTACAGTTATCTATCTGTCATCTAAGTGTGTGTCTTCATCTATTAAAACTTTTTTTCATTTTGTAAAGTGTGTTGGTATCAGTAGGGAAAAATGTAACTGCCTAATAAAACAAAAGAGGTCATAGATTTAACTGTTTTCAAATACAGAAATGTTGCTTCTTTTTATGTGCTTTTACAATCACTAGACAAAAAAGAACACTCTTATCCTTATTAAATTGGTTACTCAAATGACCATCTATTCTGATCCTGACAATTTGCTATGATCAAGAATGAAAGTTGGTCAAGATTTGAGCCATTGTTTTTATTTTATTTATCTATCAGATTAAATTGTCTGGATCAAAATGAATATCAATTATGGTGATCAACTCTCTCTTACCAGATTTTGTCAGTATATTTATGGCTCAGGATAAGACCATTTATAATTAAGTAGGTCAATTTGATTCTGGATCAAAGATATGAGGAAAAGAAAAAGTGTGCGGGGGGGGGGGGATAATGAATGTTGTATTTTCATAGGAACCCAAAAAGATGGGATTAGTTTACAGAATCCTGTTCTCGTTCTTTTCTGACAAGCAAATAAGGATTCTCTTGTGAAAAGCGGTTCAAAAGGCAAATTCTGCAACAACTGATTGACCTGCAATTAATTTTGCAGAACACTTTTATTCATTGATTTCTATAAAAAATGAACATAAGGACAGTTTTAATAAAGACTCAGATTTACCCAGCGTTGCCTGGGTATCAAATGTGTCGAAGATATCTTTCCCAAGTTTTATTAGTTACTAGCAGGGTTACGCGTTGTTGCCCGGGGCAAACGTGTAACATATTTCTATTAAAACTTCTATCTTATTCTTCCCAAGTTTCCCCCTCCCTCTCCCCACCTCCTCTTTCTTCTCCACTCAGCCCATTCCTCTCTCTCTCTTACACTCTCTTTCTCTGAACACACACTTTTTATAGATTACTCGAGTCAGCGTAAGAAAAATAACTTCTGAAAAAAAATCAGTTACTTCCCTTTAGTTTGTACATGAAAATGACTGGAAAACCGACCCCCCCTTACGAAATCGGCATCAGTTTTGAATCAAAGATGGGAAATTTTTTTTCTAAATTTTAGATATTATCTGTTCCGGGCAATGCTGATAAGATGATTTTTGGTTTGTATGTTTCCAGTTTTAACTGAATATACATACAGACGTTTGCCCTTTATATTATAGAAGACGTTTCCTTTCATTCTGCCTATTTAAATAACCATGTGCGAGGAACGTGTTTTTGCAAATAACCATTTGCGAGGAACGTGTTTTTGCAAATAACCATGTGCGAGGAACGTGTTTTTGCAAATAACCATGTGCGAGGAACGTGTTTTTGCAAATAACCATGTGCGAGGAACGTGTTTTTGCAAATAACCATGTGCGAGGAACGTGTTTTTGCAAATAACCATGTGCGAGGAACGTGTTTTTGCAAATAACCATGTGCGAGGAACGTGTTTTTGCAAATAACCATGTGCGAGGAACGTGTTTTTGCAAATAACCATGTGCGAGGAACGTGTTTTTGCAAATAACCATGTGCGAGGAACGTGTTTTTGCAAATAACCATGTGCGAGGAACGTGTTTTTGCAAATAACCATGTGCGAGGAACGTGTTTTTGCAAATAACCATGTGCGAGGAACGTGTTTTTGCAAATAACCATGTGCGAGGAACGTGTTTTTGCAAATAACCATGTGCGAGGAACGTGTTTTTGCAAATAACCATGTGCGAGGAACGTGTTTTTGCAAATAACCATGTGCGAGGAACGATATATAGATCGTTAAAAGTTTGTTGGAAATTAGAAAATTGCCATCTTGCGTGATATTAGTTCAGAATCCAAATATAACAGTTCATGACTAAAAATGCAGACTTAAAACAAGTAAAAACTGATTTACAAATGTAATGGCATCTTGTGATTAAAGAAAATTAATCATAATGGAAACAGTAATTATTAGATCAAATCATCCTAAACTTTGGACAAAATCCTACCCCTCCCCCACACACATACACATACATAAAAAAATATGCAACAAGAATATAGAAGCGCAACTTTGACTGTTCATATAAGATTCATTTCAATAGCTAACACATTGAATCTTTTTAATATGATTCATAGTACACAAAAGATCAAGCTTAATTGTTCTTTTAATTGTAAATCAATAAAAAACAAAAAAAAATTTTGGACCAATCGTCAGATGGATCTGTATGGTAAAGCTTGAACGGAGCATGCCTTTTGGGTTTCTGTTCGTGCGGGTCAACTCGAAAAGCGTTGCGGACGTCATGCAGAAGAGCAGACTGCGTTTGTTGAGTCACGTTGAGCGCAGCAATGGCTGGACTGCTAAAGCCCAACAGTTGAATGTACCAGCAGAGAAAACCACCTCTGGCAGACCCAAGTTGTCTTGGGAGGACGTGATCAAACGTGATAGGAGAGCCTTGGGTATGGATTCCGTCGGGCTTCACCAAAGATAAGAATGGAGGCGAAGACTTAGATCTAGATTAGGCAATCAGGCTCCACCCTCATCAAAGGATTAATTGTGGCCTGATTCAACAAATAAACCGGTTGTTGATGATGTAAAAATAGATAGAAACACAATTTGATCATACAGTAAAAATTTCTTTAGTATTTCATTAAAGTTTTCAACTTAGATTTTTTTTGTGTGTGAAAGACGACTTAAACCCCACAATCTTTATGAGTGATCCTTTTCTTTAAGATGGGACTATCTTTATGAGCATAGAGGAACACGATATCACGTACACCAAATTTGAAAAACACAAACATCTTTTTCGCGTAAAAAAATAAATCGTCTGTCAGCAAAAATAGTAACCTAACTTGAAGTAGCCTAAAGAGACAGAATTACACATTTATATAAAGAAAGGTAGATTTTGTTTCTATCCAAATCTTAACCCCCAAAATAAACGAGATATCGCAAGTTTGAATTGAAGGGAATTTCACTGTATTTATCCGTTCTCGCACTCTAAAGGAATGATCGTACACAGGCTGAAGTTTAATTTCTTGAAATTTTTTGGGCCTTTGTCGGATTGGATAATAATTTAGATTCCCCTTTTTCCCTGCTCACCCTGTACAAAGAAAAAAAGACCACCCTGATACTTTGGATTTTAATTGTTCCAATGAGATGCAATTTGCGATTAACTCACCATCTCTTATTAAATTTCTATCTATCACTCTCACCCTCTCTCATGTTGTTATGTTGTTCCTCCATCCCCACTTTTATTTTATACAGTATCTATCGGTCTCTCTCTCTTTCTCTGTTTATTAGCAGTCACAGGTTGTAGAACCATGTTCCGCCCGTCGACCCCAACGCTTGTTTGCCATGATTTTGTTCTCCTTCATCTTCTGTTCTAGCCGTGTTGTCTGACGATCGCCAAGGGCACATGCACTGGTTTACAAATATACAAAAACAAAACAACGTAGACTCACAAGAAAAAACACAAACTCCGATACTTTGTGTATAAGTCGGTTGTGCTCTAGGTGTGTGTGTGTGATCCCGTCGTTGAAGAAAAGGACCCTCCAGACGCTATCGTCCACATCTTGGTTAAGTTCCAGTGTATCAGCTAGAACCATGGCCATCCCTACTACAGGCCAGGCAATCGTGCAACTGGGGTCTTTTACTGGGGGCCATGTGAATTTTTGAACAAATTGTTTCTCTGCTTGATATCATCAACTGGTGCGGATCCTTTTTTTCTTTTTAACCACAATATACAAGTAATGATCTTTTGACACAAGTACAAAATCTCTAAAAAAAAAAATCCAACATTGAAATAAAAATTCTTCATCGAAATATGCATTTGCCTTTGTTTATTCAAAATTACCTGTCTCTTCATTTATAGGAATTTGTCAATAATTGTCAAATTTATCAATTAGCTCATTGTGGTTCTTATTATTTGGTATGTCAAACACATAAAAACATCAAACTAATCTCACAGAGGAATTTTACCTTTGTTTGCAACTTCTATATCGAATATTTAAGAAAATTCACATGGCCCCCAGTAAAAGACCCCAGTTGCACGATTGCCTGGCCTGTAGTAGGGATGGCCATGGCTAGAACCCAAACTGAGATAATTTGTCTGTCGAGGCATTTTTGTCATTCGCTCGTCATCTCATCTCATCATCTGCTCAACCCGATCTGCCGGTCTACTCTGATCTGCTGGGGGGATAGTTCATAGTATCATAAGGTAATAAAGAAAAGAAAAGAATAAAACAATTGGAATAGTCCATTATAAACGAGAATATCCAGAGGTAGTAATATTATTTAACCAATAGCTAAAGAGAAAGAAAAAGAGGTGGGGGGGGGGACATAGCAAGCAGAAATGGACTAATTTTGCATTTTGTCTTATTTAAAAAAAAAATTAAACTGACTTTGCAAGCTTGCTTTTTCCTGATTCAACCAATGTTACCCGAGCTAGTTAGGTAACCCAACGGGTAACTTTTTTTGTTTTTCTAGTTTGACGTAACCACCGAATTGATTTACAACAGTTTGTGAAAATGCTCCCCACAGTTGCAAGTGGTTTACATGACCTTTAGAAAACTTCTCTCGACTGGGTGGCAGCTTGATTGACAGAAAATAGTAAACAGCTTTTTAAACGCTCCGGTTAACATTAACTTACCACTCTTAGTCATGAAGATCGTACGGACTATTAAAACTAAAATGATCTCAACCAGTTGCATCTTAATTGTTTGAGCTTTTCTCCTTCAAATGTCTTCCGAGTTTGAAAACATTTTCCACCAACTCATATTTTTTTTTTTCTTTTTTCAACATAAACATTTTCAAACTTAATTAACTAAAAACATTTGTTATAAATAAGTTTTTTTAATTCAACTATCTTAGGAATTACGGGGTAAGGTGTAATTCTTGTAACCAGTTACCTTGTGTAAATTTCAATTTGTTTTCGAGGAGTCTTCTAAAAATAATACATAGAAGACATTGCCAAGGCTGCTGCAAAGCAAGTTGGCTCACTCTACCATGCTAGAAAACTTATAACACATGAGAGTATCCTATATCTTTACAAAGCCACCATTCGTCCGTCCATGCATGGAGTATTGTTGTCACATCTGGGCTGGTGCACTGTCCACTAGTCTCTCCCTCTTAGACAAGGTCCAAAAAAGAGTCGCCAACTTAATAGGTCCCTCACTATCCACCAAGCTCCAGCCCCTGTTCCATCGCCGCAATGTTGCTTCCTCGTGCCTGTTTTACAAGTACTTCAATGGATTGTGCTCTGATAAACTTGCTGCTCTCGTGCCCCCACAATGTAAATTCACTAGACCAACCTGCCAAATCCCATCCATTCACTGTGAAGGTCCCCAGATGCCAGAGAGCTTTTTACTCCAAAAGCTTCTTTCCTCGTACTGCTAGACTCTTGAACTCCCTCCCTGCTCCCTGTTTTCCTGACGGTACTGACATGCAGAAATTTAAAACTAGTGTAAACAGACATCTCACTGCACAGCTGCCAATTTAGGTTGACCACCCACCCCAACCCCCAAACCTTCACCCTTTTTTCTCAATAGCCCCTTACATCTACAGTGGCGGCTTGCCTTGTCTGGGGTGAACTATGTTAAAAAAAAAATTTAAAAAAAAAAAAAAAAATTTTTTTGATGAGTGTTCAAAAAAATTTATTTTTCATTTAATAAGTGTAATTTATATCGATTAATAATACAAATTTGGTATCTGTCTGTTTGAAGACAGAACAATGCAATTACTTCTGAGTTAAAAAATTTTTTTTGTTAACTTAGTTCACCCCAAACAAGGCAACTTGCCACTATAGATGTAAGGGGCTACTGAAAATTAGGGTGAAAGTTTAGGGGGTCATCATTACTATTATAACTATTAATGCTCAATTCAATTTATAAAACTAATGGACTATCTTTCAATGCTCAAGTCAGAGGTAGTGTAGTGTATTTGGCGTCATACCATTCTCCCAGCTTTTTTTTCAGTTCGGGTCACTGGGTCATGGAACAAACTACCAGAAGCCGTGGTCAGCCCACAGATGTCCAAACAGTTCAAGGCAGTACTGGATTCATCGTGGTCGCTGATCTTTGGATGATCATCCCTGTACATACCCCCCCCCCCCATATTTCATAACTCGCTTTTGCATGGTTCAAGCCCTGTGCTCATCTTTTGCCAATATATTGAATTGAACTCAAACTCTGATGATATTGTTTACTTGTTTGCATATGGAATGTTTTAGATGGTAGGAGGAAGAGTTATCCACTTCACCACAATCACTAATAATGAATTAGTTCGACATAATTTAGATTCAGGGTACCCCCTCCCCTCCTAAAAAAATGCTACCCCTGGGATCATTAATTAAATTTTCAATTCTTTTCTGAAATCCGACCATATTTGGTACAAATAAACTTCAGTCTATGCTGACTTGTCCACCAAGTTTCAGTCATGAATGTCCAACAGTCTGTTTTATCGCCGTTTAACGATATGTTTCAAATCTGCAGCATATTAATATTGACTGGTGATCGAGAACCTCTTGGTCGACCAGAATGTGTGCCTCTGTTTCCCTTAGCATTCAAGTTTAACATTGATTTGTGGATCCCTGAATTTGTGGATCCAGCTCTACATGATTTTTTTGTGATTAACTACGTTGAAATTTTCTCTTGAAGTGAGCTTGCGTCACCATTGATTTTATCTCAAAGTAAAATTCTACACAAAATGTATTTTCTTGACCCTAACCCCAAAACATTTTGTAAACTACTTTAATCTTAATCTTAATTGCAATGATTCTCTTTTGTCAACCTGAAATATTAAAATAATTGCTCGATTATTAAAGAGATTACAGACAATTTTTTATACTCTGAATGGACATTTTTTTTACCATTTACTAAAACAAAATGGTTTACAAATTCACTTTTATGGCAGCTTTTTTAGCCATAAGACACTCGCATCCCTGATTGTTAGACTCCTTGATTTTATAGATTCTTTTAAAAATTTAGAAATTTTTACTTTTTAAACTTTTTTTTACTTTTTACTACTTTTTACTTTTTTTAACTTTTTTAAAAAACTTTTTTTTACTTTTTACTTTTTTTTACTTTTTTTTACTTTTTACTTTTTTAACTTTTTTTTCTTTTCCCTTTCTTTTTTCCCTTTTCTGTTTTCCCTTTTCTTTTTCCCTTTTCTTTTTTCCTTTTCTTTTTTCTTTTCTCTTTTTTTCTTTTGTTCTCTTTTTTTGTTCTCTTTTTTCTTTTCTCTTTCTTTTTTCTTTTCTCTTTCTTTTTTTTTTTTTCTTTTGTCCCCGTTCTTTTTTTCTTTTTTGTTTTTTTTTCTCGATTTTCCTTTTTTTCTTTCTCTTTTTCGTTTCTTTTTTTGCTTTCGTTTCTTTTTATGCTTTCGTTTCTTTTTACCTTTTTCTCTTTTTTTTGTTTCTCTTTTCACCTTTCCTTTTCTCTTTTCTTTTTTTTGTCTCTTTTTTTTCTTTTCTCTTGGTTTTTTTCTTTTTGTCTTGTATCTTTTTAAAAAAAATTTCCTTTTCTCTTTTTTTGTCTTTCTCCTTTTCTCTTTTTTTGTTTATTTTCTTTTTCTCTTTTTTTTTTATTTTCTTTTTCTCTTTTTTTTGTTTATTTTCCTTTTCTCTTTTTTTTTGTTTATTTTCCTTTTCTCTTTTTTTTGTTTATTTTCCTTTTCTCTTTTTGTTTATTTTCCTTTTCTCTTTTTTTGTTTATTTTCCTTTTCTCTTTTTTTTTGTTTATTTTCCTTTTCTCTTTTTTTTTGTTTATTTTCCTTTTCTCTTTTTTTTGTTTATTTTCCTTTTCTCTTTTTTTTGTTTATTTTCCTTTTCTCTTTTTTTTGTTTATTTTCCTTTTCTCTTTTTTTTGTTTATTTTCCTTTTCTCTTTTTTTGTTTATTTTCCTTTTCTCTTTTTTTTGTTTATTTTCCTTTTCTCTTTTTTTTGTTTATTTTCCTTTTCTCTTTTTTTTGTTTATTTTCCTTTTCTCTTTTTTTTGTTTATTTTCCTTTTCTCTTTTTTTTGTTTATTTTCCTTTTCTCTTTTTTTTGTTTATTTTCCTTTTCTCTTTTTTTTTTTTGTCCATTTTCCTTTTCTCTTTTTATCTCTAATAGAACTTTTAATCTGATTAAAACAATATTTTCTCGTTTCAGCCGATATATGAAATTACACTCCCGGATGCACTATGAGCGAAGGCTCATCCCGCAGACCTACATGTCCTATCACCTTCACCAACATCATGCGAAACAAAACCAAAGACTTTCTCAGCCAACCCAATATTTCAAATCTAAATACCTTATATACGGCGTAGATCTACATCCTCCTCTACCTAAGCCAGATCTAATCGTATATAGGCGGATACATAACAGCGTATCGAACTCGAAAGAGGAATCCAAAGTAGAACAGACGGTGAAGGCATTGAAGGAGGCAGCGGCCGAAAAAGCCGCTGAGGCTGAGTTAAAGGCTTCGAACGAAAAACTGTTCGTATTGGAACCAGTCCAGGAGAAAGCGCTTATGTTACCCAAGAAAAAGCTATGGGTGCGCATTGTCGATGAGGTGAAACACTACTACCATGGTTTTCGGTTGATGTCCATAGACATCAGAATCAGCATGCGGCTGCTGTGGTCACTTCTCAATGGAAAGACATTATCAAGGCGAGAACACAAGCAGGTACGTATTTCGGGAGAAAACGGTCTGCTCTCAGCCAAAACATGCTTAAAAATGATAACCTTCTGTTATGTAAAAGAAAAGTTGTAATTCTGTGAGTGTGTGTCTTGCTAAAAGTTAGAAACTACACAAGATACTTACAAACCATACATCATCAAATTCAGCATGACCCCGATCTAGTTATTGAAAAAAAAAAATAATAATGTAATATTCACTCTTTTGGGCTACCATATTTTTTTTAATGTAGTTCACCCCAAACGAGGCAAGTTGCCACTGTAGACGTAAGGGGCTACTGAGAATTAGGGTGAAAGTTTTGGAAGTCATCCTAAATTAGGAGGTGTGCAGTGAGATGCTTGTTCACATTAGTTTTAAATTTCTGCATGTCAGTACAATCGAGGAAACAGGGAGCAGGAAGAGAGTTCCAAACATCGGCAACTTGATGGAAAGAAGTTATTGGAGTAGAAGGCTCTCCGGTATTTGGGGACCTCCATAGTGAATGGATGAGATTTAGCTGATTGTCTGATTAGTCGAGTGTATTTATGTTGAGGGGGGCACCAGAGAAGCAAGTTTATCGGAGCACAATCCATTGAAGTACTTGTAAAACAAGCACAAGGGTGCAACATTGGATCTTGGTGGATAGTGAGGGACCTATTAGATTAGCGACTTTTTTGGACTTTAAGAGGGAGAGACTAGTGGATGGTGCACCAGTCCAAGTGTGACAACGATACTCCATGGATGGGCGGATGGTGGCTTTGAGAAGTTTTCTAGCATGGTAGAGGGAGCCCACCTTCTTTGCAGCAGCCTTGGCAATGTCTTCTATGTATTTTTTCTAATTCATGTTACCTGTGAATGTTAGGCTGAGGAGTTTGAACATTAGACTTTCAGGTAGGGTGTTATTTGCCATGTCAGCCAGTAGTTGAAGAGGTTTCTTGTAGTTGTTGAAGGAAAGGAGCTTTGTCTTAGCAGCATTAAATGTTACCATCCATTTATGACCCCATTCCACTACAGACTGGAGGTACTTGGTCCTTCATTAATACCTACAGGTATAAACGAGTATAAAAACTGTCGAAAAATGGGTAACTTAAACGAAATCTGAAGCTAGCATGAATTTGATGCACTCACGCATGCGAAAGATGGAGGACTCAGAAAACGTCAACTTTACAGATGTCTGTCGAGTGTGTCGGAAGCCTTTTGCAGGGATACAAACATACATACAGACAACTCTCTTTTATATTATATATATATATATATATATATATAGTGTGTAGATTTCAATTTTGTGTTGAGAATCTGAATAACAGAGCTCAATGTAATTTAAACAGAGCAAAACAGAATTATAAAAAGAAAAAACTATACACACATTAAGGTTGTACACATTATAACTTATTTCGACCCCTTAATTAGGTCTCCTCAGATGTATAAACAACCACGTCAAAAAACCAATATATGGTTTTTTGACGTGGTTGTTTATACATCTGAGGAGACCTAATTAAGGGGTCGAAATAAGTTATAATGTGTACAACCTTAATGTGTGTATAGTTTTTTCTTTTTATAATTCTCTCTCTCTCTATATATATATATATATGAAATGAATGATAAGAATAAAAATAGGAAAACGAACAATATTTATTGAATCATCTCGTATATTGAGCATTGACTTTGCAATTTTATCTTTATCATCCATTTTATATATAGATGATAAAGAAAGGAATAAAGTGTTCCGACGTAATGGAAATTGAAAAAGGAAAACCAAAAAATATTATTTATGTATTCATCAACGTTTTGTCTTTATTACAAGACTTCCTCAGGATGATTGTCTGAAGAAAACATCACACAAATATAAAATGTTTTGGCAGCCGGCTCAAACGTGCGGCCGTGTTGAGCAACAAGATCAAAACATATTTTGAAGAAACCTCTGACGGCGATAATGACATCGGATCGAAGGTGCTGATTACAAATCTGCGGTTAGTTTGGCTCTTAAATCAACCGTTAATGATTCTGCGACACCCATACACACAACTTTGCTTTATATATAGAGATGTATGAGGGTAAAATACACAATACAATATAATAAAATGACATTTTGTGGAGACAAAATGGAAAAATAATTAAACACGAGGAGATTAATCTCTCGTTAATTAATTCTAATTATTTTTATTTATTTCAGTGTTTAATTGTTTTTCTTTTGTCTTTCATACACACACACACATATATATATATATATATATATATACATATATATAAAGGAGATTGACAACATCTTTGAGGCAAGCATGAAAATGTATTTAAGTGAAATATTTTTGAAAATCAACACACCGTGCAATTTAAATAAAAAACCTTTTTTTTTTGTCTTTTTTTTTTCTTTTTTTTTTTTCTTTGCAAGCTTTCGTTGTAGAACAACTTTGTCAGGCGAGACTGAAGAAGAAGAAAAAAAACTATAAGACAGTCTTGCCTGACAAAGTTGTTCTACAACGAAATCTTGCAAAAAAAAAAATGATTTTTTTTCATTTAAATTGCATGATGTGTTGATTTTCAAAAATATTTCACTTATATTTATATATATATATATATATATCTATATATTTGTGAGTTTTTATAAAAATGTATATTTAGGTATACACTCTTTATAATCCCTGAAATTGTTTCAAATTGCAAGCTCAATGAGGCTGTGTTACAAGCTTCAGAGCATAGATACTTTTTAGTTATATTCCAATGATCAAAGGAAAAAATCAATCCATTACCATAATGTTTATTTATTTTTCTCATTTTCCGAAAAATACGGGTATTCGTTGAAGTCGGAAAATAAATAAATAAAAATTATGCTAATGGATTGATTTTTTCCTTTGGTCATTGGAATGCAACTAAAAAGTATATATGCTCTGAAGCTTGTAACACAGCCTCATTGAGCTTGCAATTTGAAACAATTTCAGGGATGATAAAGGGTGTATACCTAAATATATATTTTTATAAAAACTTAAAAAGTTAAATATTTTTGAAAATCAACACATCAATAAAAATTATGCTAATGGATTGATTTTTCCTTTGGTCATTGGAATATAACTAAAAAGTATATATGTGTGTGTGTGTGAAAGATGAGAATCTGTTGGTGCAAGATCAAAGTATATGGTGGGTGGTGCATAATTTTCCAAACATATTTATAGGATATCTTTATTCTTTTTCGTGAAGAGTGACGTGAGACGATATCCTGTATCACTTGTTTTATTGTTTTCTTTCGCCGTACAAAAACGGACAGAATTCTTGTTACATTCTGATCGTAACAAAAATCTTGAAACAATTAAAAAAATTTTTATTTTTTAATTTCTTTATTGTTTTTACTTTTAGATAATGAAAAAAAACTACAAACTAAAAAAGTTAGTGTAGATGTTAGCATTTGCTTTCATCAAATTAAAAACATTTCTAATGTGGATAAATATATTTTATATCACTGTAATCTGACCTTTTTTTCTTTCTTTTTTTTCCAGCTTGTACGAACAACAGCAGATTTATTCCGAATTGTTCCATTTTTAGTATTTATTGTGGTCCCATTTATGGAGTTTCTTTTGCCGGTGGCTTTGAAACTCTTTCCAAATATGTTACCGAGTACTTTTGCAGTGAAACACAAAGAGGTCAGTCAGTATGGACGATTCTTTTTCGCGTTCTCTCTTTTTTATTTATTTATTTCTTTCATTTATTTATTTTTTATTAAGCTAAGGACGCCTATTCTTTTCATAATAATCAGCTATTAACGAGACTCTGTAGAAATTCCACGGTTGTTTCCTTCGTCTGTCTGTATAATTTACTGTTGATGATAATATTTCTCTTGAAATAATAAATGTCTGTCAGGTTTAATAATATTAAGGAAAAATCGTCTCTTTTATAAAAATAATTGTTAAAATTAATAAATTAAACGAATGTAACAACAAAGATTCTCTTTCGGAGTTTTGACATAAACATTGATAATTTGAATTTTTCGGACTGCAGTTCGAAATTCCATATAGATTCCCAAGTTCGAAAAGATGCCCCTGAATAAGGTCTGGGGTTACGTCGATTGAAACATTGTGAAAATGACAACCAAGATGAGAATAGTTGTCGGAATAATTCGAATTATACAATACCTATTTCTCTAAAGTATTTTACTTAACACTTATGTCTGGAAGAGAAACTGGGCTGGTTGTTTGGATTAATACACAAGTGAAATATGGCAGTTCAAAATAGAATAGCGGGAAAACTATTTGATATGCTTACATATTGGGCAAAACTATTTGTGTACACCAAAAATTATGGAAAATTATCAAGTAGAAGTTTAGTAATAAATAAAATTAATTTCTAACTCATATTTTGGTACTTGTCCAGATTAGTCTCCAAGCTAAAATCGACTTGGCGTCTGTAGTTTTTGGATCAGAATGCAAGAAAATATGTTGACGACAAGTTAACATTTTAATCGATTAAATCACAAAATTCACTAATTGGAAATAAAAATTGATCAATGCGATAATGAACTTCAACGACCCCTAACCCTTACCGTAACAATGTTTTAACACTTGTTCAGTGATATTTTTCTTCAAAAAGAAAATTTATGTGTAAAAAAAAAAATTCCCCATTTGTACATCTAGCCTTGTTTTGGATTTTTGGACGTAGACAACTGACTTTTCATTCGACTTTTTCCGGCTGTCTACGTAAACATCCGGAAACTACCGACGACAAGTCGACTTTCGCTTGGGTCCTAATATGGACAAGCATCCATATTTCTATTATGCGTCTTTAAGCCAACTAAACACATTGTAAAAAATTATCTTCCTGCTTTTAATATGAAGACGCCATGCAGTGTCTTGTCCTTTGTGGACTACGAATAATAAAATAATTTTATTTATTACTAAAATTCTACTCGATAATTTTCTGTAATTTTTGGTGTACACAAATAGTTTTGCCTGATAAGAAAGTATATTGATAAGTTTCCTGTTATTTTATTTTGAACTGCCATATTTAACTTTTTTATTAAAACAACCACCGAATCTTGTGTTGCAGGAATCAATTTGTTATAATTAGGATAAAATACCAATATGGTACCATTTTGGCTGGGAAACGATAAATTTACCAAATATTTTGTAAAGAAAAAGAAACAAGACTCTGCTCTCGTGAGGAGGCAAGTAAGTAGGAACTCTGTATTGACAAATACAGAGTTACTAACCGTTGTTTAGAACAAAAAAATATTTGGAAAATTGTTGTTTCCCAGCCCCAAATGGTGGACAATTAATCAGCAGCATTTTTCTGATTACGTTCTGACCTCACAAATGAGTAAGTAAACCCAAATAAATTGTTTTAGGCTAATTTCCCAACCATACTTCCTTTAAAATAATTTAAGGTAAACTTGAAATTAGTCTAAAACAATTATTTGGGTTTACTTACTCATTTATGAGGTCGCAAAAGTGCAGACGATTCATTGTCCACCATTTTGACTGGGAAACGACAAATTGACCAAATAAAAAAAGAAAGAAAATTTCAAATAAAAACACTACCGGACAACAGTGGGTAAAACAGGTGGTGAGTAAATTAATTAATCATGTGACATTGTGCAATATTCTTAGTCACATGACAACTTATAACTTGGGAAATGGATGACCATGGAAACAAGACTTAGTATTATTAGTTTAACCTACTTTTACTTATCAGTAGATTACTAAACAGACAGAGTAACACAAAACGAACTTTGCAGAAATCATAATAAAAAAAAAGAAAAAAGAAGGTTGACGCCAACTGCTATCAACTAGAAACACAAATAGAAACAGATAAAGCACAAAAATAAAAAATAAAAATGCCAACGCTAAAATGTTTCATATATATCTATATTTATTTTTTGGTACAGAAAAATTAGTATAACATTCGTACCGTCGGTTTCAAGCACGGAAGGACTTAGCCATCCGGCTCTCTTCAGCTTATGTTGTCATCTGTTTCGGAAATGTGAAGTCATGTGTCACTCTCGTTTGGACGAGTTATTTGCTTAGAGTGTTATGTATATTTGTTTTAATTTAGTGTAAGGGAGATTTAATAAGGCTTGAAAAAAAAGGGGGGGGGTGAAGAGAGCCGGATGGCTAAGTCCTTCTGAGCTTGAAACCGACGGTACTAATGTTGTACTAATTTTTCTGTACCAAAAAATAAATAAATATTACGCTCTTAATTTTCATTCTCAATTAATCGAACACTCTGCTGGGATTTTTCCTACAATATTACAAAAGAAGTTTATATATATATATATATATATATATATATATATATATATATATATATAATGTAGATGTCATGTATTTGTTTATTTTTTTTGTGATACTTTTAAATGAATTATTTATACGAAAGAGCATTTTTACCTTAATGCTAGTTGAGAATAATTTTCCCTTCACTAATGTGTTGCTCCCAGATGGTTAGCGACGTACATATTTAAAAAAATGTAATTATCCATGGACACGTGTTTCGTCGTTTATGACTCATCAGCGTGACTGAACCTAGCGAGATTCAAAACCAGGACCCCAGAGTCTGAAGTCTTAAGCTCTGCCACTGAGCTAACTCAGGCTAATGCTGGAATGTGTCGCATTTTTATAGATGTCATTTATTTCTTCATTTTTGTTTGCGATACTTTTGAACGAATTCAATTATTTATACGAAAGATCATTTTTTTACCTTAACGCGAGTTGGGAATAATTTTCCTTTCACTAATGTGATGCCCCCATATATATATATATATATATATACATACACACACATCAGGAGGCCATGACGACCCACCTTTTTTTTTTTTATGAAAGTCACTCCAAACAAAACATGAAGCCACTTGATGTAAAGAGCTAGAAACCCTAATCTTCTATATTAATAAAATTATGAGACAACTTCATGTGTGTGTGTGTGTGTGTGTTTCTCACTTCAATGTACTTTAAATAATTGCACATTGAATTATTTTTCTTATTTACTATTAATTAATCTCTATATAAAGTTAGGTATGCATGTATGTTTGTATGTACAGGATTCACTCCTAAATTGATTATGAATTTTAGGACACAGCGGCTTGTTGTTAAGGGGCCACAATATAGGTTATATTTAGTTTAATTTAGTTTTATGCAAAGGGACAAAAATCAGATACCTCCGATTTTTGTGAAATTTTAATTGGTATTAGATATCAATAAATAAATATTCCCTCAAATTTCAATTTCTTTGGAGTATTTAAAAAAGTTTAATAGGCAAAATATGGGCAAGACCTCACATTTCAAACTTCAAATATTTCGGATTTTCATTGCATTTGATCCATAGTCATTAGACACCAATTAAACAAGTTTCCTTTTGTTTCAATTTCTTAAGATCTCATAAGCTTAAGTCTTAAATTTTAGACATTTTCTCAAGTCAAGATCATATAATGGATTTTGATCAAAACTGGAACAAGAATTCTAGACATAAGGTTTAGTATCATTATATCTTGATTTTAATCTTCGTAAAGGGACATAAAAGTGGTGTAAAACTGTTCTGTTCGGAGGAATTCATTTTACTCGTCTCAGGACGGGTATTCTAGTTATTTATAAATTTAAGCCGATAGACAGTCGTGTCGCCTGCATAGAAATCATTAAATGATGTGATACGAAGATCAGGAAGGTTAGGGTTATGCCCATAATAGAGTATTGCGATATGCTGGTGTTGATGCTATATGCTTCAGACTTTTGCCCATCAACATGTTATGGAGAACAAGCGACAACAAGCCGCTTGTTACTTTTTACAAGAAACTTGTTATTCCTTCTCTACAAAGGGTGCATAACTATTTTAAAAGTTTTTATATGGGTGGGGATCGTGTCACGGGTATCTGTGGCTGCCATTTTCACGGGCAGCTGAACAAATGGCCACAAAAAATTCACCACTAGTTCCGTACAGAGCAGATAAAATGGAGAGACCAAGTAAGTTTTTTCAGAGTCTTCGAGTTTTTGTTCTCTTTATCTCATGAGATCATCATGGTCGTATTTAACATTTTCTTGAATTAAAATGCATACGCACAGACAGACAACGAAAAAATAGCTTCAACTAAATGAATATCAATAATTAAGATTGAAAATGACTACGTTCAAACGGTCACTATCATCCACTTAACACCATTTAACGCAGACAGGTACTTCAACAGATAAAGTGAGAACAATTCTGAAATTTTATTACACACATTGACAATAAAGATTAGATTTACGATCGGTTTTATGGTCAACCTTCTTTTTTTTATTACTGATGAATTTGTTTCGCTCTGCCTGTTTAGTAATCTACTGATAAGTAAAAGTAGGTTAAACTAATAATACTAAGTCTTGTTTCCATGGTCATCCATTTCCCAAGTTATAAGTTGTCATGTGACTAAGAATATTGCACAATGTCACATGATTAATTAATTCACTCACCACCTGTTTTACCCACTGTTGTCCGGTAGTGTTTTTATTTGAAATTTTCTTTCTTTTTTTTTTATTTGGTAAATTTGTCGTTTCCCAGTCAAAATGGTTGACAATGAATCGTCTGCACTTTTGCGATCTCATAAATGAGTAAGTAAACCCAAATAATTGTTTTAGACTGATTTCAAGTTTACTTTAAATTATTTTAAAGGAAATACAGTTGGGAAATTAGTCCCAAACAATTTATTTGGGTTTACTTACTCATTTGTGAGGTCAGAAAGTAATCAGAAAAATGCTGCTGATTAATTGTCCGTCATTTGGGTCTGGGAAACGACAATTTTCCAAATATTTTTTTGTTCTAAACAACGGTAACTCTGTATTCATCAATACAGAGTTCCTATTTACTTGCCTCCTCACGAGGTAGTTTTTTTTTTGTTTTTTTTAATGTGGGTTAAATCCATCTCCCTCAAAAGGGGCAGTCTGGAGTGTGACAACAATAAAAATTGCTTCAGTCAAGAAAGATTTCTTCTTTACTGATCGAGGACAGAAAAGATGAATTTTATCAGAACAGATACTACACGTTGCTCCTAGCTTTTTGTTTTTTTAAATGGCATCCATATGAAAATAATTCCAATCTGGTCAAAGTATTTTCTGAAGGGAATTAAATCGAATTACACGTTATTGTTCTTAAAAACATGCTGCAACGATCCACCAAAAAAACTGACTAACCAGAATCAAATATTTATTTTGTAAGAAGGAAACTATCGATGGCAAAAAATGAGAAAGAGACTAACTTTACTTTATATATTCAATACTCTACAAATATTTTTCTACAATACTAAATCCTCTACCAGAAATGACTATCCAGTAAAATACTCAAGACTATAAAAATAAGTGAATTAAAAATATTAAAAAATTTTGTCTTTCATTAAAAAAACTAATGAAATTGTTGTTGTTTTTTTGTGTGACTGAATTTCTGGGGAAGAATTGCCATTAGGGAAATTTCGCTTCACATCAGAGAAGCGGGTAAAGCATTTCCCCATGGCTTGATGCTTAAATTTTTTTTTTTGAGATGTGGGATCGTTTTGTTGTTAGACATCCCTACTATGGTCCAAATCATCTATCATTTTTCTCCATCTCTCCTGAGCATGAGCCCAGTCTAATAATACTTAAATAGCGGTGACAATAAGTGTATAGATCGAGAATACAAAACACTAGAAAACAATGTGACCTGTTTGGTCACCCATTGAGTTCGGGTTAGATTGTTTGAATCAGGAAATGGGGAATTTGCAAAGTCAATTACATTTTAAACCACAAAAAGACAAAATACAAAATTAGTCTCTATCGCTCCAGCTACTGGTTAAATAGTATTACTATTTGTGGTGATATTTCCTTTCGTTGATGTGAATAACGACTATTCGTATCTTGAGTTTTATTGTTATTTCTATTACCTGTGACTGTTAATAAACAGCTAGAGAGAATGACGGAAGCAAAAGTGATCAAATAAGTGAGGGTGTCAAGTCGAACAATATATAACGACAGGGTGTGAATGTTAGAAACTTGGTAGAGATGCGTTCCTTGGTGAATTAAGTGAAATTTACAGTTAATTAGAACAATTAAAATGGATTATTTTTTTGTTTTTTAAACATACCACAATCCAAGAAGTAAGGAATATTTTAGCATGTATTTTGTGTGGTTAAAATATATAGGAAATCTGTCTTGGGGAAACAAACGTTGATTCACTCAGCTTGAGTATAATAGTAATAGATTTGAATAAGTCACATTAAGACAAGTGTCGATTAATGTGTTGGATAGAAAAACAGTCAAAGAAATGGCGAGTGTCAAGAAGCCAACAGAAGAAGGAATGAAGATAAAAACAGTGTGAAAAGGAATCTTTTCTGCAATCCCACGAATGGATCACAGACTGGCAACTAGCCGTGGACAAGTGTATCACTAAGCATTTTGGGAGGAAAAATCTGCCGTTCACATATTCTCTCTGTAACACTAATATCAAGAAGTCTTTTTGTGAACATCGCTCGAGCGTTACTATCAGCGGCGGATTTGTGTTGGACAAAACACATCTTTGAAATTGTCAAGAAAGCTGAGGTTGTCGTGGCGTCACTTTGCAAGACCTTTGTTAGCCGCTGTATATAGCTTCTTCTTCTTCTTCTTCTTGCGTCATTTTAGACCTTCAGCTCAGTTGCAGCAAGCCAGTCCAGAGTTTCAGCGTCCAGGTTAATAAGGTCCAGATCGCCATTTGGTGGCCGGTGTTTGGGCAGCTGATAATGACGTGTTCTACAATCTGCATTTGCATTGAGCACCATCCGTGAGGGCCCACCTTTTCATCGACTCGCCAAAGCGTCCCATGCCTATCCTCAGGCGATTGAACATTGTCCACTTCTTTTGCTGGCCAGAGACATCTGTGGGTTCCTTGATATAGTGGTGAAGCCTGGATGGTTCTACGGTCTTCCACTGTTCCCTCCATCTTGCCTTGACTCAGGAAGCCTTGCTGGTGTCAGCTAATCTTGTGCGGAGCAGTTCCTGGGTTTGCAAGGCAGAGGGGCCTCGAGACTAAAATTACTTGCGCTGAGGTCTTTTTGTGACGATCTTGTGGAGAAGATAGGATTCACTCGTCTGTGGCTTCCGGTGAGGGCCAGCATGACTCCTTCTCGTCTGATATTGGCTGGAGCAATACCGGCGACTAGCAAATACCATCTATCAGACACCTACCATACTTTAAATGCCTTGCATCCCTCATCTTGGATTAATTGAATCTCCGACGTCTAGCAACTGACTTAGTAAACACCTATAAAATTATTAACCATCTCGTCAACAACAACCTGAGCGGCTTTTTGATCTGTGTCTAACACACACGTGTAAGATCACGTGCGTCCCTCGACAACCACTGATCCCAACGCTGTGCATGGAGTGGTTTCTTCTCCTTCACTTTATTCTCGTTCTGGTCGTGTCATCTCGGCGATCGCTGAGGTAACTTGCACTAGTTTACAAGTTGAGTAAAACAAAAAAATAAAAGCGACAGACTCACAAGAGAAAACATAACTCCGATCCATTGGGTATAAATCAGTCGTGCTCTCAATGTGTATGATACCGTAAAAGAAAGGGACCCCCAAACATTGTCCGTTGATAACTGTATCATCGTTTTCTCGGTCTGATCTGCTCGCCTTCTCTCTGAGGCGCAAACTGCCACACTCTAACGTCAACTATCCTAAACTAAACCGTCGTGAAACTCAACTGTTCCAAACAACTCGGACTCACAAACATATTTAGTCATACTGGAAATCTCATGTCTGGCCTTTTGTTTCCTTGGCCACTCCCCAGCTTACTCCCCATCCTTTTTTCCGATTGCCTTTGTGCAACTTGGTGAATCATTTCATTGACTCTGGTGGGGGGGGGGCAGTCCATAGTATCACACATATACATGCCTACAGAGTAAGAAAACAGCGCAGCTCCTATGACTTTCAGAAAGATTTTTTCACGCTCAAAATTGCTGAAGAATGAAACAAACTGCCTGCATCAGATGTTGGCTGCCGAGACACTGCATCCTTTATGCTTCCCAAAATTCATCAAGACAACACCTCCGTACGCATGTATGTGCACTTCGATGAGTTGTAGTGCATCTGAGCACTGTGCACAATGATTTCATTATTATATTAAAAAAGACGAAGATAGAACCGTGAGAGTGTACATGTGTTATTGTCACTAGTGGTTTTGTATTATTCGACTGGGCTATAAGAAACATATGAGGTTATGGTGGGAGTAGTTTATTTAAGTCATCTATAAGTATAAAAGTCTCATTTACATAAATTCTTGTTGAGTAGTCATTTATTTTTTTAAATCTGTCAATTTAAAAATAAGTTCATAGAATTTTATCTTATTTTTGTTGAAATTATCTTTTTTTTTTTTTTTTCAGCAAGAGAAATTGAAGAAACAGCTCAAAGTTAAGCTGGAAATGGCCAAATTTCTCCAAGACACAATCATGGAAAGTGCTTTACGCAGCAAAAAGAAACAAAAGAAAGAAGATATGGTCACAGAATTTTCCAGTTTTATGAACCAGGTAAACGACATTTTTTTGAAAATCGACATGATTTTTATTTGAAAACTTGTATGCCTTATAAAATCTATTATTTATTGAATAATTGCTGAATATTGAGCACTGTAAATTAACCCCTGGTTAAATTGAAGTCTTTTCCCACCTTTATTGTACGGAATTTTAAACTGAACACTTTATTTAATACCACGTTTCCTTCCTTCCTTCAGGACAACATCGGTACCGTCGGTTTCAAATCCCTAAAATAGGAGACCTATAATCGGTCTCCTTTACCAGACTCCCTTCAACCTCTGTTTATGTCATAAACAGAGGCTGAAGTGAGTCCGGTAAAGGAGACCAATCATAGGTCCCCTATTTTTAGTATTTGAAACTAATGGTGCCAATGTTGTTCTGATCTTCTGTAATACATATATAAGTAGGGGTGGGACGTAATGGGTGAAAATTTCAGATTCATGCGAGTAGTATTTTTTTGTGTTCATTTATACATAAATAACACTAAACAATCAAACATTTTGAAAATTTTGCAAAATTCAGAAGGTGCAGGCCACTAGTTTTTGGCTATTTTACATTCATGAAAACGCTTTCACAGCCTGAAAATGGTCTTAAATTAAAGTACTATATCAGATTTAACCATCTATATTCATTCATAGCTTTTGAGGATGTTTTAGGACCTGCAATGTCGCATGAAACCACTTTTTCACCGAAAAATGATGGATTTTGAGTCCCGTGGAGCCCTAACGGCTATTTCTGGCCTGCACCTTCTGAATTTTGCAAAATTTTCAAAATGTTAGAGTATAAATGTATATGTAATAGGTAGAAATAACGTAATCCGATATTCTCGAATATCAGCGAGGTTAGCGGGAGCGTCCATTAAATGTGTGCATAATTTTTTGTATTATATAGTAAATTTATAGCAGATAAATAGGAAATAATAACGGACACTTTTTTGAAAAGTAAACGTTGTTTATTAGTTCCCGGTGTCGATGGGGGGAGTGTCAGTACTAAAGTGTTAGGGGGGAAAAGTTTTTGCTACCACCTATATGGAGTATGTTATGAGGAGTCGAAGATGGTGGGCCAAAAGTAATATTGTGTGTTAGCTGGAGAAAAATAATAACAAATTTACTAAAAAAATGCTTGAGTGAATAAGCGTAATATAGTGGTGAGTTTAGTAGCCTGTGATGCATGCGGTTATTTTCCTATTCTTCAAGAAAGTACAGGGGAAAAATCGTCTTAAATTTATATATTAGATAATCCCTACTTGTCAGTTGAGTGCTCTTGCACAGGAAATAACGATTTCCACTTAGCATAAAACAATATTCTTGTATAAATAATAGAGTTCTTAGATTACCTGTAGCGTGGAAAAAATATGTAAATGAAGGAAATACATATAGCACTATAATTTATTCTACTGTCAGTGGCGAGTTTGTTGGCACTGGGCTAAGACATCTGACATCGCTGTTTACGGTTTGAAATGACCTGATGTTCAGGTTTCGAATCTCGGCATGTATACACTTACTACATCTAGCCACACTGAAGAGTCATGACATGATAAAGCAGCTGTCTGTGGATAATTTTTGCTGCAAATATATATATATATATATATATTATAATATAATATAGAATGAAGTAATAAAATAAGGTGTCAATCAAATTTTATTAGAATTCAAGGTTCAAGCAAAGTATCTTAAAGTCCTTAGCTCATGAGTTTTCAAAGATAATTCTTCTCCTCAGAGGACCATTACCGCAGTTATACCACTACAGGTAATAAAATTAAAGTTTGAAAATATATAAAAATATATACAAAAATACATAAAAATATATAACATCAAATATATCTACCCAAAAACATACTTTTTTGTTAAATCTATACAATCCATCCAGGTCATACAATTTGAAAAACATAATCAGGACAGACATCCAGAGGGTTGACTGAAGATTAATCCAGGTGATGAGTACCAGTCCAGATATGAGAAATTGAAATAACTGACAAAGTTATCCAGTCGCGAGATGTGTCGGCAATCAATGAAGTGAAAAGCATCCAATGTTTATGTTAATTATTACAATGATAAATAAATCAAATCAAATAATATAGAAAGTTCAATAAACTCACTTAAAATTCCAAAGTCTTGATCTGGGCAACCCAAATCAAATCAAAGTTTGTTGGTTAATTGGAGAATCCGCCAAATCCGGATGTCTCACTAATTATAAGATATTAGTTGACGCTTATATCTTTTGTTGGATTGCTTCATATATATATATATATATATATATATATATATATATAAAGATAGATGAAAGAAGAGGGATAAACATGTACGAATGACAAATTTATTTCAACTTCGATTGTTCAATGCAAGGTGTACTCGGTAAAAACATGTTTATTATTCTTTCCTTAAGCCAAGGCTTTTCAAAGATTAAAATCTTATCAGAGGAATTACGTAGATAGATAAGTTGGCAGTGGAAAAGCCAAAATTCGAAATTTGAAAAAATATTAAGTAATGGAGAGTGAGAATGTGCGTGTAAAAAGATATGGGGTCTGTCCAGTTGGTAAATGTCCGTTGATAAGGTGTCCAGTGAACGGAGATTTAAAGATGGAAAAGAAGGGTTATATATATATATATATATATATATATATATATATATATATATACACACGCTGAGTTTTTGTTTTTGGCGATACCGACCGGTGTCTTACCGGTGCGTTTTTTTATTATTCTTCTCTACCCTGAGCGTTTTTTTTAATTGACCCATAATCGGACGAGTCATCAATTTAGATTTTCATATTAGATTTCAAAATTAATTTATTGTATACAGATTTTTATAATTTACAAATTAATTATAAAAATCTGTATACAGTAAATTAATTTATAAATTAATTAATTAATATATATATATATATATATATATATATTATATTGGCAGCAAGTTTGATTATTTTCTTGGCTCTGCAGACGATTTTCTGAATATCAGATTGTAGATTGTGCAGTTAGGATCCAAGGTCATGAAGTGTTGAAGTCCCTATTTTACTTGCCTCCCCACAAGGGCAGAGTTAGACACAAGGTCGGTTTTTAATATGGGGTAAATCCAGGACCTCAAAAATGGACAAAAATTTAAATTGTCTCAGTCTAGAAGGATTTCTCCTTCACTGACCGAAAGATTTGACCCTCTACTTACTGAAATAAGAATTTATAAAATTAAGATAGAGCACATTCTTGTGGATCTAAAATTCCATGCAAGTCATATTCTTAACAGCTTACGTAAGTATTATATAAACTCTGTCTTTAGATAAACAGTGTCTTGCTGCATGAGTTTATATTAAAAAGTCAGTTTATACAAAAGGTTACTCAAGAATGTGTGCAGATAAAAGTGTCTCACTGCAACGTGCAGATAAAAGTGTCTCACTGCAACGTGCAGATAAAGATTATTGGCTGTAATGGCTAGAGTTTTTTTTTTATCAGCTGCAACTAAGCAGCTGTGTATTCGACTATCATGTTTTTCGTTTGTGCCTTTTGTCTGGTGACCTTAACTCTAATTGAAGTTTACTTTTCACCTTTTAAAATCAAACCATTTTCACAAACGCATTTAACTGATAAGCTTCTTGCACATCCGGAACACGTTGACATTCTTTTGTCTCAAAATTTACGTTGTACAAATTATTTCTTTTTTTAAATAGTTTTTATTTAAACTTATATATTACTAGGGGAAAAAAAAATGTGATCGGTTGGGTCACCCATTGAACTCTGGTCAGATTGTTTAAATCGGGGGGGAAATGCGAGTTTGTAAAGCCAGTTAAATTTTTTTTTTAAATAAAGAGAAAATCCAAAATTAGTCTCGCTCGAGGTTAAATAGTATTACTACTTGTAGTGATTATTCCTTATTATTTATAATGGACTGTTCCAATCTTTTGTTTTATAGTTTTATTATTTGTTTTATTATTTTTGATCTTGATAAACAGAGAGATAGTGACAAAAGTGAGTAATAGACTCCGTATGAAATAAGTGGTTAAGCAACATACAGTGAGAGAGGGTGAGAGTAATAGATAGAAACTTAGTAAAAGCTGGATGACTTTATGAATAAATCACAAATTACGGCTAATTAGAACAATTAAAATTGATTTTTTTTTTTTGTCCAAACATAACTCAATCCCAAAACGAAGGAATATTTGAGCATGTATCTTATGTGATTAAAATATATAGGAAAACAACTTTAGGGAAACAAACGTTGATTAACTCATCTTTAGTATAATAATAGATTTGTTAACTCGTGAGGCTTTTTAGAAATTCTTACCATGAAAATACTTGTGAGCTAAAAAATATATTTTTTTTTTTTAATAAATAAAACCAACATTTTTATTTATTTATTTATTCATTGTAACACTTTAAATGTCTTAGAAATAAATAATCTCTTTCTTACCATAAAATTAATTGTCAGCTTAACATACTTCAAATAAAGTTGATTGCAAGAACACAATTCTATTTATGACGGTTTATTCAATTTTGGAACAATTCATTTTGAAATAGATAAAATCAAAATGTTTTTGCACTCAGTAATTACTTTTGCGCATTTCATCTTTGGCGATTGTACGGTCTTTATATTTTTTAAATGCGTGTGGAAGGTGATAAGGTTCGTACATACAAACAGAAGTAACACTTATTAGGGGAGTGTGGGTTTAGTGTAATGGATACCGTCGTGATCAATGGAATCCGCTGTGCCAGGTTCAAACCTTGTATTGCGTTCAAATTATGTTGGGAAAAGTATCCCCCCCCCCCCCCCCCCCCCCAAAAAAAAAACTATGGATAAAAGACCAAATATTAAATTTGCAATGATCATTTTTTATTTTTTTTTATGGAAATCGATCCGGACAAGGCATGAAGCCACTTGATGTAAGGAGCTAAAAAAAAAAAAAAAATACTTCAAGGTCAAAAACTAGCCAACGATAAGTGTTATATGGATAGATTCAGACACATAAAACAGCAATTCTCCTCCTTTTGTCAGAAACATCACTCATGAAATGTGAGGACTACAGGACAAAATAAGGGAAGCGAGAGTTACGAAACTGCCAAAAGTAAACCCACGGTCCACTTTCTACTCTCCACAAGTTATTAGAAGTATCGTGTCTTTCACTTTCAACTATGTTACATAGGTACAGAGTTACCAAGTAAGTCGGCCCTCTGCTGTCACTTGTGTTGATGATGATGGTAGTGATCATCACATACTCATCTTTTATTTGAGGTGTGCTGATCGTTCTGAAATAAACTGCTTTCAGAGAAACAACAACTACCCTGTTGTTACGGTTCACTTGTTTATTAAAGTTCTCCGGAAAATGAAAAAAAATGAATGGTGGTTGTTTTCAGTACCCCAGAGAGGCTCTGTCTTTATTCTCTAGGTTTCCACGTGGCCCTTTTCTGATAGGTTACTCTAGCTGTCCATCAGAGCTCATCTCGCTTTCGATTCCTGCCTGAAGAATCGCCTCTAGTTAAATAAGTAATATTTTTAGGTTTAAAGAATCCGGGGAAAAAAAAGGAACTCGACTTTTATATTTGAATCTCTGGTTACAATTCAGACTCATCACTCACTTTCTGATGAAAAAAAAAATGACATTATCCTTGGTTTTAATTGTTATCAACTTATCCACCTGTGTAAGTCGCTAAACATGATTTCACTATCTAAGTATTTTTGTTCAGACAATCAGCTCTCCCCTTTGACCTGATCAACGTGACCGGCATCTAACCTCTTAGCATATAATTTTAAAGAGTTAACCGCTCAAGAGATAGAATTAAGTTTTTTTTGTTTATCATTTCTCTGATTTTCATTCTTATCAACCCAACCACACTTACACATGATCGCCGTGATCCGATTGTTCATGTTATAGTTCGGAGGAAAAAAAGGCAAAACATCTCTATATTTTCCCTCATTTCTTTGACAGCACGAACCCCCCCCCCCCTCCCCCCAAAGTGTCTACATCATTCTGGCATTTCAGTCTCTCTACCCTCCCATGTCATAGCTATATTTTCTAAATAAAAGGGAAGATGGCTTCATTGTCGTCATCATCATCGTATTCGGTTTAACGTCTGTTTTACATGCTGGCATGCGTTGGACGGCTTTAAGAAATTGACTTCCAAAGTAACTAATCTCTGGCCAGGTCTTTATTTATTCCTTTTTCCCTCAGGTCCATTTTTATCATTTCCTCCCATGTTTTTCTTGACCTTCCGTTGTGAACTGAAACTGCTACCTCAACTGTTCTACATCTACTAACCCAATAAACTCTCATGCATTTTATAACGTGGCAATACCATCGAAGTCTACTCTTCTGCAGACATCTCTCTATAATGTCCAGATTTAATCTTTCTCTGATGTAATTCGAACTAAGCCTATCTTTAAGACTCACATTTCACATCCATTGTATCAATCTCATCTCATTTCTCCCCATGCAACGCATGTCCTCAACCCTCACTGGCCAGGTGTCACTTCCATACATCATCACATTATGTATACATGCCTGATAGACACTTCCCTTGGTCAACAGTGGTAACGCTCTGCTGGTTAGTAATGGCAGAAGTTCCATGAACTTACTCTATCCACTACTAATTCTTGCCCTGCTCCACTCTGTGCTCCACTCTTTCCCTTGGTCGACAGCAGTAACGCTCTTGCAATCACACCTGCTCCATCCTGTGCTCCATTTGTATCACCAAGGTAACAAAACTTCTTGGCAACTTCAATAGCTTTCCCATCCATCTATACTTTCCCCACATCCGAGTTCTCATCCGTCTCCATTGTCTTAGACTTCTTGCATACAAATTGGTTACTCTCTCTCTCTCAACCTACCAGAATTCCACTGCATTTCTTGTGTACCCAATGCTTACAAGTACCACAAAAGATTGAATTGCACCTGACTCTCTTTCCACAAACTGATCAGGGGAACTTTTCTCTTTTTGGAGCTTTCCAACACTGCAACTACTGATCATCACTTTGGTCTTGGTAACAGTCACTCTCAAACCTTGACTTTCAATAGCATTCCTCCAAGTTTTTAACTCAACAAGTAGGTCATCCATTGTTTCACAGGTAAGAACTAAATCAACAGCATACAGCATCTATTCTGGACAACCCATACAAAACTCCCTGGACAATGTTTCTAAGAAACACATGAAAAGCAAGAGATTCAATACAGAACCCGGATGTATTCCTCTTTTAAAGCTGTAACTAAATGTGCTGTTAATTCTAACAACTTTGAGCATTTCTGCAGATTGCTTGAACAGCCTTCACCAACCACTCGTTTGCTGCTAATTTATGCAAAGCTCACTAGACAATATCTCTTAGCACTTTGTCAAAAGCTTTCTCCAGATCCACAAAGGCTAAATACAGGTTCATTTTCTTACCAAGGTACTTCTTTTGCATTTGTTTGAGGATAAATATAGCACCAATGGTACTTTGCCTAGACATAAAACCAAACTGCATTTCATCTATGCTTATTTGACTTATTCGTTGTTCAATTATTCGTTGTTCAATTATTCTCTCAATCGCTTTCAGACCTCTATCACTTATGACGATAAGTTTGTGTAAATTCTTATTCAAGGCTTTATGACTTGTCAATTTCATTGTCTAAATAATTATTTATTTTTAAATTCCATTCTCAAATGTTTCTCTCTCTGGAAACTTGTATAGGTACATCTGCAGCGTCTTTTATTGATAATGGAATTTTGGTCTTTAGCAAGTTCCTTAGACAATCCCTTAAATAATGATTTTTTTTTCTTTTCTTTTCTCTCTCTTGGTTTAATCAAAGTGTAGTGTTCTTGTTTCAATCCCTCCTCTTGGCATTTAGATTTTGTTATTTTTTTTATTTTGGTGGTGAAATTATACTTTCTTCTTCGACATAATTTAAGTTATTATTATTTTTTGTTTTGTTCATCCTTGCACAGAGTTGTACTACAATCGAGCTCTGACGTTTGTGTATGAAGAGGATCAATCTCCTGACTGTAAAACTAAAACATTGGATTTTTTGGTGTTGTCTGGATCTTTTTTTTCTTCTTTTCTTTTACTGCACTATATCAGCAACTAGCAAGGCTACCCGGCGTTTTCCCTGGGCAAAAGTGAAACCTATTTCGATTAAAACTTCTATCTCTTTACCTCTCTCTATCTTTTTCTCATTTTCCCTCTCTCCCTCCTTTCTTTCTCCTCTGCCCAAGAAATGACTCGACATAAGGAAATTAACTCTTTTATTAAAAAAAAAAATCAGTTACTTCCCTTTAGTACATGAAATGGCTGGAAAACCGACCCCCCCCCCCCCCCTGACGAAATCTGTGCCAGTTTAGGGTCAAAGTATGAATCGTTTATTCCAAATTTTAAATGTTATTCAACCAGGGAAATGCTGATCAAGAATATACAAACTTTGTGGATGTTTGTTTTGTAGTTTTGGACTTTTAGCTGGACATACACATATACAAAGACAACTGCCCTTTAAATAATTGATAAAATAAGTCTGTGTAATCTAATATATACAGTAAAGTCAGTCTTCCCATGACATGGATGCTCCATAGCTTGCTTAATAAAAGTTTCATATAAAGGGATAGGGAACATATCAGTCTGTGTTGTTAGAAACAAAATTTTTGGTACTGGTTCACCTTTTGAACCAGACAAAACCGACTTTTTTTTTTTTCCAGCTTTTTCTGACTGTTTACCTAAACATCCGGGAGATGTCGAAGCATTTATCCAATCAGAAGACGAGAAAAACATCTGACAAGTTAAACGCCGAAACCCTCCTTCCCATAATTTCAAACCAACCCATTTGTCACCATATTATCGCAGAAATAGCTGAATTGTATCCTGTGGAACAACTTCCTTCCACTTCCTTTCTTATTATTTGGCGTCTGCGCCACTTCAAAAAGAAAGTCTGCAAAATTTGGGAAAATGATCAAAAAAAAAATTTTTTTTTAATTTAAAAAAATTTTTTTTTTTTTCATTTATTATGTTCTTTACAATTTTTAATTTATTCATAAAAAGAACAAACAGAAATGAAACAATTTTTTTACGAGAAAGTTCAAACTTAACAGTTGTTTCATTAATTTTCTTCGTCAAAAGATAAATAATTTTTCATAAAAATTAGTATATGGTGAGTGTTTTTCTTGCTTTAAATGCGGTTTCATTATTTTTTCTGTTGGAACGCCGCCTGATTTTTGACGCCGGTTTATTTTCATTCGGCTTTTTCCAGCTGTTCAAAAGCTGTACCAGTACCAAATTTTGCTAATTTTTTATTTTTATATTAAGTCCTGATCAATTTCTTTTTTAAAAGAAAGGGATGGGGGAGGGGGGGGGGGTTAACATGCAAAAGTAGTTGGAGTGAGAACTTACTGTCTCCCAAATCCTCCCACTTCACTCAGATTCACCAGAGAAAAAAATTAATACTACACATAATTCCGTCTTTGTTTCACTATTAGATTTCTGCTCCTTATGGAACATCATAATTGGTAAAATAATTCAGCTTTTGCTAAAAAAAAAAAAAACAGCAAAAAAACTCGCTATGAATAGAATAATTATACTCAATACAAATAACATACAAATAGACAAATTATGGATTATACAAATGTGAATCTTTAATCGCTCTCTCCTCACACAGTCCACTTTCCAAGAATTATCTTTGTAGCACTGTCAGTTTCTCCTACTAAAAACACAACTGACACTTCTACATTTGATTGCGATTTCCTCGCTGTGTAACCAAATTTTAATATCTGCAATTGTTTCCTTTTTACATTACGTTAGACCTTAAAAATGCTAATAATGGGGTTCAAGGGTGGGAACGGGAATTTCTTGGCGTTCTCAATTTTCTTGGGCAACGCTGGAGGGGGGGGGGGACATGGGTCCTGCTAGTTATGAATGTAAATGGGAAAAGAACTTGATTGATATTTAGATGCTTTTAATTACTTACACAGGCTTATCATTATCGAGTAAGAAAACCCGCCAAACTCAGTTGAGCTATGAAAGATTTAATTAATATAGTAAGTATCAAAAATAGATTTTGTTGTTGTCTAAAGTTAAAAATAATACTTTGATTATAATTCAATGAGCTGATTGGAATGCAAGAATTCTTCTAAGACAAAAGAAATTAGAAAGAAAAAAAAAACTATTGGAATCGATAAAAGAATACAATTACAGTTTAGTGACTGTTTAATTATTCATTTATATTTGTTATTTAATCATTTATTTAATTTTTATTTCAGATGTTTTAAAAATATATCTAAAATAGTTTTTTTTATTTTTATTTGGGCAAAAAAATAGTGAAATCGATCAGAACTACTCTGTAAAAATAAGAAATCTGAATTTTTTTTTTTTTTTCTTAAATTAGAAAGAAAAAACTATTGGAATCAATAAAAGAATACAATTACAGTTTAGTGACTCCATTTAATAGTTCATTATATTTGATTGCGAGCATGTTTAAAATGTATAACTAATGGAAATTTAGTATCTGTCTGTCGGAATCCCAAACTACTATTATTGTCTTTTAATGCCTAATTCAATTTACTATACTATTTCAGTACTATCTTTCAATGTTCAATTCAGGATGGCCAGTGTAGTATCTATTCTGTTATGATATCATCCTTCCGGGCATTACCTCCTTTTTGTGTGTGTGTGTGTGGAGGGAGTAATTTAGTATCTTTTCGATTGTCATGAGATAATCCTCCCTGTCATTATCTCCTCCTTTTATTAGGAGGGATCTGTTCATTCACTATGTAATCCTCCCAGGAATTACCTCCTCTTTGGGGAAGGG
The DNA here is from genome assembly GCA_963556195.1 of Sepiola atlantica. Classification (NCBI taxonomy): domain Eukaryota; kingdom Metazoa; phylum Mollusca; class Cephalopoda; order Sepiida; family Sepiolidae; genus Sepiola; species Sepiola atlantica. The sequence continues at coordinate 54,119,430 of OY744523.1, read as the reverse complement.
GCAGGTCATATATGTTCGTTTGTCATATCTACTAGCAAAAATATGTGACCGAAGGAAGTATAATTGTTATACTTAATTTATATTTATGTTATTTAATCATTTTTTTTGTTTTGATTTTTTTTTAAATATATCTAAAATTGTGTTTTTATTTTTAATTTGGTGAAAAAATAGTGAAATTGATCAGAGTTACTCTGTAAAAATTAAAATTTCAATCTAAAAATTAAAATTTCAATCTAAAATGGCTGATTTCTGTAATTTAAAATATGTATTTTAAGATTTATGAATTTTTGGATGCAATAATAAAGTTTTATGACAATCTGCTTGAAAACAAAAAAGTAATTTTTTTTTTTTTGACAGTTGAAAATGTTATTCAACAAAATGATGCACTAGTTTAAATGCATCATTTTGTTGAATAATATTTGAATAATATAGCATGCAAGATGTCATGGTGGAAATGGCTTAAATGAATAACGACAACAAAAATGTAAACTTGGTTAAACAAGTGGTTATTATGAAAAAATAAATGAAAAGTGTAGTTAACGGGAATTAATAAATTGTTGGTTTTACATGTGAGTCAATCTGTTAATACAACATAATGAACATGATTTAGTTTTTTTACATTTTTTAGGTTTACTAAATACATTTTCTTGTGTGTAAAGTTAAAGTTTCCTGTACATTAATTTTATCCTCAACTAACTGTATTGTCTGACATTGCCTGGGTAGAACACTTGGGAAGTCTGAATTTATTTTTGAAAATTTCTGAACACTTGGGAAGTCTGAATTTATATTTGAAAATTTCTGAACACTTGGGAAGTCTGAATTTATTTTTGAAAATTTCTGAACACTTGGGAAGTCTGAATTTATTTTTTTAAATTTCTGAACACTTGGGAAGTCTGAATTTATTTTTGAAAATTTCTGAACACTTGGGAAGTCTGAATTTATTTTTTTAAATTTCTGAACACTTGAGAAGTCTGAATTTATTTTTGAAAATTTCTGAACACTTGGGAAGTCTGAATTTATTTTTGAAAATTTCTGAACACTTGGGAAGTCTGAATTTATATTTGAAAATTTCTGAACACTTGGGAAGTCTGAATTTATTTTTGAAAATTTCTGAACACTTGGGAAGTCTGAATTTATTTTTTTAAATTTCTGAACACTTGGGAAGTCTGAATTTATTTTTGAAAATTTCTGAACACTTGGGAAGTCTGAATTTATATTTGAAAATTTCTGAACACTTGGGAAGTCTGAATTTATATTTGAAAATTTCTGAACACTTGGGAAGTCTGAATTTATTTTTGAAAATTTCTGAACACTTGGGAAGTCTGAATTTATTTTTTTAAATTTCTGAACACTTGGGAAGTCTGAATTTATATTTGAAAATTTCTGAACACTTGGGAAGTCTGAATTTATATTTGAAAATTTCTGAACACTTGGGAAGTCTGAATTTATTTTTGAAAATTTCTGAACACTTGGGAAGTCTGAATTTATTTTTTTAAATTTCTGAACACTTGGGAAGTCTGAATTTATTTTTGAAAATTTCTGAACACTTGGGAAGTCTGAATTTATATTTGAAAATTTCTGAACACTTGGGAAGTCTGAATTTATATTTGAAAATTTCTGAACACTTGGGAAGTCTGAATTTATTTTTGAAAATTTCTGAACACTTGGGAAGTCTGAATTTATATTTGAAAATTTCTGAACACTTGGGAAGTCTGAATTTATATTTGAAAATTTCTGAACACTTGGGAAGTCTGAATTTATTTTTGAAAGTTTCTGAACACTTGGGAAGTCTGAATTTATTTTTGAAAATTTCTGAACACTTGGGAAATGTTTAACAAAAAAAAAAGACTAGAATCACACACCGATACACGAGTAATGGTCACACAATTTTATTAATAAAAAGATTAAATTAATTATTGTTAGTTATCATATTTGATAGCATATCAAGTGGGGTTATATTCAGTAAATGTCTTTAGCAAATTGAGGGCATGTAATGTTTTTATTAACTATTATTCGTCCATTAATAAACATTTAAACAATACTGATTTGCTTATAATCCCAGTAATGAAACATTGGCAAACCTAATTATTTCAGCAGCCATTGAATGTAACAATCAAGTGTATACACTCCAAATTGATTAGTTACTCGAACGATGCTGTGTCATCTATGCGATTGTTTTGAGTGGCTTAAGATACGTCATTTTGGATTCACCATGAAATTAAAACCAGAAGAGAAGCGAAACCAAATTGATAATAATAATGATGATAAAATGTTTTTAATAATTTTTAAATACAAAAATATGCAATTGTTAGCGGGAGACCTACCTATAAGGTATTCTTCTGTCCAATTCCTCATCTTCATCCAGTTTTAGTACTTAGGGTGCTATGAGTGTCTCCAGACTCCAGGCTGGGCAACACCAGTCAACGTCTCCCATCTGCTCTCCATGCGGTCCGATCAAAAGTTATTAGTTCAAAGATATAAAACCAGCTGGCTTTTCCAGCTTGCTATCACTTCGTAAAGTTTGAAATACTTGAAACCAAAATTTTAAATAATGAACATTTCATTCATAAGTTTCTTGTAAACACGAGACAAAAATTTTCGGACTTATTCATTTAAAGAAATAAACATTAACATTTTGGTAATTTTGATACAAATTTATTTATTTAAGACTGTAATGAAATCAAAAGAAAGAAGAAATCAATTTATCTGAGCGGTATTGAGTGTATGGGAGGGGGGTAACTTAGAATTTAGAAACACATGGCAACTTGTTGAAAATCATGCCAGGCTCCTAAAACGTTGCAAAGAAACATTTAAATACGAATGTGAAACGTTTTGCCTACAGGGTTAAAATAATCATTGAATTTAAAAAACATTAAAAAAAAATAAAATCGGTGTCTCTAACAGGAGAGGGTGAGAGAGTAAGCAAGCGAACCTTCCCCTTTTCTCTTCTCGCTTATGCATTGTAGCATGTGCTGTTACTTTAAGAAAGTGCTTTAGTCATTTATCCATTTTTTTTATTACAATTCCAAATTAATAACATAAAACATTAATTAATTATAGACTGTTAAAAAAAAGTAGTTATGCAAATTAGGCATTCAAAAAGCTGTCTCCTAATCGTTTATCTGTACTATATATACAATATTTCAAGATGTTATGTTGTATTAGTAGTTTAAATAACAGTAACCCATTTTGATGATTATTTAGAAGTGATAAATGAAAAAATAACTTTGGTATTTATTCATTTAGATAAGTTTTCTTTCTTCTGTTCTCCCCTATGCTGTTTTTTTCCTTTTTGTCTGCCTTTTCCTGAACTGTTCATTTTGATCTGCACCGACCGGACACAGAACAGATTTAAAAAAAAAAAAGAAAAAGTCAGAAGAAAGTCATTCAATGAATTCGACATTTAACCACGTTGCACAATTTGTTCTTTCAGATTCGAAGTAGTGGACAAAGGGCTTCAACAAAGGAGATTCTGAAATTTTCCAAACTGTTTGAGGATGAAATTACCTTAGATAACCTTTCTCGACTGCAGCTGCAGGCCCTTTGCCGCGTGCTGCTCTTACCCATTATCGGCACAGATAACTTCCTTTGTTTCCAATTGAGAATGAGATTACGGCAGCTAAAAACAGACGATAAGGTAAGACGATTGTCATCTTCATGATTATAACTACAGACAGGGAGTGATGCACTTTTGCACTGCGCACAATCGTTACCGTTGCAGTTTAAAGACATGGTAAATAAATTTGAAATCCTGCCAGATCTTCTTCGTCATTTTCACATCAGATGTGGGTTGCGCATCGGCCGTGGCGATATGAAGTAGGTTTCTCCATTTTGACAGTCACTCCCAGTCTTCTTTGGCTTGCCTTTTCCCAGGTTACCTTCAATTGAGATGTGCGTTCATCTACTTATCCAACCAGAGATTTGTCTAACATATCCATACAACAGCAGGCGGTTGCAACGCAGAATAAACTCTAGTCTCGGCACCTTTACTCGAAATAGCAGAGAGTCGCGCTAACTGTTGTCAAGACGTACACCACAAATCCACCGAGTCGTAGACCGTCATTCCTTTGCATTCTCAGAAAGAGCGAATTTGTGGGAGCCCAGATCTGTTATGTTAACTTGCACACAGTAATGGTATTCTTCATCGAAAGGCATGAAACCTCTCGTTCCCTCTCAGCCACTAGTAAAAGACATCTTTTTCAGGTCGGTTGATGAGGACTATTTATGCTGTGTACCCTAGAACTATCTGACATCTGGTCACGTTATTGGTGACTAAATCGTATCTCTCGACTGGCTTGCTATATGACAGATGTGGCTATACACCGAGCAGGATGAAAGATAAAACAGATGAACCAACTTGTAAGGTAAAGGGCCAATCAGAACAAGTTTAAAAGTTCTTGGGTTAGTAGATGTAGAACAGCTGAGGTAACAGGTTCAGTCTACAGGAGAAGGTCAAGGAAAACATGGGAGGAAGTGATAAAATAGACCTGAGAGATAAAGACCTGATAGAGATAGGTTAGTTTGGAAATCAATTTCTTATGTTGTATACCTTCCCCCTTAGGGGAGGCCCAACACCTTACAGATCACAATCAATTGAATGTAAGTGTTCATAAACATAACTTGTTATCGCATGCTTCTCATGATCATAACCGTGACACCTTTTCTCAAAGCACTGTCTTCGTCTCCCCGAGGAGTGTGCGGGAAGAAGCTTACATAATGTGTGACTTTGCAATGCTGTGAAAGATTAACACATCAAAGAGCATGACGACACCATTGAGCAATTCTGTTGATGGCGTTTTTTTAATTATTTGTTACCTCATTACAAGGAAAAAAAAGGAGACGGCTGTTATCATCAAAACAAGAGAACAACTCTGTGTCTGCTGACGCCGACTAATGCCACTACGACTGAGAGACATCACTATTTACTGAGCAACTACATATGTGTTGATGATAGAGAACAGCTGTTATCTGTTAACGAGATAACTGGTAATCTTGTGGGTCTGAAAGGATTCCCCCCATCAAAAGTTACAAAGGGCCATAGAACGTTACAATTTTCGTGTTTTCCGTTCACGTGTTTTGTCAAATCTGACCTTCCAACTCTGCCAGACAAGCACTACTAATGATGCCTTTAAACTGTTTCCAAGGCCATTCGATATATTACAAACAGAAAACGACAACTACTTCAAACTAGCTGAAATACACATCCTTCCATATACAACACTACGACTGCCAATGACATAAATAGTTTTGCATGTGGTTTCGTATTATGAACTTTGATGCACTGTCATATAGTATACCAACAACCCCACTTTGGCTAGGAGCAAAGTGTAGTATCTGTTCTCATACTACACTTCATCTTTATATTTTCTGTCTTCTGTAAGTCTAGAAGGATTTCTCTTTCATCATCTGTCTGATTATTGCGCAGGATTGGGGTCAATGTCTATACCAGTGGATCCCTCCTCCAGACAACTAGCAAGCTGCATGCGTGGCAGTCCTCACCGCAGATCTCCACTTTTGTCGATCCTGTCTCTGCGGTCTCTCTCTGTCAGCTCCTTCCAAGACAACTCTGGCCGACCAACTCCGCGCCTACCAGAGACTTGTAGGTTTAGTGCACAGTTGATTGCATTGCTGGATTTGTCCACGTGTCCATCCTTCACTGAGGCAATTTTGATTTTTGTCCGAATGCAAAGTGCCACTTTTTGGAGGAGCTGAATATTTCCCACATTATAAACTGACCTTGTGTCTAACTTTTACCCTTGTGGGGAGGCAGGTAAATAGGGACACAGTCCTTGCGAAATGAAGTACAATGCAAATAACCTAAAGTGATCATGGAACCAATTATTAATTAGACGATGTACGACTCAGTGGTTTTTTTTTAAATATTTTCATCCTTTTAATTAAATTACTTGTGAATTGATTGAATACTTTGTATAAATTATAATTCTATTTAAAATTTATGGATTTATTTTTTCATCATTTTAACTAAATTGTGAATTGATTGAATACTTTGTATAAATTATAATTCTATTTAAAATTTATGGATTTATTTTTTCATCATTTTAACTAAATTGTGAATTGATTGAATACTTTGTATAAATTATAATTCTATTTAAAATTTATGGATTTATTTTTTCATCATTTTAACTAAATTGTGAATTGATTGAATACTTTGTATAAATTATAATTCTATTTAAAATTTATGGATTTATTTTTTCATCATTTTAACTAAATTGTGAATTGATTGAATACTTTGTATAAATTATAATTCTATTTAAAATTTATGGATTTATTTTTTCATCATTTTAACTAAATTGTGAATTGATTGAATACTTTGTATAAATTATAATTCTATTTAAAATTTATGGATTCATTTTTTCATCATTTTAACTAAATTGTGAATTGATTGAATACTTTGTATAAATTATAATTCTATTTAAAATTTATGGATTTATTTTTTCATCATTTTAACTAAATTGTGAATTGATTGAATACTTTGTATAAATTATAATTCTATTTAAAATTTATGGATTTATTTTTTCATCATTTTAACTAAATTGTGAATTGATTGAATACTTTGTATAAATCATAATTCTATTTAAAATTTATGGATTTATTTTTTCATCATTTTAACTAAATTGTGAATTGATTGAATACTTTGTATAAATTATAATTCTATTTAAAATTTATGGATTTATTTTTTCATCATTTTAACTAAATTGTGAATTGATTGAATACTTTGTATAAATTATAATTCTATTTAAAATTTATGGATTTATTTTTTCATCATTTTAACTAAATTGTGAATTGATTGAATACTTTGTATAAATTATAATTCTATTTAAAATTTATGGATTCATTTTTTCATCATTTTAACTAAATTGTGAATTGATTGAATACTTTGTATAAATTATAATTCTATTTAAAATTTATGGATTTATTTTTTCATCATTTTAACTAAATTGTGAATTGATTGAATACTTTGTATAAATTATAATTCTATTTAAAATTTATGGATTTATTTTTTCATCATTTTAACTAAATTGTGAATTGATTGAATACTTTGTATAAATCATAATTCTATTTAAAATTTATGGATTTATTTTTTCATCATTTTAACTAAATTGTGAATTGATTGAATACTTTGTATAAATTATAATTCTATTTAAAATTTATGGATTTATTTTTTCATCATTTTAACTAAATTGTGAATTGATTGAATACTTTGTATAAATTATAATTCTATTTAAAATTTATGGATTTATTTTTTTTATTTATCTTTTTTAAAGATGATCCAAAAAGAAGGTGTTGATAGCCTGACGATTTGGGAGTTACAGGCTGCCTGTAGAGCCCGAGGCATGCGTGCTCTTGGTGTTCCGGAAGAACGCTTAAAATTCCAGTTGGAGCAATGGCTGGAGCTCCACCTGAAAGAAAATATCCCCACATCCCTCTTGCTGCTTTCAAGGGCACTCTACTTATCCGAAAACATGTCAACTGCTGACCAGCTCCAGGCAACACTCTCTTCCTTACCTAAAACCACTGTAAGTATCTCTATAAATAACTCATTCTTGAGATTCACAAAACGGTTATGCAAAATTTAAATCCATTTCAGAAAAATTAGGCAATAAGATAAATTAGGCAATAATATCGGTCAGCTAAAATAAACAATGATTTCATAATCAGTCAGAGCAAATTTATTGCTGCTGTTTTTATTGTTGCTGCTTCTGCTACAAACCCAATCATTGTTAATTCGAATAAATAAAAAAACTCTTGATTTTCAATTTTACGACTTCTTCTTTATTCAGGTTCTCTCATATCATAATTCGGCACGGTATGTGTTCAAATAGCATACAGATGCTTCCAACGAGACGCACTTACCATAGACAAGTGCGTAATATGCTGTGGAAATATAATAGTACTTCCACAAATGCTGGCAAAGGACATGTTGAAGAGCGTACATGATGACGTATATTGTGATAGAACAGCAACACAAAGATGCTAACATTACAAGGGTCGCCAACTTAATAGATCCCTCACTATCTACCAAGCTCCAGCCCCTGTCACATCGCCGCAATGTGGCATCCTTGTGCTTGTTTTACAAATACTTCAATAGATTGTGCTCCGATGAACTAGCTGCTCTAGTGCCCCCTTGACGTAAATACACTAGACCAACTCGACAATCAGCTAAATCACATCCATTCACTGTGGCGGTCCCCAGATGCCGGAGAGAGCCTTCTACTCCAATATTGCCTAACTCCTGGAGAGGAGTAAATCAATACTCCAATAGCTTTTTTCCTCGTGCTGCCGGCCTCTGGAACTCCCTCCCTGCTCCCTGTTTCCCCAACTGTACTGACATGCAGAGGTTTAAAACTAATGTAAACAGACATCTCACTGCACAGCTCCCAACTTAGGATGACACCCAAAACCTACTTCATAATTCTCAGTAGCCCCTTACATTTACAGTGGCGGCCTTCCTTGTTTGGGGTGAAATATGTTTAAAAATAAGAAAAAAGAACTGGTTGTCGAGATATTCGAAAGAACCAGAGGATTATATTAAAAGACTAGATGTACCCGTGACCCATTGGGTCACAACCACTAACACTATTTGTTCTACATTAATTTCATTTAAAAATTATTCTCATATAGAAATAAAGAGACTTATCATTTTGTCATCTAATTTACATATGTGCTTGCAGTGTGTACAGATGCTATGTAAATTAGATGGCAACACTGACAAAAGAGTAACTCTTTCTCTAAATGTCCAGAGCCATATTAGAGAGTTTGTTGAATCAACATAGTGACTGACGTTTTCTCCAAGTACTAGTAACTTCTTTGTTACATGAAGCATAGACGTCTGTGAACATGTATGTGTGCGTTCACTGCACTGGCCGTGATCGTCCCGCTCGTGCCGGTCCAAAGTTGTTGTTTGATTCAGTCAGTGCTACAACTAAGAACTCTCCAGTTTGAAAACAAGTAACAAATGTTTATTTGTTGGAGATTGCAAATGATACTCGGGTTCCCAGGTTGAGCAGCCGACTTGCAGAATGAGATTTTTGCCCGACCAAATCGAAACACGAGTCCAATAAATACAATCCTTTAGTTAAGAGCCTCAAGGCTCACCTTGCCTGAAGAGACACCCGACCCAACTGACCGCCATCCCTCAGAAAACCAAAATGCTGTGTCATCCCCAGAGGTCCAGGTCCCCCCCCCCTCCACTTTCTCATCTCCTGGAATCTTTTCCTTCTGACCGGTAAACTTGGATTCTAGTCTTTCTTAGTGGTCACCATTTGACCACCAAGAAACTGACTGCTGGAAATATCTATAGAATCAAATTAACACTTACCGACTCCACTGTCCTATATCCTTTGGGCAAATATTGCTTGAATGAAGCAATATTTATATTTAGAATTATTCACTCTCAGAATGGCAACCAATCAGAATTCATATAATGAACTTGCCCAACTCGGCATAGTGGATCAGTCCAGCTTCCATATAAACTGGCTTTTTGGTTACTTGAGTCTTTACTTATCTTGCTACTCAATTCGTCGTACAGTTGAGCCCTAAGTATCAAATTCTATAATATCCACTAGAGATAACTGTTAGACAGTCTACTCAAGGAGGTTTATCATGGAGCCAATCTAGGAACAGTGCTTTTATTCAAGTGGGCCGCTCCCAACATGACTCCTCGGTTAATAAGGCAGTAATTTATTTCAAAGAGAAATAAGATTCTGGGTGACCCAATTTAAAATCAAAGACATTTCCAATTTCCTCTGTGCGCCCCCCCCCTCCCTCCTGTCCTGTAGCCGAACATCTATCACCTGCAACGTCATTCATAATCAAAAGATGCAGCTCAGTGCATGTTTACATATCTACCCAGGTTGCGCCTAAGTTATCGAACGATTTTTTTTCAACGAATTGTGTGAAAGAGACATAACAAACAAATGATAAATGCTGGAAAATTTTTGTTTTTGTTTTAATTGTAATCTTTTAAAACAAAATATTTCAACTTATTTTTTATTTTTTATTTATTTTTTTTAGACTGAAGAAGCAAAGATCAAAATTGCAGAAATCTCTGGCGTGAAGGTGGACAACAAAGCCAAACTGGAATTGATCCGACAAGAGGAAGCGGCCATCAAAAAGGAACGGAAAGACCTGGAAGCAGAAGAACAGCAGGAAGAGAAAGAAAAGGTTTGCGATTATATCTGCTGTTATTATTTAGATATTAATGCGATAGTGTGTGTGTTCGTGTGTGTGTTCGTGTGTCACGCTTACATCAAAAGATTTGGAAAAGCATTCAAGTCACCTAATTTTCATAATATTTTCAAGTATTTCCCTTTGGCGCAACGGTTAGTGACGTAGGATTTTGACGTCGGCCCGACTGGTTTATAATTCGATTCCAACCAACCTCTAAGATTTTTTTTCTACATCGAAAGGGGAGGGGGACAGGGAGGGGACGACCGGGAAGACACATATTAATTCGAAAGCGTGTGTGTTATTTTGTGTGTCACGCTTACATAGAAAGCAATGACCTTCCGAATCTTTGTATGCTATTCATGAATTGTAGCCAAATTTAATTCAATCTAAAGCATTTACAAAGTAAGGTTTAGTCGTCGAAATATTACCGTCACTAGAAATATTGTATATAAAGAAGTTTTGTAAATTGTTTCATGTATTGTTCATTTTTTAAAATAAATATTCAAGTCAAATCTTATCATATTTTATTCAAACATGTATAGGTTAGGAACAAGATAATTAGTATTAAAAACATCATTTCGTGTAATTTACACGGGTCCCGCTAGTTATTATTATTACTATATTATTAATTTCATTTTTCATCTTCGTGTTTCACATGGAGTTTAGACGTTCTGTGAAGGACTTCCAACTTCTGTCTGTTGCCATTTCATTTGTATCGCCTGCTTTGGAGCAAGTCGTTATCAGTTGATACCCTCCACATCTTAAGTCGCCTAATATACGTTCTTCGGCTGTCAACATCGATGTGGAGCATTTAAGATGACGGAAGGCGGGTGACTCGACCATGCCATACCAGTTAAGACGTCATTGGTCTAAACAATTTGTCATGGAAGCCTTTACAATGAGACTGGCAATTTTCTCCATCCGATGTGCTACAATCAGAATCGTGTCATTTTGATGTTTCATCATCGTCCATGTATACAAGAGTACAATTTGGACATAAGTGTTGTACACTGCGTTTCTCAAGTACGATGGGATCCCTATGTTTGTAAAATTGTTGACGGCTGTCTGAAAACTCTCATCCTGCGGATATATGTTGTCTTATAGTCGTGTTGTCGGTTTGTCACTGGAATCAATTGTATTTGAACATTTGCAACAACTTCTGTTGCCATGGTATTTCAGCAATGTGTAAAATATTTCTTTCGTCTTAACTCTGAATTTATCATTACATTTTTTCTGACTGGGGAAGACTATTCTGCTTTTTAATAAGAACCGTCTTCCTACCACAACTACAAAGAACTTTTCTTTCTTTTTCCGTGTGCCAAACATCAAACGGAATTTCTATGAACAGATTCTTGTATTTTGGAATTCTTCAAATGAAGATTGATAATTTGGATTCTTTGGACTACTGTTCTCATCTTGGATGTTATTCTCACAACGTTTCGGCCGATGTAACCTCCGACCTTCTTCATGTGCGTCCTGTCAAACTTGAGGAACCTTTCGTACAGATTCCTGAGTTTGACAGGACACACCTGAAAAAGGTCGGAGGTTACATCAGTCAAAATGTTGTGAGAATAACATCCAAAATGGGAACAGTAGTCCGACTAATACAGCGATACAAATACTTTTTATCCGTGGAACATGTTGCTCCAAGATTACTTCTTCAACATGATCATCTTCAACATCAATAAACACTTGTCATAAACCTCATACGTCATCAAATTTTATTAATTCCATTTATTGTTTTCAATCCTCTCATAATATTCCTCATCATTCAACTGACAATTTATTCATCTCATTGACCTTTATCCTTGAGTGGCTTTTAGGCTTGATCAGTTGTGAATCGTTAGTAAAAAATATTTTTTTAAATAATGTACGTGTGATATCGAACAATAAGTTAAGCTTTCAGTCCGGGGACCAGGGAGGAATGTCGCTGCCACCTTTGATGAATTAACAATTAAGACCTCCAAGATTACTTCTTCAACATGATCATCTTCAACATCAATAAACACTTGTCATAAACCTCATACGTCATCAAATTTTATTAATTCCATTGTTTTCAATCCTTTCATAATATTCCTCATCATTCAACTGACAATGTATTCATCTCATTGACCTTTATCCTTGAGTGGCTTTTAGGCTTGATCAGTTGTGAATCGTTAGTAAAAAATATTTTTTAAAATAATGTACGTGTGATATCGAACAATAAGTTAAGCTTTCAGTCCAGGGACCAGGGAGGAATGTCGCTGCCACCTTTGATGAATTAACAATTAAGACCTACAAAAGAAAAGAAAAAATGATTTTTTCTTATAATTAACTCTATATTCTATTGAATTTGAAACGGATACTTTTTGAATTCCTGCACAACGTGATTGGTCTAGCAATGTTCTTAGAACTTTTATGCAATTTTGATTTCATATTTTTCGGTAAAATATTAAATAGTTTGAGATAAAATTTCAGTAATATCTTGTCTCGTACAGAATTATTCCCATCTTTTTAATTTGTTCATATGATAAACTAGCTGTACCGACCCGGCGTTGCCTGGGATGCAGTGAAGTCATTTGAGTTTCTAATTTTTATTGGTTTGCACATTTTGAGACTTAAGGCAGACAACTCTTATTATATTCTTCGATTTAAAAATGAGTTATCCCCCTTGCTGATTTTTGCTTTTAGGTGATTATTTAATGTTTCATATTCGTAGTTGTCTGATGCAGACTAAGTAATTCTTAAAATAAATTGTAGTGAAGTATGTTATATTGCCAATAACATGGTACAACAACAATAACAAACGAAAATTGGCTAATCAGAGGCAAAGTTTGATTTGTCAACTTAAATGTTATTTGGGTTTGACTTTGCAAAAATAACTTTTGATACAGAATCATCTCCATGTTCAATTAGCTTATATCTTATATAAAGTTATCTGGTTAGATTTTCAAAGTCATACCCAAATAGCCTTTAAGCTGACAAATGATGTTTCTTGATTTTTGTTTTAATTTAAAAGGAAATGAAACGTGAAAGATTACAAAATTCAGTAAAATAACACGAAATCAATAATTCAAAATAATTAATAGAACATTTATTGAAATAAATTAAAATATGTTTTTCTTTTTTGCAAAACGAACAGTTTATTAACAACTAGCGGAACCCGTCGCCCGGCGTTGCACGGGAGAAAGTACTACCTATTGCATGACGTCGAATAAGAAAAGAAACGGCCTATTGTTTATTCTCCCCCCCCCCCTCTACCGTGTATGCAAATGCTATGGATAAAAAAAAAAAATGGAAAAAGTGGTACAGTAGAATGGGGTCGAACACTGAAACTGGCGATTATGTAACTTACCTTCCTAACCACTGCGCTACCGTTTACACTTAAAAATACATGTGAAAATACCTCAATTAAGCTAAGCTTCATTATTGGGCATGCGTGTTATGTTAACATTCAACAATGACACGGTTTATGTCATTTGTAGATGATCAAAATGACTGGATTTGACCAGGTTTTCTATAATATGCGTGTTAAACGTGTATGATTTTGAAAATGTAAATGTATCAGAGTCTACCAGTGTCTTGGTGCTTATTGAATTAAATAGGAAGTCGATTCGATCCAGAAATTGTAGCCGTCATGTTGAATATAATAAATGTTGCAGGAACTGTGTTCGTTAATTTCATTCGCTTAATTCCGGAATGAATGTAAATATAGAAGTCATAGGTAGAATTTGAAATAACGTAATCTGATATTCGCGGAAAATCATCGGATTGACTGGGAGCGGTCATTATGTCTTTGCGTATTGCTTTATATTATGTAGTAAATTAATACCAGGCAAATAATAAATAACAACCGGTGTTTTGTGAAAATCAAACTGTGCTTATTAGTTCCCAGTGTCGCTGAGTAGAGTGAAAGTACATAATTGTTAGGGAGGAAAGTTTTTGCTACCACCTATATGGAGTTGGTTTTTCGGAGAGACGTGGATGGCGGGCCAAATGTAATATTTAGTGTTATGTCGAAAAAGACAATAAAAAATTTACTAAAACACGCTCGAGTGAATAAGTGTAGTATAGTGGTGAGTTTAGTAGCCTGTGATGCATGTGGTTATTTTCCTATACTCTGAGAAGGTACAGGGGAAAAAACGTCTCTACTTTATATAGTAGATGTAGTAAAAATTTGTAATAAATCAAAAGTCATGTTTTTTTTGGGGGGGGGGGGGGTCCAAACGGACAGTTTATTTCCATTATATTGTTATTAGAATATCTAATTTCATTGGATTTTCGCACACATTTTGGATGAAACTTATTAATTAGTCTTAAATTGTATTTTTTATCCTGAAATAAAATTATAATTTACGTTTTTTTAAGACTTGAAAATCGAACTTTAATGCAATGCGGCCATGTTGTAATTTTTTGATTTTCTTTTGCGTTTGACATCTATAAAAAGGAAATACGTTTGAAAAAAGGAAAAAGTTAACAATGATTTCAAAGTGAATGAACAATCCTATGGACGTGAGTCTGCTCGCTCTGATTACTTGCTGAAAACAAATGGGCACATGCGTGTTAGCACCTTCGGCACTTCGGTCCTCATTGATAATGGTTCTTACTACCCATTATCAATGACGTTACCAGAAAAACTCAGCTCAGTTAACTGGCCTGAGTTATTACAATGGTCGTGACTGTACACAATAGGTTTATTATTATTAACAAAGTTTGGCTGCAAAATAGAATTAAAAAAAAATAAAAATAATCCAAGGGGAATGACTCTGTTGATAACTTCTTTTTTTAAATAGATTAGAATCCATTATTAAAACTAAAAAAATCTGTATGGAGATTATTTTACAGGAGGTGATCCGTGGTTTTTATGACGTTCTGTTTATTACTTGCTACCATCAAGTGTTATTTGGTTGTGAATAACAAAGGTTTAGATGAGGAGTTATTTGACGTACATTTATTCAGTGATATTTGAGGTAAGAGACCCGCAAGTTGTTCCATATGTATTAGCACGCATACGGTTAATAACATAATATATTACAATAGTAAAGAATAAAACGAAATATATTGAGCAATATGCTGTCGTGATCAATCGTCTAGTGGGTGTGGGGTTGAAAAACTCTTGAAGCTGAACTCTGAAGAAATTACGAGGGCTGAGGGCTTTCTTACATGAGACTTTGATAGTGCGAAAATAATAAAGGAAATGAAGGCTTTTTTGTGCTGAAAACCTGCTGCTTCTAACCACATCCTTGAAATTCGTCAAAACTACGCCTGATGTTTCCCTTCCATACACATGAACACATGTACGTGCATTTTTGATGAGTTTTCGGCACCTGAGCATTGTACACAATAATTTCAATATTGTTATTTTTATTAAAAGTGTTTTAATCTGATTCGAAAAAATGTTTGATTATCAAATCTATAAAATGTTTCTTCTGTTTTACAGAAAGCACTCGAAATGGCCACAAAACAAGCTGAAGACGTCACAGATAAAGCTGAAGTCCTTATTGACAAGGCACCAATTGTAGCAGAAAAACCTGAAGAAGGTAAAAAAATAATTTGTTGTTGTATTTTAGGGTCGTTTTGTTTTTATTGTTTTCGGGTCATTTAGCGCTGGATCCCGTCATTTTAGGTAAAAGTTTTTATGCTTCAAGTTTTGAATATCTTCAAATATTTCGTCATGGTGGTTGCTGTAACTAGTTTATTTATTCATGATGCAAATTCATGTGTTTTCCACTGGATGGAGCTTCACGTTATACCAAGAACTGATTCTATTTAACCAATATATAGAACCTGGACCATTACAACTGTTGTGAACAGAGTTGTTCCCCTTTGGAGATATTTGGTTTCAACACTAGATGCTATTATGGTTGTGTGACTCCTCCCCCCCTCCAACACAAACACGTGATCGTGAATTCAGAAAATAAGACTCTGTCTCTTATTTGTGTGGTTTTCTAACCGGTCAGATGATGTGGTTCAAACCGCTCGATTTCTTTTCAAACCCTAACAGAGTTTGTTCGGGTAATTTTTCTGTTTCAGTCAATCGACTTTCAGACGCGGACAAAGATCCAAACGGACTTTGTTCATATTTTCCTCTTACTTGCGCATTGCTACAGTTGAGATCATATAAGTCACTTAACGTATCCGTCATGATGTTTGACAACTCGTGCATTTTTCTATTGTTGTGGAACATTGGGATACATATGAAATATGGCAGTTCAAAATAAAATAACAGGAAAACTTATAAATATTCTTACTTATTAGTGAAAAATTATAGTCTAAACTAAAAATTAATGAAAATAAGCAAGTAGAATTCAAAAAAGAATTAAATTAATTTACTATTCGTAATCTCCGAACAGCATTCACAGTAAGCCAGCATGGCGTAGAAAATTATCTCCCTTTTTCTAATGTGAAGACGCCACACAGTCTTGTCGTTAGTTTGTTGGTTCCGAATGGTAAATTAATTTTATTTTTTATTAAAATTCTACACGCTTTTTTTCTGTAATTTTTGGTGTACACTAATATTTTTCACTGATACTTAAGTATATCCTTAAGTTCTCCTGTTTTTTTTATTCCATAAATATAATATAAATAAGCACCGAACGTTGTCTTTCTTAGGATCCGGGTTTCTAGGTACGTTCTTTGTGTATCTTTTCATGTCGACTCTGTAACATGTTTTTAACGTTTAGTCAGTGTTACTAATATAACTCGGGCAAATACTAATATAACGTTGAATGTTATGTTTACTAACCCTAACTCCGGCAAATTGTAAATAAACGTTGAATGTGACTTTTCAAAATATCTTTCCACGCAACCACGTGACACACACGTCATATCAACATTTTCGTCCTAACATTAAGACGAATTTCAACTTGGCTGCAATAAGTATGTCTCAATCAAGAAGAGAAAAAAAGAAATATTCTTCTGAAGATGGTATATATTACCGAAAGTACTCAAGTTTATAAAAAAAAAATGTTTTTTAAGATAAATAAATTATTTATTTTTAAAAACAAATAATTTGCGTTGTGCAAGGTTTTCTAAATATTTTATAAAAAAATATTCTCTTTATTATTGCTATTCCGCCAATGCTTCAAATGTGTGACTTTTCAAAAGTTGACTATTATGTTTACTAACCCTAACTCCGGCAAATTGTAAATAATCGTTGAATGTTATGTTTGCCAATTGTTTACTTTTCTCCTTCTCTCAGAGACGTATCAAACAAATGTCACGTGCAAAGAGAATAAAATATTCTTAGCACATACGCAGCTATTCATAAAGTTGAACATCTAATATTCAAATTTGATACTACCATCCAGGGTTAAAGTGGACCTGGGAATAAGGGTAACGGAGAGTTGAGGGGGGTCTCCACACTCCCCTCAGAACCACCCAAAATGGGGCTTCACTGCTGAATGTAGTTTCATGTCATACCCAGGATGTGTATTTTTTAGTAATGTGACTTTTGCTCAGAAATTTTAAATCTTATCCGTTTCTCATGAAGACGGACAAAGTTTTGAATTGATGGGAGGAAAATGAAGAACAGAAAAACATATTTCAATTTAATGCCGTCTATTATTATACTAAATGTGAGTCAATCAACCTTTTTTCATACTTTATACTTTAATGACACAAAATACATGCTAAAATATACCTTAGTTTTGGGATTGAGTTATGTTTGAGAAAAAAATGTTTTAATTGTTCTAATTGACCGTAATTTATGATTAACAAGTCACCCATTTCTCTCTTAGCTAACTATATATTTCTATCCCCCCACTTTCACTTTATGCTGATTCGACAACTATCGAATATTTCTTAATGTTAGCATTCCAAGAAAGAGTGACACTTTTCTTACGGTGTGGCCATCTAATTTACATATGTATGTCTGTACACACCACAAACATGTACATCAATTAGATGGCAAATTAATAAGTCCCTTTACTTCTGTATAAGAAAAATAATAATAAGAAGAAGAAGACTATTGAGGTAAAGAGACTTATTATTTTTAGTTCTGCAAGAAAAAGTCTTAAAGATATCTCACATTTCATGAATTTTCAAATGAAATCAACATCTATTAAGTACATATAATAAAATGAAAACTTTTAATTCACTGTGGAATTTCCATGGGTTTTACTAATTTTATATAATAGTCATAACACCACGTCGTCTCAGAATGTCAGATTAAAATTCTTCAAAATAAATAAACTTGATAATTGAATGTTACGTGACGGATAGATTAACCATTTGTTTTTATTCAAGTTTATTCCATGTCTACGTAAAAGAAATAGATGTTTATTGAATGCCTTTTTATGTGTGTTCTTCAGAAATGGTTCTGAACAAGAAAGAGGAGATAATCACTTCAAAAGATTTGGAGATTGTCGAATCGGCCTTGGAAGAAATTGCCCATGAGAAGCAATTAAGTATTGAGAAAGAAGAACTACGGGATCTCAAAGAAGAAGTCAGTGAATATAAAGAGGTACGTCAAAAGTGCACCTCCTTTTCCTTCTTTTCTTTTTCTTTTTTTCTTTGTTTTGCTATTATTTTTTTAAAATTATTTTTCTTTTTTTCTTTTCTTTTTCTTTTTTCTTTTTTTCTTTCCTTTTTTCTTTTTTCTCTATTTACTTCTATATATTTTTTTCCTCTTTTATTTCTTCCTTTTTCTTCTTTTTCCTTCATAAAATAGTATTCTTTTACTCAATGCGAATAATATTTCTTTTTTTCTTTTTTTTTTCTTTTTCTTTTCTTTTTTCCTTTTTTTCTCTATTTACTTTTATATTTTTTTTTCCTCTTTTATTTCTTCCTTTTCCTTACTTTTCTTTTTCTTTTTTTTTCTTTGTTTTGCTATTTTTTTTTAAATCCTTTTTCTTTTTTTTTTCTTTTTCTTTTTTTTCTTTCTTTCTCTTTTCTTTTCTTTTTTCGTTCCTTTTTTTCTTTTTTTCTTTTTTCCTTTTTATCTCTATTTACTTTTATATATTTCATTTTTTTCCTCTTTTATTTCTTTTTCCTTCTTTTTCCTTCATAAAATAGTATTCTTTTACTCAGTGCGAATAATATTTCTGCATATTAATAAAATTGAGACCAGATCACGTGCGTGTGTTTTTCTCGTATCAACGTAATTTCGATAATTACGCATTAACTTATTTTTTATTTACTATTAATCGAATATTTATTGAAATAAAAAAAAAATGCAGTAACGAAAACTAAAAACAAAATGTATAAAATTTTATTTAAAAAATTTAAAGGTTTTTATCTAAAAAAAAAAAAAAGAAAAAAAAAAGCTCTCGTCCCTTTCGCTTACAAACTAGACCGACAGCACGTAGCCATTTCCCTCTCTCTGCATCTGCCATTAATCGAATATTTATTGAAATAAAAAAAAAATGCAATAACGAAAACTAAAAACAAAATGTATAAAATTTTATTTAAAAAATTTAAAGGTTAAAAATGCACCTATCTCCTTTACCCTTGATTGGTTCTAAAGTCAGTGTCCAGTGTTTAGATTGAAAATCGATCAATTCCACAGTGGAGCATTTTAATCCTAGTTTTTTCTTTTTGCTATAAATAATTATCAGATTGATTTATAGTTGGTTAGGATTTTAGGTCAGCATTGCTGCATTTGAAATGTTTGAAAAGCATGTAAAAAATTTCTGTTCCTGTCTGTTTTTTTAGTTTTTTTTTGTTTATTTGTTTATTCATAAATGCCTCCTAGGGTTTTAAAAATAGACCATGCATATTCTGAAACTGTTACTACGGGTATTTGGATAAGTATATTTCATTTTTATCAAAGAGGTTACAACATTACTGCGGGGTCTACATTCGCGCTTAATATCCAAATAAAAAAGAAAATACAATGTTTTACTTTATTTTCTAGCTTAAAAATTATAGAAATAAAAAGAAATAATAGAAATGTTGGGGCAGGAGTATACAGTTATCCCCATTGATTCCTGGGAAATGCCAGGTGTGCCTCAAAGGGGTTAAAGACTATAAATTCACCGAAATTTATTCCAATTAATATCACAGAACTTGCACCCTCTTCTACCAAATCAATGCTGAGTACATCCTTCGCCCCTGATCTTGGGTCACATCTTACTTGTGGGAGTAAGATAAAACTGGCCTTGTGCCTAACTCCTAGCGAAGGAGTAAATAAACATCTTTCGCCCCTGATGTTTTGGACACAATTTTTTGCCTTCCTTCTGATTAGCTACACTCATAGAAAAACAGGATATATAACTCTGTATTTTAGTTAAGTGTTAACGAAACGGTCCGTCAAAAAATGGATCTTCTTAAATGGTTACTGGAATCTAACCTTCTATTATTTATTTATACATGCTCTGGAGTTAAAAAAAATTAACATCTGTTAAGCTTAAATCCTAATAGTCTGACTATTAATAATAAATATATATATATGTATATATATATAAGCCAAAAAAACTATCCGCCATCCTACGGCTATTAATCTAGCTCTAAGTATTCTTTTTAAATATATTAAAACTAATATACAAGTTTTCATTTAAATTTACCTCCTTGAGAATTAATAAACATATTTTAAGAAAGGTTTTAGTAATATATCCTTTTTTTATTAAATCACTTTATTTAATTACTGTAATTATCAGCAAAAAAACTGCATATATATATAATAAATAGGACAAGAAAATTACAAATGAATAACACCAAACATTAATTTATTATAAACTGTTTAAAAAAAGTAATGCAAATTAGGCATATAAATAACTGCGTTTGGGTCTTTGCACACTACTATATATACAGAATTTCAAAACATTATGTTGTATTATTCATTTAAATGACAGTGAGCTGTTTTGATGGTAATATAGGTGTTATAAATAAAATTTAAAAAATTGCATTTATTCATTTTAATATTAGCTATAGCTACGAAGTGCTGCAGTGAAGTCATTTTAGTTTTTAATTTTGTTTGCACATTTTTAAACATATACAGAAAAAGAAATAGAATTTAGTTGTAAGGGAGACAACTTTTTATATTCTTCAATTAAAAATGAATTATTCCCTTTGCTGATTTTTTTTTTTTTTTTTTTTTTTTTTTTTTTTTGTCATAGTTTCAAAATGTTTCCGTATCAGTTTTCCAGAGGAGGGGGAGGGTTACATAATAAAAATAAAATAAACTGTCGCGAAGTATGTTGTTATAATCCTAATAACATTCTATGACGAATAAAAATTCATGTGTCAGAAGCAAAGTTTGATAAGTCAGTTTAAATGCTATCTAGGTCCAATTTTAAAAATCTCACAAGATAATTTTATATACAGGTGCGGTATAAGTAACTCCCTCTTTTATTTTTATTTTCTTCTAATGTCTAAAGTTATATGGTGCGGGATATCTAACGCCGTATAATTTTTTTTTAATTCTACTGAACAAAAACCTATTAAAATAGACTTAGAATTTAAAATGATTAATTACATTAAAAAGAAAATGTTTAATAAAAACACTGTTATTTACTAAAGATCATCGTTCAAAAAAAAAAAGAGAATCAAAAAGGGCGTTATTTATGCCGCGACCTGTATATTAGATGATTTTTTTGTGTTATTTTTTTATTGTTAGTTTTCTTCTTTGATCATTACATTGTCAGCGCAAATCCTTGATTTCATGATTTTTTTTAATTCTAGGACCTTGAAGATCTGAAGGAAATAATATTGTCGACTGGGGGAAACCCTCGTGATATGAGAGAATCTAAAGCGGCTAAACGTCTGAGGAAACGGGTCGACAAATTGTTGGCACAGGCTGAAAGGATGAGTGAATCGCTGCTTCAGAAAAAGGCCAGAATCATGGAAGAGCTTGAAGTGAGCGAGGTGAAAATGCAGCACGCAAATGATCTTCAAACGCAGAAGAGAGATGAACTCATTGAGGATATTTCTAAACAAAAGTAAGAATCAAATCTTGAGAATCAAATTTTTGAATGGATATTTCTAAACAAAAGTTTTGCTCATCTTGAGAATAAAATTTTTAAATGGATATTTCTAAACAAAAGTTTTGCTCATCTTGAGAATAACATTTTTGAATGGATATTTCTAAACAAAAGTAAGAATCAAATCTTGAGAATCAAATTTTTGAATGGCTTAAATAAGCGCGTTCAATTTAGTAAATTCTCTTCTAAGATCTTCTTCCAACTGACATGAATTTACGAACATTGTTCAGATTTCTTGAAATTGTATAATTTTGATGTCATTTTTATTTATGTGATCAAAAATAAAGCAAAAGATAATAATAAACATAATTCAACTTTGATCTGCAGGGATTTGAACATTTTCTAAATTTCAAACACTTATTAGCCGCCTGCTGATAGATAGCCGTAAACCAACTGAACGTAAAATATACATAGGATGAGGTTAGGCTTATTATCAGGTAATAAGTTTGTATATATCGATTCCAAAAGTGCTTCATATTAAAGAAGTTATATACAGGGTGAGTCATAAGTCACTTAGCTATTTATTTTTGAAATTCTAAAGTTAAAAAATACGGTAATACAAAACAGAAAGTTTATTCAACAAATTCATTTATGGGAGTTTAAAATTACAGCAAATTTTCAAAATTTCCACCTTCGTTCTGCATGCATAGCTCCATTCTTTTTTACAAGGAATTTACGACTCTTTGTAGCATATTTGAGTGTTGTGCGAAGGAGGCTTTCTGTTCACATCACGTTTCCATTGCCTTTCAACAAGATTCATCAAATTTGGCCATATGAATAACAATAAAAATTCGCTCTTCAATTGTAAATGACATTTTAAATAGCTAAGTGAAGTGATTTATGAATCACCCTGTGTATATATATATATATATATATATATTATTAAAAAATGGAAATAATATTCCAATGTAATGAAAAAATGAAAAACAAAATTATTCATGTATTCAGACTAGTCCGAGTGGAGTACTAGCCTGTCTATTCTTAGAATTCCTAGAATCTGGCTCATTCAAATTTAGATTACCTCTAAACACTAAATACTTTTGATATATTGAATACATTCTAATTTTTCTCCCTGAAGACACACAAAGATTACCTATGAAACAGAGAAAAATAACTCAATACCATTTCTAGACATACGTATAATAAAATTCAACAATAATCTATCCTTTAAAGTGCATCGCAAAGTCATATACAAGAATGACTATATACATTTTTCTTCACACCATAACAACAAAATAAAAACAGGCATGATAATCGATTTTTTCCTACGTTCTTTCAGAATCTGCAATCCACAATATCTAGACAAAGAATTAAAATACATCACAAATTCACTGAAAACATTGCAATACCCCACATATTTCATATGAAATACAAAGAAAAAAGCCCTACAAATATTCTCCAAAAACAATAAGCAAAAATCTAATACACCGAACATTTCTCTCATAAACAGACACCTTTTCTTACCTACCCATGCCAATAATACAATAATTTGCAACACTCTAAATAAGCTGGGAGTTCCGACAATGCAAACTACATCACAAACTATAAAACAAACATTAAAAACAAAAGAACATTTAAAAAAGAAACCACATCTAATGCAGGTATATATACTATCCCATGCAATAATTGTCATCAGATGTATGTAGGTGAAACTCAACAGGAACTAAAGAAAAGGCTTGGCAAACATAAAAGAGATATAAAAAATAACAATTTTCTGAACGCACTTTTCACCCATGCATTACAACACAATCATTCTTTTAACTTTGAACAGGCTAGACTCGTTAGATTTATTTTAAATAAATCTCGGCGATGACTTCTTGAATCAGCACTCATTATAAACTCTAACACAACTAAACAACGTAATGGTTTCTATAATTTATCTCCTTTAATCAGCAAACTTATTTTATCCAGACAGAACTTGAATTTTGATCCAGACTAGCTATTTTACACAACATTCCCAACAAAACTTTGTACATAACATCGATAATAAAATAAATAAAAAAACAAAATAAAAATAAATAAAAATACTCATTTTATTTCATAAACATATAACACATCTTAAATTCTAACGGCTATGCTTTGCTTGAAAAAAAAAAAAGAACGAAACCATTCCTTTGACATCATAGTCGCACCACATTTTCGTAATTCTAACAGCTGTTTTCGTTAGAAAAAAATACTCATTCTATTTCATAAACGCAGTACATATATTAAATTCTAACGGCTATGTTTTGTTCCAAAAAAGAACAAAAACATTATTTTCATGTCACAAGTGAACCAAACTTTTAAAAATATTTGTACTTGTGTGTTATTTCTTCAAATCAATCATCCCGTGGAAGTCTTGAAATAAAGTCGAAAATTTTGTTTTTCCTTTTTTTCATTTTCCATATATATATATATATATATATATATATATATGTGTGTGTGTGTGATTTTTTTTAAGACTTACCAAAACATTCCGATTAGGAGATCATTCATCACCAAAAAATACTTTTTCAGCCCTAGAAAAAAAGGTTCGCACGACCACATGCATTCCAAACGGACATTTATGTTGTGTTTTCTTCTGATGGAATAGATGTGGAATGCCCATACTATCAGTGGCTTGGAACGGTAACTTGTAAACTGTGTTTTGACTGTTTTATTTTTGTTTTGGGGCGGGGATGCTTTTCATCGTTGTGCCGCCCAACGAGAAGGTGTATTCTCGCACATTGTTCCTGTTTCTTTTGAATGCATTTGGGACTAATGTCTTTGCTGTTTTGCTTAGTAGCAACAATACTGCGAAAATCTTATGAGCTACTTTTTAAAGACATTTTTTATTTTTCATTTTTTTCTTCTGTCCTCTTAAGTAACCTCAATTAAGGCAACACCACATTGTGTATTGTCAGTTGTTGAAACTCTTACTCCAGGTACTTAATTCCCATGATGATCTGCCAAGCAATGACCTGCTTGGTAGTGAAACACGTGTAGGAAAAAAACTCTTTAATTTGGATATATATGATAAATAAATAAACTTTGAAATAAACAGTATTTTGTGGTCATGAATGATCTCCTGAACGAATGCTTCGGTAAACATTCAAAAAATCACATATAAATGCTCTGTACCCTGTAAATGAGTATCATCGAGCTTATTTTTATTGGCCTAATCCCAGTCTTCACTGAATAAACTATTTTCTAAGTGAAAAATCTAAATATATATATATATATATGTTTATATTATATATATTTTGGGGGGGGGGGGGGGGCAGATAGACAAGTAAAGATTTTGGTCTGTATGATATTCTCAGTTGTTACTTTATTCAACAGTTGTGTAACGTAACGGCTCTGAGGATGTCATATAAATCAAAATCCTGACTTGTCGATGTAAGTGATCTCTAAATAAGTGCTCAATATTGTGAAATAGAGCAGGTATATATATATATATATATATAATATATATATATAATATATATATATATACTGAAGTTGATTATTATTTCCAAAATAAACTTATTTCCTTCTGTCGAAGAGAATATTTTCTTTAAAAAATCCGGGTTTAAAGGAACTTAAATAAACTATAATTGTCTAAAGACATATAAATCAAGCTTGACTTGGTGTTAAATCAATCGGGGGGAAAAAATTGTTTTTTAAAAAAAAGAAAGTTTATCGAATTTTTTCAAAATATTTATTTATTTATTTTTATTTTCTTTCTTAAAAAAAAAACTTAATAAAAAATAACAATTGATTCGGCATTAAATAACCTAAAAAAGATTGATATGCCGTAAAACAAACCAAACCAAATAGACTATCTTCTATTATTTTGTTGAATGTTAAGAAAGTATGAACATAAAATGGTAACTATATATATGTGAGTATCTTCACTTTCATTCAACTATATATATATATATATATAGTAAAGAATGAACATATATTTATGGTAATTGAGCTACAGAGGCATCTGCGTTTCCTCCCCGCAGGGAATCCTTGGGCCAAGTCGGAAATCGTGTAGACTTAGCCTGAGGATTCCCTGTGGGGATGAAACATGGCCACCTTTGTTTAGCTAAATTGCCATAAATATATTTTGGTACTGATATGGAATATGTACCAGTTTCCAGGAATTTCGCGCCAACAGCATTTGGGCATGCCGAGGCGATTAGCCAATCAGCTGGCAGACGACATGGAAGGAATGCGGTGTTGGATAACCAAACACGCAGACCGATTGGAAGAATGTTTTGAGGAAGGTCTGCAAAGACCATTTGTTATAAAATCCTCGTCAGATCGGAGGCCCAGGGCATACAATTGAGGTAGATGAGTCTCTGTTTAACCCTAACTCTAACCCAACTGATTAAAAAAAAAAACCCAAAACACATAAAAAAATTCTTTTCCTTTTTTAACCTTTTTTATCCTTTTGAATACAAAAAAAAAAGAATAATGGTGCATGTTAGTGGCTTCGGCCAAACGGAAAATTATTTATGTGTGAAAACAATAGCATGTACTTACTCACTGGTATTTTATTGTTCAATGTTGAAAAAAGTAGGAAAAATTATCCAGTAGAACTTTAATTACAAATATTTTTACATTTATCGTAACGTACGAGTAACCTCGATGAATATGATTCCATAGGATACAGGTCGGCAGAAAACAGGGGCAGATAAGTTGCTGTGGTAGGACAGAAGCCACCGGACAGAAGGCCACCGGACAAAATAAGTCAAACCTGGACTAGAAATAAATTAATTATTAAAATTATTTTAAAAATATTTTTATATTTATTATATTTACTATTTTTTAAAGATTGCATCATAAAAATTGACGCACCCTTTCTACTACTAACCCCAAGTCCGTGTGGCAAAAAAATACATTTGAAATTGGGGGATCAGTTTTGCACATAAACAAGAAAAAACAAGTATATTGATAAAAAACATTATTTATTGTAATAATGTGAAAGTAAATAAGTAAATAAAATTAAACTGGAACTGGGTATCTTTCTGCAATTTCGTGTAAGAGGCCGCCTAGCTTGTTCGTCTTGTACTTCTGACGCCACATAAATTCAGCTAAATAGCTTTCAATCATTTGCGTATGGGTCCCACATTCAGCCTTGTTACGTTTCTTGGCTTCATGCCACATTCTTTCTACATGGTTGGTTGTAGCCCCTGTGTTGGGGTCTACGAAATTGTAGCTGTGGTTAACCCGCAAATGGTGAAACCCTTCAGCATCGAGGCTGTTATATGCGCGCCAACAGTCTGAAATAATAGTGGTCCCTGGACGCACATAATTTTTAATTATGGGAATTAATGTCGCGGCATTACGTGCTGGTACTGTTACAAGAAATCCTGCTTTTGTGGCTGGCTCATAACCTCCGAAAACCCACAGTTGACGCGTCATACGGCCAGTGTTGTACTTTCGCCGAGAAAACAAACTTTCATCTATCTCGACCGTACAACCCTCTCCGCCAAGAACTTGTGGATGCCGCAAGAAGTGTTCCACGCACAAATCACGCATGAACATGCGCCAATCTATCACTATATTCCGTGCCGCAATTCGACATTCTAACTTGACATTGCTGCACGTGGCTCGCCCATACGCCCACAGATAAATAAATTTCATTATTTGTTTTAATGAAATTTGGGAGTGTGAAAAAAACTGCCATGCCTAATGGACATTTTCTTGTGGCACGTGGACTTCGGGCAACGCCAAATTAAGCCGTCGGCACACTTTTCTTTGATTAGTTTTCTCTCAGTTCCGCATCTGCAGATACTGATTCCAGCAATAAGCCGCTGCGACTGCAAAAAATCTATTGCTGTCTTCACATCTCTACATAAATAGGTAATGTCGTCCATGTTCAAACTGTTGACGTCCATTTTCGGATAATTTCTTTGATTACGTGCCCTCGCAAATTATTTTGTCCGGTGGCTTCTGTCCGGTGGCCTTCTGTCCGGTGGCTTCTGTCCTACCACAGCAACTTATCTGCCCCTGTTTTCTGCCGACCTGTATCCTATGGAATCATATTCATCGAGGTTACTCGTACGTTACGATAAATGTAAAAATATTTGTAATTAAAGTTCTACTGGATAATTTTTCCTACTTTTTTCAACATTGAACAATAAAATACCAGTGAGTAAGTACATGCTATTGTTTTCACACATAAATAATTTTCCGTTTGGCCGAAGCCACTAACATGCACCAGAATAATGTATTGATTAACATTGTTTTGTTAAAAAAAAAATTTTTTTTAATTATTAACTGTGATTTCAGTATGTTTTGTTCGTTTTTTGTTATTTGCTATCTTTCTTGAAAATAAAACTGAAAAAATACGACTCAGCAACATATCGAAATTATCGTCTGTCAACAATCGCCTCGGCATCTCTCGGGTGTTTACGTAACATGCCCGAACGCTGCCGACGGAAACTTCCCGGAAACTGGTACAGGTTCAATATCAGCACCTACATTTTCATACTTTTCTACAGAACTCTACTAACGTATTGAGCACTGTTCAAGTAAATGCTAAAAATCTATACACAATATATTATATCACCTTATAATATGTGTATACATGAAATAGTAATAATATAAATATATGTCTACCTGCTCTATTTTACAATATGGAACACTCCCAATTTAATATTACAAATATGACTGCATAGAACATAAGAAGCTTTTATAGAAATGCATATAAATGTAATTGCATTCTATGATTGTTATCAGAAAATTCTGATAAACCATAAGTTATTTTGTTTACAACTTTATAAGTGTTAATATTGGGGTGGGGGTGGAGGTAATGATACATTTTAGTATCTGAAATTGCTGGGGGGGGGGGATTTTTTTTTTATTCAAGTTTAATGTAAACCGATCCTATTCTACTTTATTATTTAACCAGTCAAAAATAATTCAGTTTACAAACGCTTTTTCATAATTTCATACCTGAGTATCATTTTACGTTAAACTCGTATAGCATACTCAACTCCTCAGAACATTAAATGTTTTTTTTTTGTTGTTTTATTTTTAATAATCTTAGAATTTGGTGTTCAATCGCTACAGTAGTCCAATGATTTTATTTATTTATTTTTTTAAATCTGTCTATATTTTTCTGAACTATTTAAACCCACTGAAATGATTGCATGTAATTTTATCAAGTGTGCGACTGATTTATGAAACCTTTCTTTTCTTTTAGGGACAATTTGATCAGCATTAACGACATTGTGACGTCGCTGAAAAATCTGCAAGACGTTCCTGATGAGACGCGTGTTCAAATGATTGTCGAAGTTTTAGATGAAGACAAAGACGGCAAAGTGGACATTTCTTTAGCGTTGAAAGTAAGTCGCCATCATTTGATCCTTTCGACTCGACAAGGAATAATTGGGAGGAAACGTGATTTAATTAAAGTTGATTGTCACTGTTTTTTAAAGAATTTGTTTCCCTGTATTTGGATTGTTCGAAGGACTACGGTTCTCGTCTTGGTTGTTATTTTCACGCTATTTCGACTAATGTAGTCTTCGACTATAGCAATATTTGGGGGTGGGTGTTAAAATGACTTAGAAACAAAATTTCACATGAAGGTTAGATTAAATAGAAAAGTGGAAAATTCCACAAGGATTCTAGAATTAGATTTTATCGATAAAAGAACTAATTTGTTATTTTTAGTTATCACCCGAAGTAGGGATTAAACCTTCAACCCCCAGAAAATTATCATGGAGAACTGATTGTTAATCAACACTTTAGGCCATATGTCCGTTCAACTCGAAATTCCTTACATGTTCCCAAGTTTGACAAGATGCGCCTGAAGATGCTTAAGGGTTACATCAGCCGAAACGTGAATATAACAACCAAGATGAGAACAGTAGTGTAAGACCACCTGCTTCCCTCTCGACAATCGCCGCCAACCCCAACGTTGTGTGTGCCGTGGTTTTCATCTCTTTCATCTTCCCGTCCTCGCCGGGTCGTCGTCTTCTCTCGTCTTGGCGATTACCAAGGACGCAAGCACTGGTTTACAAATTGAGAAAACAAAATAACACAAACTCATAAGAGAAAACACAAACACAAGTCATTGTGTATAAATCAGTTCTACTCCGGTTGTGTGTGACACTGTCGCGAACTGTTAAGATCCCCATTATCGTTACTCAAAGTCTTCAACTCATCTCATCATCTGCTAAGCCTCTGTTGGTGATGGTTGTTGTTGCGTTGGTGATGGTTGCTGTTGTTGTGTTTATTGTTGCGGTTGCTGTTGTTGCGGTTGTTTTTGTTGTGTTGGTGATGGTTGCTGTTGTTGTTTTTATTGTTGTGTTGTTGTGTTGGTGATGGTTGCGGTTGTTTTTGTTGTTGTTGTGATGGTGATGGTTGTTGTTGTGTTGGTGATGGTTGTTTTTGTGTTGGTTGCGGTTGTTGTTTTTGTTGTTATGTTGGTTGCGGTTGTTGTTTTTGTTGTTGTGTTGGTGATGGTTGTTGTTGTGTTGGTGATGGCTGCGGTTGTTGTTTTTGTTGTTGTTGCTGTTGTGATGGTTGCTGTTGTGATGGTTGCTGTTGTGATTATAGCAGTAAAGTTGTACAACAAACTTACTGTGTTTTTGCTTTTTTTCTCTACAGACAATCGAACACTTGAGCCGTGATAATCTCAAGTTGAGCCCATCCCAGGTAACAGAAGTCCTCGACCTCTTCAAAATGGAAGATATGCTGGAAGAAGAAGAAAAAAAGGATAAACTGAGCAAGGACAACAAAGAGAATTCAAACACAGCATCGGAATTAACAAATTCAATCATGATGCCCGTGTCGGAGGCCGAAAAGATGGCGTTGGAGGCTGAGGAATTGCATTCGAGGGAACTTGAAACCAACAAGAAAGTACAACAGAAGAATTAATTGTTCGCAAATGTCGATTGGCAATAGGGGAACGAATTGCATCAGTGCATCAGTTAGGAGTTAATAACACCGTCGGACGATTTTGTGGCCACTCACGCTCACCAATTATTTGAACAATGATAAAGATTTTGTGCTCTCCACCCTGTTACGAAAAAAAACATACACATGCAGCATTAGTCTTCAGTTCTACTAGATATATTATGCTTTGGGTCCAACCAAATATCGGCTATTTTCTGAAACTGTAGGGGATTTAATTCACATGCACGCACACACATATATATAAGAATTGGATGACAAAAATGTTTATTTATTTAGTTAATAAGGAGTGCAATCATTTTTTCGAAATTTTCAACCACGGTTGACAAATTCTTTATTTACTGACCGTAAGAAATCTCTGCTGGTGGCTTGTGGCAGTAACTTATTACTATTGAGAATTCTTAATTAATTCTTAGATTGAATTTGAGAGGTTTGATTTTTTCCTGTTGAAAAATGATTTAACATCTAAAGAACAGGAGTTCATTTCAGAAAAAAATTTGAAATCTCAAATTCAGTGTCATATGAAGCCCTAATCACGGAGAAAGACTGCAGCCAGCTCAAAAATGTTTTTTCTTTAAGAACAAAAATTAAAAACATTTTTCTCCTTAATGACTAAATAGAAAGAAAAAAATATTGGTGGTTATTTATACTGAGACTCGAGTGAAATATGGTAGTTGAAAATAAAATAACGGAAAAACTTATGAATATATTTACTTATGAGTGAAAAATATTAGTGTACACCAAAGATTACAGAAAATAAGCAAATAAAATTTTAATAAAAAATAAAATTCATTTACTATTCAGAGTCCACGAACTCCGAACGACATTCGCGTCAAGCCAGCTTGTCATAGAAGATTACCTTCCTTCCTTCTAAAAGTAAGACGACACGCGGGCTTGTCGTTCAGAATTCGTGGACTCTGAATAGTAAATTCATTTTATTTTTTATTAAAATTCTACTTGTTTATTTTCTTTAATTTTCAGTGTACACTAATATTTTTCACTGATAAGTAAGTATAAGTATATAAGTTTTTCTTGTTATTTTATTTTGAACTGCCATATTTCACTCGAGTCTATAAATAAGCACCAAAATATTTTTTTTAAAAAATACTTTTTTTCATTTATTTATAAAATGTAAGAAGTCTGTGTTGATATATATAATTAATCCACGTATACTTTTGCTTTAATTAAAAATGTGTTTGTTGGCTAAAAATGACAAATTTCTTCACATTCCAAAAATCTAACCTGTAAAACCTAAAAGCATGTCAATTAGAAATGCAATTATAATTCTAATATTTCGGGCAGTATTCTGCTCTTTATGAATGTAAATTCATATGAACCAACATGTTACAATTCTTGACCGGTTCGATCCTGTTGTTGGCATTGGTTTCCCCTTTTTAGAAGAAGCTACTCACGTGAGAGACCACGTGAAGGTTGCCAACATCCATAAGTGAAAGTGGTGGTATGGAATCGACAGGATTCGAACTCTGCATGGCCAGGTCATCGGTTCACGTTTGTATCCACTTCACCATCACCTTCCTGCCCGTTATTAAAAAAAAATGTGTTTTTTTTGATAAAAAAAACTAGACAGCTTTTATAGACGACTGCACATCAGATAGATTTATGAGTTGTTTTTTCATTGCAACTTTTTCCCTTTTCGTTTTGTTCGTCTTTATTTTCGCTATAATCATTAACGGCTAATGTATATGGTTGTTATAGTTAAAGGAAGACAAGCAAAAAGGAAAAGTCGCAATGAAAAAGACCCGTGAAGGTATCTGATGTGCAGTTGTCTAAAGAAAACTTGTCGATTGTTTTTATCAAAATTATAATTTATATACTTTTATGTTCTCCATGAGTGGGTTTTTTTTTTTTTTTTTTTTTTTTTTGATGAATGTGAAGAAATTCCTTAATTTTAGCCGGGAAATAGATTTTATATATATTTATAATAGGTTTTTATACCCAACATTTTTATTGTAATAAAAGGTTATTTTAAGTGGATACTAATATTTCAATAGTCCTAAAATTATTTACATTTATCGATCTTCTATTTTATCTATTAAGTTATCGTGTTGAATTTTCAAAGTCAGACCCAAATAGCATTTAAGTTGACAAATCAAATTTTGTTTCTGACGAGCCAATTTTCATTTGTTATTGTTGTACCATCTTATTAACAATATAATATTTCACTACAATTTATGTAAAAAAATTACTTACTCCAGCTCAGACAATCTACATTATGAAACATTTTTTACTAATCACTGAAAAAAACCCATCTATATTGGCAAGGGGAATAATTTCTATTTTAATTGAAGAATATAAAGAGTTGTCTCCCTTACAACTAAAATTTTATTTCTTTTTCTGTATAAGTTGTAAAAATGTGCAAAACAAAACTTAAAATCTAAAATGACTTCACTGCATCCTGGACAACACCGGGTATGTACAGCTTGTTATTTATATGAATTTTTATTTTTTAAATATACCTTTTTTAATGATCTTGGACTTGAGGGAAAAACTTAACTGCTTATAATGTAAATAACTGAATTGTCTGTATCGATACTAGTAACCACTGAAAATAACATTTCACTGCAATAAATACAGGGTTGGCCGAAAATAATTTCTGGTGCTTCTTCTAAAACATACATAAATGAAATATGACAGTTCAAAATAAATTAACAGGAAAAATCTTTGATATACTTACGTATCAGGGGAAAAAATAGATATCTACACCAAAAATTACGTAGAATTATCTAGTAGAATTTTAATAAATAAAATTAATTTTTTTTTACTCATATTTCTATTATGCGTCTTTAATCCAGTGCGTCGTAGTAGATTATCTCCCTTTTAATATGAAGACACCATGCGGTCTTGTTCTTTGGAGTTTATTGACTACGAATAGTAAAACAATTTTATTTTTTATTAAAATTCTACTTGATAATTTTCCGTAATTTTTGGTGTACACAAATAGTTTCGCCTGACACGTAAGTATATCAAAGAGTTTTCCTGTTATTTTATTTTGAACTGCCATATTTCACTTGTGTCTATCTTTCAAGAAGCATTTTATTTCTTAACTTCATACGAAAAAAAAATTGATGAAGCAAACTTTTATTTGTTGTTTAGTAACAAAGAATGGTGGTTCATGTTAAAGTTATGATGAATGTTTGAAAGTTCCCTCATTTTCCTCCAAGACCAATTCAGCACGTTAAGTTTGATTCCGAACAATTTTTGGCTAATTCAGCTGTTGTAATGGCATAAATTTCTTTGATGCGAGCTTGTAGATAAGGTAGATTGTTGAGCTTATTGTTGTGATGATGATGATAAGAACGAGCCTTTGGGAAACTCCAAAACCAATTGTTATGGGGACTACGGTAAGGTGGCTATGGCTGTTCAACTCTTGTGATGATAAGTCATTCTTCTGTAAATTGAAATGTAAAGAAGTCCCCTAGACTATCGGTTGTGGCAGCTCCTAAAGGCTTGTGTTTATCAAGTTAATAAGTCCGACAATCTATCTAATATACAAGGTTGCATGGAAGAAGTGATTAATTCCATTACTATGGATGAATTAGTCAAGGTTGTTCAGACTCTAACTAAACGTGCTGAATTGGTCTGAGAGGAAAATGACAGAACTTTCAAACATTTATTATGACTTTAACAGAAACCGCCATTGTTTCTTACTATATAAGCAATAAAATTTTGCTTAGTTATTTTTTTATTTTCGTATGGAGGGAAGTAATTATATAAAGCAAGACTTATGGCCAGCTCTCGTAGGTAGGTAGGTAGGATATATATATATGTATGGGTGTGTTTACCATTTTTTTTTTTTTTTTTCGGATGCACAAGCCAGCCAAATGCTTCTGTTTCTCTGACTGCCGCCTGTCTTCACTTTGATGATCAATTCACGCATTTATAGAAATAAATTTTTTTTATGTCTATTTAGTTTCTGGGAAAAATTACCTTCAGGCTATTTTGTATTTTTTAAAAAATGCACTTTCTGTTAACTCCCATTTTGATGAAATTACCCTTTGAAAGTTAATAATCTAGCATGAAAAGGGGATGGGGGTCAAATTGATAAAAAACAAACCCGAAATAGTTAAAGAAATCCAATCGAATTATCACGAGTGGTGGGCACTGCTTTTTAATTAGAGCCGCTTATGTCCGTTTTAAGGTGTTTAATTAAATAATTGTACTTTCTTAGTGACATTCTCAGTTCTATTTGTAAATAACATGTCTGACGACAAATGAGAAAGAAAAAAAAACACGAGCGTTACACAATATTTGGATGCAAATATGCAAATTAGAATGGTCTATTTCAAGCTGGCAGAAGACACGTTTTTCTGTCTTCCGCTTCTGTATGGCCAATTTTTGGCTAAAGAAGATTTTGTTATAAATTGGGTCCTAGAATAATAAAAAAAAAAAAAAAAATTATCAAAATCAACGAATTAATTTTATCTTTTTTTTTTTTGATAAGATCTTTTTTATTGATTTATTTTTCTCAGCACATTTTGATTTTAAAACTATGAAAGCTTTTTTTATTTTTTAATTTTTTTTAATAAGGAAAATATAAATGAATAGTTAAGCTATTATAATTTCTTTATGAATTCATAGTTTCTTCATTTGGTATCCAGGAGAATGGAAGATATATTTACATTTTCAACAAAATTCAATTTAATTTTTAATGTAAAAAAAGTTTGTTTTTTCTTTAGTAACACATGAACCCTTGGGTCGTTTAGTGCCAAAGTTTGCTCTGTCTGAGCACCATATATATTGAAGATTAAATTCTGTTATTTTTCACCATAGTTGTAAGAAAGTATGGATTCATGCCTTTCCCAAGGGTATTAGTGTGTAAAAGAATGTAAAATATTCTACAGAACTCCGACTCAACTTGCCAATTCCACAGTTCGTGTCAACAAACCATTACTCTACCCCTCACACGTACACTTTGAGTCCTTTTATCTGAAAATTTTTCCAGAAAATCTCCATTCAATTTCCTTTTCCAAAGAAGTTGTTTTTCTTTTCCATTTGATGAGCTTTAAAAAAAAAAATTGTTACCTTTAATTTCTCTTTTCATTTTTTTTTTTATGTCTCCCTTTCATTTTTTTTATGTCTCCTTTTCATTTTTTTTTATGTCTCCTTTTCATTTTTTTTATGTCTCCTTTTCATTTTTTTTTATGTCTCCTTTTCATTTTTTTTATGTCTCCTTTTCATTTTTTTTTATGTCTGCTTTTCATTTTTTTTTATGTCTCCTTTTCATTTTTTTATGTCTCCTTTTCATTTTTTTTCATGTCTCCTTTTCATTTTTTTTCATGTCTCCTTTTCATTTTTTTTCATGTCTCCTTTTCATTTTTTTTCATGTCTCCTTTTCATTTTTTTTCATGTCTCCTTTTCATTTTTTTCATGTCTCCTTTTCATTTTTTTTATGTCTCCTTTTCATTTTTTTTGTGTCTCTTCATTTTTTTTTTGTCTCTGTCTCTGTCATTTTTTTATGTCTCCGTTTTATTTTTTATGCCTCCTCACTTCTTCCGAATCTTATATTTTCATTTTCCTCTTTTTTCATGTCTTTATTTCATTTGTTTAGTTATTGATTAAAAAAAGTTTTTTTCAAACAAACATTAGATTAATAGTAATTTTTAAAAAAATAATGCCTAAGTGACGTATAGGCGAGAAATACACAAACATATAACATATAGTTTTATTAATATAGAGATTTAAAAAAAAAAAAAAATGCTCATAAATCCTATTTTAACAAAATTAAAAGTTATCTCCCTTACATTTAGGTCATTATTTAAAATTGTCTCCATTGTAGCATTCGTAGTCTGAATAAATATTTTCAGAAAAAAACTTAAGCAAATTACACTTTTAAAGAACATGCTGCAAGGATAAAAAGGAAGAAATGGCTAGTTAGAATCGAATATCAATTTGTCAGATGCAATGCTATTTAGGTCTGAAGTTGAGAATCAGACTGACTTTATAATAGATTTATTTTATTTAATTCTATTTTTTATGCTGTGATTTTATCTCACTTAAACTCATCACCATCATTTTTAATACCTGCGGGACACTGGAAATTTCTACGGCTGCTTTCTGCATCTATATGTATAATTTAATATTGATAATAATATTTCTCTTGAAATAAATGTCTGTCAGAATTAATAATATTAAGAAAAAACCAACTCTTTTTCTGTAAAAATAATTGCTATTGTCATCTAAATATTCTTTAAATAAATAAAACAAATGTCTCTTTATTTAAAATTGTAACGATTTTAATCTTTTAAAACACATATCCTTTTTCTTGTCGTAAAAATGTCAGCTAAATATTTAAAAAGATAAAAATGAACGTTTTAAGATTTTTTATTTATTTATTGTAACAATTAAATTTATTTCTTCCTTCTTACTGTAAAATAATTATCAACTGAATAGCCTTTAAATAAATAAAACGAATGCCACTTTTTAAAATTTATTTAAAAAGTGATAGACGTATTGAAATTACATTAAAATGAAAAGAATGCAAAGAGTTAATTTTTAGAACGTTTTAAATTGACGATAACGACAATTCTATTTGATGTTATTCGATTTGGGAACAATTCATATTAAAATGGGTAAAGTCTACATTTTTGACAATCAGTGGCATCAAATATTTCTCAATCACTTTGGCGATTGGACAATCTTATCTATTTTCTAAATTGTTTTCATTCGTCTTCAGTTAGCTTTCAGAAATCAAGGGACTAACTCTTCCTGGGACTAACTCTTCCTGGGGCTAACTCTTCCTGGGGCTAACTCTTCCTGGGACTAACTCTTCCTGGGACTAACTCTTCCTGGGACTAACTCTTCCTGGGGCTAACTCTTCCTGGGGCTAACTCTTCCTGGGGCTAACTCTTCCTGGGACTAACTCTTCCTGGGACTAACTCTTCCTGGGACTAACTCTTCCTGGGACTAACTCTTCCTGGGACTAACTCTTCCTGGGGCTAACTCTTCCTGGGACTAACTCTTCCTAGGACTAACTCTTCCTGGGACTAACTCTTCCTGGGACTAACTCTTCCTGGGACTAACTCTTCCTGGGGCTAACTCTTCCTGGGGCTAACTCTTCCTGGGGCTAACTCTTCCTGGGGCTAACTCTTCCTGGGACTAACTCTTCCTGGGGCTAACTCTTCCTGGGGCTAACTCTTCCTGGGGCTAACTCTTCCTGGGGCTAACTCTTCCTGGGGCTAACTCTTCCTGGGACTAACTCTTCCTGGGACTAACTCTTCCTGGGACTAACTCTTCCTGGGACTAACTCTTGATTTCTATCCGAGATACATAGATTCTCCTCTACCTCTCAAACGTTGAGTTCGTAAAGCAGCAAAGAACATAAATTTTCCCCAATCGACCACTTAACTATGTTATAGTTGATCTTTATTGTGACCTGTTCTGGATTCCAGGACAAGAATTCATCTGGTCTGGTGGAGTATCCAGCTAAGTGCTGTTATTTGAGGTAACGTCATTAGCAGGTGCACCATTCATCATATGAGCCAATGTATAGCCGTGCTAAGAGGATTTTATTTGGCCTTCGAATATTATGTTATTTTTAATATTTGACCAGGGGTTAATTGTAGGGTGAAGTATCCTCATGTCAGGTTAGCCTAACAAATCGAAAACGCTCAAGGATGGTGTCTAGTAGGCATTCGAACTCTCTTTTATGGGTATGGAGGGTTAGGGTTAGGGTGATATGTCAAATTATTTTTGTTTTCCTTTTTGTACTTTATTTCCTCCCTTTCCCCCCCCCCCCTTTCCATCTTCAGGATTTCCTCATAATTTTGAATTTATTATTTTTTCTTGATATTTGCATTTCTTGCCCTTCACGTTTCGCATGAAATTATTTCCAGAATTTCCTTATTTTCTAAATTTCATATAATTTCCACCACTCCTACTGCTCTTTTTCGCATTTTATTCCCTTACCCTAACCCTAACCCTAACCTTAACCTTAACCCTTACCCTAACCTTAACCTCCGTTTATGTTTTCTACCTGAACCCCGTGTCTCCCTCTCCCAACTTAATACAACTTGTCTCTTTTTTCTCATTTATTTTACTTTTTTTATCTTCTTTGGGAATAACCTTTGGCATTGTTTTGCAATTCTGAAAGCAGACAAAAAAATACATGTGCAACTATTCTTCTTCAACAAAAAAACCTTATTTTTTCAGAGAAAATCTTGACTCAATTCTTGCCTCAACTTTGTTTTCTCAACAGAAACGAACAACAAAGACTTTCATAACAAACACTTTTTTCAGATTGAAAAGTGTTTCTTGCCCGAAACAAAAATGGCTTCTTATTTAAACCTCTTTATCTTTTTGAATGCTTTTCTCGACAAAATCCTTACGAGATTCTGTTTTCTTTAAGCGATTTATGACAATCCTCTTTCTCTCTTTTCTCACAAAATGATTTCTATTTATCATAAACACAATCTCTTAATAGGCCTTTTCTTCTATAAATGATGCTCGACGTCAAAGTTAATGAATTCATTGGTTAATTGGTTTGTTGTTGCTTTTAATAAAAAAAAAAAATGATTCTCTACTGCATGTAACCACAAAAATGTCAGTAGGTATTTCTTTTATGAAGGGGTGTCAAACTTGCTTATGATTAAAGGCCAATAAATCATCCTCTTTATATTAACGACCTTAAAAAAAACGTAGATGGACGTGATATCATGGCACCGGATGTTACATGATCCCAGAGTGAAGTAAATATTTTATTGTCATTAGTCATGGTGACGTCATTTTCATTTTTATTTTGAATACTGTTTTCAGGTTACAAATATTTTATGAGCATTTTTACTTAAAATACTGTTTTCAGGTTACAAATATTTTACAAGCATTTTTTCTTAGAATACTGTTTTCAGGTTACAAATATTTTACGAGCACTTTTACTTAGAATACTGTTTTCAGGTTACAAATATTTTACGAGCACTTTTACTTAGAATACTGTTTTCAGGTTACAAATATTTTACGAGCACTTTTACTTAGAATACTGTTTTCAGGTTACAAATATTTTACGAGCACTTTTACTTAGAATACTGTTTTCAGGTTACAAATTTTTTACAAGCATTTTTACTTAGAATACTGTTTTCAGGTTACAAATATTTTACAAGCATTTTTACTTAGAATACTGTTTTCAGGTTACAAATATTTTGCGAGCATTTTTACTTAGAATACTGTTTTCAGGTTACAAATATTTTACAAGCACTTTTACTTAGAATACTGTTTTCAGGTTACAAATTTTTTACAAGCATTTTTACTTAGAATACTGTTTTCAGGTTACAAATATTTTGCGAGCATTTTTACTTAGAATACTGTTTTCAGGTTTTCAAATATTTTACGAGCATTTTTACTTAGAGTACTGTTTTCAGGTTACAAATATTTTACGAGCATTTTTACTTAGAATACTGTTTTCAGGTTACAAATATTTTACGAGCATTTTTACTTAGAATACTGTTTTCAGGTTACAAATATTTTACGAGCATTTTTACTTAGAATACTGTTTTCAGGTTACAAATTTTTTACAAACATTTTTACTTAGAATACTGTTTTCAGGTTACAAATATTTTACGAGCACTTTTACTTAGAATACTGTTTTCAGGTTAGTGTATTTAAAATTTTTAACTATTTTTTATTTGAAGTGTAACTTTCACAAATAAATAAAAGTTCACTCTAATACCATTTACTTACCGATTCACATTTTTCTTTTCTGAATAAGTTAAGTGCTCCTTATAAAATTTTTTGGCCTCAATTATGGAGTGACTTCCAAAGAAAATTGGTCGCATTTCAGACTATGCAGTTTATAAAGACCTGGCCAAAGATAGATTAGCTATGAAGTCAATTTCTGAAAGCTGTCTAACACATGTCAGCTAGTAAAATTGACGTTAAACCAATGAAGATGAATGGAGAATAATTTAATAGTATCAAATATATATGTGCTCTGGGCGTATTGATTTGCTAGTCTATATTATAAAATAAATGGATCGACTTAACGTGTGCTTGGAAGCTTTTATGTTGGCTACTACACAGATTTAGAGGAGGGAATCGGTTGTTTCCCTGGATTGCTCCACTTACCCTTGATGTTCACCTTATAAGCTGAGTAT
Source organism: Sepiola atlantica (assembly GCA_963556195.1). Taxonomy (NCBI): domain Eukaryota; kingdom Metazoa; phylum Mollusca; class Cephalopoda; order Sepiida; family Sepiolidae; genus Sepiola; species Sepiola atlantica. The sequence goes on along the minus strand of OY744523.1, from coordinate 54,078,380 downwards.
TTAGCAAGGTGGCATCAAGTACCATTTTTTTTTTTTGTCTGGTATGACTTTACAGAGGATTAAACCTCGGTCTTCTGACCCATTAGCGAACACTCTAACAATTATTGCCAAATGAATTGAGCATTTTTCTCTGTCCGTTTGTTGGTCATTTTTAGGCTCTAAAACTATGAGACATATATATTAATAGGAATCGTTACCCGACATTTAAGTTTTCAGAAATAACCACACTGCTACATTAAACTTGACCTTGTGTCACGTCCAGCTGCGGTGGGTAACAAGTAAATAATGATTGCTAGACAGGATCGCACCAAATTTATCCTGAAGTATACTTCAAATGTTGGGTGATGAGATAAAAATGTTATTACTACTACTACTTTTACTACTACTACTACTACTACTGTTTATACTAAAAACAAACATTTGTCAGCTCCCAAAACTGTTGAACAGAATTAAACAAACTTTGGCTTGAAGCACACTTATCAAACCAGAAGTTATAGGGGTTAAACATTATTATACATGGTGACCCTCTCCCCCCCCCCTCTCCAAGAAAATAAATGCCATCACTGGAATCGTTAATAAAATTCACAATCCTTTCTGCAATCCAACCATACTTGGTACAAATAATTTTCAGTCTCTGCACTGACTTGTCCACAAGCTTCAGTCATGCATATCCAACAGTCTTTGTTTTATCTCCATTCAGTGATATGCTTCAAATGTGCAACTCTATGTTGATCAATACTGAACGCTACTTCATGGTCGCTAAGAAGTTTTGGACAAACAAAGAGATGTTGTGGGTGTTGAACAGTGGTTTCAACAGGATGCCACACTTTAAAATGCTGTCGGCACACACACATACACAATTTTTATCTGTGGTTTTATCTCTAAGATAATGTCTATTAAAACAATCCTCAAACTATTTCTGAACTGAAATCAAGTCAGTGTCAAGAGAATAGTTTATCTGAGGCATTTCTTTATTGAGGAATACAAATAAATTATATAAAATCCTTTTTAAAGTTGTGCATATATCAGTGTTGAAAGTTTGACGTATTGATCAAAGGTCTTTTCAAAAAGTCCAAAGTGTCATTAGCGAATTCATGTATTTTTTTAAGAAAATTAAATGCACAAGTATTCACAATTTTTTTTTATGGTAGTATTAATGTTAGACCATAGATACTAATGCTGTTTCTATCTTTTATTCTGATGTTTTGGATTTATTTTAATGAGAAAACTTAACGTGTGTAAAATACTACAACTAATTATAATGATAAATGCTTATGGGACAAAATTTCACATTTGATACAGTGAAAACTACTATCACTACTACTACTACTACTAATAATAATAATAATAATAGTAAAAAAAAAAAAAAACATGATTAAAAACTATTGAATAAGGTTACCCGAAATATAGTTTCTTCAAGATTTCGACCAAAAAACATCTTTTGGTTGTCTTTTTGCTTCCTACTAATAATAGCATACAAATTAATACAATTTTTTTTTTTAATAGAATTGATTTGTGGCCCCGACTAAACACAGGTTTGACACTCCCTGCTTTTTATTGCTTTCACTTGCTTGGCATCCTTGAAAAAAAAGTTAAACTCTAGAAAATCCCTTGTTAATGAATTTTCAATGAAGATGGCCAATTTAAAAAAAAAAAAAATTAAATCATGTTCAGAATTGTGTACAGTAAATTCGATTTTTTTCATCGAAACTTTTGAAATTTTCAGGAAAATGTCAAATATATTGCCAAATTTGAGAAAACCTCACAGAAAATGTAATATGACCCTTCGAAATTTGATAAGAATTTAAAAGTCATTTAAACTGGCTTTCAGATTGTTTCATTCAAAATTGGAATGAAGATAAGAAAAAAAATCTGCTATTCAAAGAGAAATTTTAACTTTTCTGTCTTAAGAATTGTTTACGATTGAACAAAATATTTATTCAATAAAACACGATTTTTTTCCCATGAATTTTAATGACCAGAACCAAAACATTTATCAGAATCTGTTAAAACTTTTGATGTATATTTATTTTTTAATGAAACCGATATTCGCTGAGAAATTTTTAAAGTCAAAATTCAGTTATGTGTTTTTTTTATTTATTTATTGATTTTTTTAAATATATAATTATCTCTTTTTTATAAAATTATTTAGCTTTTTATTTTGATCATTGCGATTTTACTTAACTGGATATTTTTGAGAACATATTGTTAATATCAGATAAGTTACTTCCCTTGAATACAAGAAGTGGAGGCTATTTAAGACAGACATGCTTATTGCTCAGCTTGTAAAGTCAGTGGACCAGTAAATGTCTCTGGAGGCTGTAGGAAATATCTACCCTATGTTAATAATTCCTACAACCTCCAGACATTTATTGGTCTATTTGCTTTACACCCTCAGCAATAAGCATGTCTGCCTTAAATAATCTCCAGTTCCTGTATATTCATTCAAGGGAAGTCACACGTCTGAAATTACCACATATTATCTCCGTTAATTGTGGCTTTCCTCAGTTTTATGTTTTTATTTATTTTCCAGGCATTCTTATAAAAGAAATTGTTTTATTTCTTTTTCTTTTTTCTTTTTTTTTACATTTATTTCTTTTCTTTTTTTTTATTATTGAAGACTTAAAAGAAATGAACAAAAGTCATGGCTCTTAGTGGTAAATCTCCTCGTGGTTAGTTTAACCAACTTTTTGCTTACGGTTGGTATTTTAAAACCTACATAATTGTTAATGTGACCTGATGTTCAAATTAGCAAAGTATAATATCTTCCTACCACTTCAGTTCCCCGGCTTCTCACACTAATCATAAGAGTTAAACTAATATATGTATATATATATATATATATATATATATATATATATTTAATATATGAAATTATCTTGTCGGATTTTCCATGTTAGACCTAAATAGCAATACATCTGAGAAATTGATATTTGATTCTGACTAGCCGTTTCTTCCTTTTTTTATCCTTGCAGTATGTTTTTTACACTTCAAAGTGCAATTCACTTAAGTCTCTCTCCCAAAATAATTATTCCACCAAAGAAGGTTATTACAGTGGAGACAATTTTAAATAATGATCTGAAAAGCTTAAAATGCAAGTAGGATCATTCCTATTCTAACTTATTTCCCTGAGATATTGAGCTTTTTTTCCCCCCATATTTTTGTGACCTACAAATTATTTTTTGTATTATTTAAAACTACCATTCCAGAAAGTATCTCACTCTTAATGCAATCCTTTACCCGTATAAGAGCCAGATACGTCCTAAGATGAAGTACTGTTGCCACATCTGGGGATGTGCCGCTCAGAGCATTCTCGCCTCCCTTGACAGAGTGCAAAATAGACTAGTGGCGGATGTTCTATTCTCGTCCCTGCAGCCTCTTTCTCACAGACGATACATTGTCTAGCTACAGCCACTGAAAATAATTTTCCTTTCTAAACTAAACAGGACTTCCATGAGCATAGTTTCTTTCCAAGAACTATCCGTCTGTGGAACACACTACCACAGGGCTGTTTCCCAGCTGACTATAGCATGGCCATTTTAAAGTCCAATGTTAACTAATTTTTGTTGAGCCATTCCATTAAGTAATCAATTTTAGCCCAGATCCAATCATGGTCTGCAATCCTCAAGGTGTTACTCTCACTATTCACCTGACACAAACCATTGACCCTTATCCTCGAGTGGCCTTTAGGCCTTCATGATCGATGACTCGTTAGTTAAACAAAAAACAAATGACATTATTGAATCTCACGCAACGCAAAGTAGGTACAGCTAGTTATATATGTATATCAGGTTGTCCGGAAAGTTTGTGGCAATTTTTTTGTAGTTCATATTTCAACACGTTAGAACATGTCAAATTATTAACAGATACATTTTCGGTGAAAGCATACTTCAAGCTATCTTTCGAGAACGAAAGATAAAAATTATTTAACTTGTGTTAATTTTAGACCCTTTGAAAATGGAAGATTGTAAAACCTATTTTAAGCATTTTTTGCTTTCTATTTCCATAAAGAACAAAAAATACCTTATAAACAACAAAGATCTGTGAATTTACTTTGGTTGACAAAACTGTACGAAAGTCTATGTGCAGTGTTCGCTGAAGATGCTCAGGTTGACAAAACTGTACGAAAGTGGTTCGTAAAGTTTAGAGCTGAAGATTGTAGCGTTAATCATGAAGAATTCTCAGACAGACAATCCTCTACAGATGAAGATTAAATGAAAACAATTGAGAATAACCCCGATTATACAACACGAGAACTAGCAAAAAAGCTTAACATATCAAAATCCACCATTCATGAGAATTTATTAAATATTTGGGTACACAAATCGATACGATGTTTGAATGCCACATGATTTGAGTGAGAAAAAAAAACATTGATACGATGTTTGGATGCCACATGATTTGAGTGAGAAAAAAAACAAATCGATACAATGTTTGGATGCCACATGATTTGAGTGAAAAAAAAAACAAATCGATACGATGTTTGGATGCCACATGATTTGAGTGAAAAAAAACAAATCGATACGATGTTTGGATGCCACATGATTTGAGTGAAAAAAAAACTTTTGCATCGCATTTCCATCCGTGATTTGCTTTATAAACGAAATGAAAATGTACCCTTTTTGAAGAAAATTGTTACAGGCGATAAGAGATGGATCATTTACCGTAATATTGTGAGAAAACGATCCTTGGGTAAGCCAGATTAGACACTCTTAACCAAAAGCTGATCTTTGTGTCTGATGAGATTGGAATGGAATTCCGTATGTACTATGAGCTTCTACCAAGTAACCAGGCAATTAATTCTGGTCAAACTACATGTTTCTTTGCCGACAAGATAAAACTTGTTGCAGCTTGGCAAGGATGTGTTACCCTATCCTCCTTATTCACCAGATATTGTTCCTTCAGATTACCATTTATTCAGATTAATCGCAATGGCAAAATTTCAATTTATTGGATGACATAAAAACCACGGTGAGTTCTTGACATGAAACCCCTGCAATTTTGGGAAAATGGAATTTTCAAGTTTTAGGGAAAAAGATAGAGGAAAGGTTGTGCGATAATATGGTTTACATTTGGTTAATTAACTATTTAATGGTCTGTTTAAAAAAAAAAAAAATTTTTGACTTTTAATTTCCATTAAAATTCGGTATAAACTCTCCAGACAACCTGATATATATATATTAAGATTTAAATTATTTTCAAATCTAATTTCAATAAAGAGTACACACAGTGGTATCCGAGTCGTTTACTGCTGTTTCCGGACAGTTTATTTTTATTTATACAAAATAACACAAAATTTGTTTGCAACAGCATCTTTCGTCAGAAGAGATTTGAGAACAATCATGTTCGAAAAAACATTTTCAAACCAAACCAAAACAAGTTGATGATAACTTTTTGTAGTTAACTCAAAAGGATTTTTTCTAAGTGATCTTTAAATTTGAATGTGTGTATCTCTATCTCAATAAGTTAGGTATGTGCATGTTTATATATTTCTATGTACAGGATTCACTCCTAAACTGATTATTATAAATTTTGGAACACTGCTGCTAGGCTATATTTAGTTTTATACAAAGGAGGCAAAAAAGTGGTGGAAGCCCTTCCTGAAAATTCAGATACCTCCAATTTATGAACTTTTTAATAATATGTATTACGCTTTATTTACCTCCTTGCCAAAGTCAGGTGTGGTTTTGAGAAACCAGCGCACTAGAAATAAGCGCACTCCAGCCTACAAAAAGTGCCTGAACAGCTTTGTTAGCATTCCCCGGTAGAGTCGCCTAAGTCGATTAGCAATAAACTAACCCCCTTCTCAGAGAGAAGGCAAAGCCTGGGAGGGTAGACCTCCGTCTAACAGCAGCAAAAAGACATCAGTTAATAAATATTCTCCAAATTTCAGTTTCTGTAGAGTATTCTATAAGGGTTTTTAGAGGGCACAATATGGGCACAACCTTCCATTTTAAAATTAAAATATTTCAGATTTGCATTAAATTTGATTCATAGTGATCAGATACCAATTAAGCAAGATTCCTTGAATTTCAATTTCGTCTCAAGACGCCTTAAGCTTAAAACATTTTCTAGAATAAAAATGTTGTAATAGATTTTGATCAAAATTAGAATAAGGATTCCAGACATAGGGTTTAGTATCATTATATCTAGATTTTAATCTTGGTAACGGGACATAAAAGTGATTTAAAACTGTTCTGTTCAGTTAATTAATTTTATTTGTCCTGGGACGGGTATTCTTTTAGTTTATATATATATATTCTTATGATGTATCCACATATTACAAAACTTTAGAAGTTCCACTATAAAAAGGTTTCACACTCAAAATCATCAATGTACAAAATCTTGATTTCCGAAAGCCCCCTAAAAAAAAAAACTACATACTTTCAAATTTTGATTACAAATTATCAGCCAAGCAAAAATGTAATTTTTTCATTTCAAATAAAATTTGGCAATTCTTACACTAAAGAAATTTGGAATTAACCTTTGACCCGGCACTATTAAATCTCATTTAGTTAGAATAGAAATTCTGAAAATGTCATGTTCATGCCATAAGCCGTTCTTGATATCCTGATATAAAATTATAATTTTTGATAGTTTGTTTTATCGAGATTTGCGGCGCATGCATAAGAAATTCAAATTAATTCTCCATGCACGAGGGATGTTGCTAAGAATCACCATGTATTGTGTTCGTTACGCACGCGTTTAGAAGGTAAGACAGTAAAAATCTATAATGGATAAAGATATTTCATTTATTACTAGTTTGTCTACAACAAACTATAAAGACAGTAAACGAATCAAGTAAGCGATAAGATTACATACAGAAATACATTGTTCCCATACAAATAAAAATGCACAAATTATTTGATTAAAAAGATAAAGTGAAGATCTACTTTTTCTCGTAGGGTCTTTTCTGTTAGAGGGAAAGCTCTGAAGCCGATGTTGACTGTAGCACATCTAGCCAGCAAATGAGGTAGAAATCACGTTTTAATTCTCAACTCGAGTTCCCCAAGATTCTATGGTCGTAATGAGATTTGAGGTTCTACCTTTTATTTACGAAGGGGAATTACTCTAGCCTGAAAGATAATTCTGATTCCTACACTATGTATCCATATGGGAACGTTGCATAGTTATGAATAAAATATTGCATAATGAAATAAGTAATTTACCTTTCGAAGAAGGAAAAATCTAATTCCAAATAAATATGGATTGGATACTTTGAAATTCTTTTTCAAAATAAAATGGAGAGCTAATTAGAGCATAGCATATAACTGTAACAATATTAGTTTTAGGTCTGTTAAAAACTGAAATTTCCACGAAAAGTTGGATTAAATAAGAAAAACGAATTTTCCGTTAGAGGTTAGGCTGATGTGTACAGAAAGTTGTGTCATCGTGGCAGAGAAGCGAGATCGATTCTCTCTTTTGGGTGTTCGACGTCAAACAAACGGACGTCTGTTTTCAAAGTAAATAATTCAATATTTCTTATAAACAAATATAAGTGTTTATCCGAAAGCAGACATAAACAGAGCAACGGTAGATCTTTTGTCTTTTTAATGTATTAAGCTTTCATTTTGAAAGCAGTGAAACATCTCTTACTAAATATTTTATCCCGGTGAAATGGGGGTCAAGGGGAGTAGATAGAAATGAGAGGGTAAAAACTCATCCGCATTTATTCATGACAAAAAAAAATGAAATGTTGAGCAGAACTTAAAACCAAAGAAATTGATTTAAAATAATTTTAAAAAATTTAACACAGACCAATAATTGGCCCAAATCACTAACGAAACAGATTATTTTATCTACCTTTTTGTTATGAAAGCGATTCCGGTCAAAAGTAGAAGGGAATTCTCGTTTTTACTTTATATATGCTTGCTTTTTCTTTTCTTTCCAAGATTGTGAGAGGCTGGGAAAAAAAACTAAACAAAAAACATTTTGGCAAAGTTTAATGGTTAACAGGTAATGTTTTCTTTTTTCTTTTTTTTTTTTTTTTGTTTAACTTTTGATAAATTTTGTTTGTTGGTGGATGTCTGCAAGATTTCTGTTCTTGACTATTTTTATTTCTTTAATTTTTTTTTTTTTTTTCACTGTAAATTATGAGTGTATTTCCTGCCTAAAAGAAATGACAGATATCGATGTTGAAGTTTTTTTCTCTGAAGGCTTGCCGAATACACGCCCGAGCAAAATGATGGCCTCTCAGGTAAAAAAAAAAAAAAAATGGAAGCCCAAGGCTTCTGATCTTTCATTTTGTCGATACCTTTTTATTGTTGTTGTTGCTGCTTTATCAATTTGCGCGGCCAAATTGAAAGCTGCTGTTTGTGCTTTGGACGGAAACTTTTCAAGAAGTTTATGAAAAAATTTGTAACCGTCGTGCGTCTTAGTTTCCCGCTCTTTCCGATAAGGAATCTAAGAAAACCTCGGTGTCATGAAGGTTAGCAGTGAAAAGCTTTTTTTTTAGCAAAAATTTTTTTTTTTTTTTTTGCAAAAAATTTTTTTTCTGTCTTTCTGATCTGAAGATTAGTAATTGGCTTTTTTTATAAACAGACCAGTGTCCATCAAAGCTAGGTGAGTCACATTTTTTACTTTAGGGTGGCAAATTGTCATATTAATTCATTTTAACCAAAAAAATTTTCACACCACTAACCCTAAGTCCAAGTGGCAAGGTCATAAAACAACACAATTTTTTAGGCGATTACGTATGGTTTTACGACCTTGCCACTCGTACTTAGTGGTAAAAAAATTTGGCTAACATTAATTGATACATATTTTTTATGCAATATTTATCTTATTGTAATGGCTATTCTTCTTTTTCTTCATATTTTTTTGTTTTTTACATGAAAAAATATTGGGTGTTTCAATTTTTAATTGGAAAAATTATTGGTTATTTCCTATTTTAATCATGTATATTATTTCGAAATAAGTTTATGAGTTATCTTCCTTGATATGACACTTTGCCACCCTAAAGTAAAAAAGGGCCCACATTTCAATCACACATCTGGCCTTTTTCAGGAATCTGTCATAATCAGTCATTTTTAGAAATCTTATTTGGTTCGTTTTTTCCGATTATGATGTACTAGTGTGACCCATGGCCCGGCACCGCTTGGAAAAATTGAAAAACCCAAAAAACTCTTGTTCTCAAACCCGAACTCCATATTACTATTTTTATTCTCATTTTTTACTTTCTATAATCATAATTTTTTAATTTTAAAGCAAAAAAAAATGAATAAATTTGTCTCGAACAGGAAGATTTATGAAGATGCATAAAACTGATCTCAACCCCGATATTAGTGTATAAGTTCCTACTTATTAAACGGAGCAATCGATTTCATCTGAAAATAAAAATCTGAACAACTGTATAGAAATAAAGTGTGGAAAATTAAAAAAGTTGTTTAGAAATTTCTTTTTGTTGTAATAATAATCTCAAACCCAAAGAAATTTCTTTTTGTTGTAATAATAATAATCTCAAACCCAAATGTACTTTACCGGTACTAATTTTATACGAAGTAATTTTACTTAAATTACTTGGTATAAAATTAGTACCCATTGATTTCGCTAGTAGAATGATGACTTGGGACCATAGGAGGATTAGAACCTTCAACTCTGTCTATGAAATTAGTAAATGAAACAAAACTGTTGATTGGATTAAATATGAAAGTAATTGGAAATTGAATTTTTCTTTCTAACAACACGGACCAATATATGCCCGATCTGACTAACGAAACAGATTTTTATATCGAGCTTCTGTTAATAAAGAGCATAAATGTAGGAGGTGGGACTGACTTTACTTTATATAATAGATTAACCCTTTGTGTGTGAGGATGAAGATTATTTAAAGTCGAAACAATACTTATTATATACAATTAATTAAACAAAAGTTGCTATTTTAGACATAACTTTCCCCCAATCGTATCCGTGTGTAATTGAACACAATTGACTCAATTGGATTTGAATTTGGCATCAGCGATTTCACAGTCTACTGATAGTATCCACTATTCCAATCACACAACCCTCAAATATTTTGAACAGTAAGATTTTTTTTAAAAATTTATTTACTAACTTTATCCGCTCGCTATCATTCTGCAATTTAATTCCTATTCACTATTTGAAATCATTGAAAAGAAGATAAAACTAATTGAGAAGACAAAATTGAATTACTACTACTACTACTACTAATAATAATAATAATATTACTACTACTATATTAATTATTTATTGAATTATTAATCTTATAGTTAACTTTTTCACCGAATGGATCAGTGTAATATATTTGTTTCTTATTTTTATTTGTGATTGAATAAAACTTCCAACCTTTAAAAAAAAAAAAATTAAAAAAATTACTACTACTACTACTAATAATAATAATAATATTATTACTACTACTAGTAATAAAGTAAGTAAATTCGTATGAATCAAAATGGTACAACTTTGTTGCCTGGTTTGATTCTGTTATCGGCATTCTTGCAGATAATGGTTGCCAACATCCCTAAGTGAAAGTGATATTATGGAACCGACTGGATTCGAACTTGGCACACCCAGGTCGTCAGTCCGCGTCCTTATCCACTTAACCACCTCCCTAATGGAGAAGACAAAATTAAATTATTACTACTAATAATAATAATATTACTACTACTACTAATAATAATAAGGAAATATTTTTGTGTCTATTAAAAGTGAAAGAAATTCTTTCCTTTCTTTTTTATTATCAGTTATTAAGTTTAAGCCTCCCCTTCTTTCTTCATAAAATTAAATTTGCATCCATAATTATCCTTTCCTTTCTTTTTTTATTATTATTATTATCAGATATTAAGATTTTTGTTTCTTTGCGCACAAAAATTAAATTTGCATACGTTATTATTGAAACAAGCCGGACACACGTACGTTCACTTTTATTATATAGAGGCGTCACCACTTATGAAGGCTGAAAGCGACACCAGGATAAGGGTTTAATGAGATAGATCATTAGTTGAATGATGAAGAATATTAGGAGAGGATTGAAAATAATGAAGAGAATTAATGAAATTTGATTACTTATGACAACCGTTTATAACAAGTGTTTGACATTGAGTTTGAAGACGACCAATTTGTAACGTGTTCCACGGATGGGAGGTTCTTGGAAAGAAACTCTGTTCATGGAAATTCTATTTGACGTTAGTCACACGGAGGAAAGTTTTTTTTTTTTACAGTGGTGATAGAAAGACGAGTTCTTGCTATGAAAGTTTTACAAGGAGGAACCAGAGAGTGAAGCTCTTCGGGTGAGCCCCTCCCATGGTAATAATGATTAAGTAGAGAAAGGCTAGCAACGTCTGTTTTGTGAAAGAGGGGCTGTAGAGAACGGAAGAGATTACTCCTCCCCCCCCCCCCCCGACTAGATTGCTAGGTCGATTTTGAATTGTTTCAAAGCAAAAAAGTGCTCTAAGCGGCACCTCCCCAGATGTGGCAGCAGTACTCCATCTTATAGAGTTAAAAGATTGCGTTAGGAGTGAGGTACTTTCTGGAGCAGTAGAATGATCCAACCATTTTTTTCCAGCGAACTCAGCAACTAATTTTATCTGTCGTAGCATCATCTCGTATCTAGTTGTTGTTGTTGTTGTATATTTTAGAACAGAGGTTTCTTATCCAATCATATTTTACTTTAATCAAACTAGAATAGATAAACCAATGATATAGTGGATGTCGATGATGCCCCAATTGCTACTTGGGCGACATGTTGAATATTAGTACCGCTGCTCTCTTTTGTGTTGCTTGAAGATGTTTCAGGAAGCTGCTGGCAACCCTTACATCTAGGCGTGTTTCCTTCAAGATTCGGAGCAAAGTCTTTTTAGCCTGTGTTTGTTCTGCCAAGTTGCCTGGCAGTGAGACATGCGCCCCAAACACTTCTGATCTGCAACGATCGTAAAATATAAAAATATAAAAAATATAGATATTTAAAAAAAAATTGATCAAAGAAAATCATCTTTATTGAAGAAGCATAGAATGGCCATGTAAGCATATCCGAGGAATCAGATACATCAAGCAAATGTAGGGTCTTCTTCTTCTCTTCTTTCTTGTGCTAGCTCCCTCAAAGCTGCAGCTCGGTCTTGACAAGCCAGGTTCTCGTCTCGTCATCACGGTCCGCTATGCCCTGCTTGTCATTGGGTGGTTTGAACAGCGGTCATTCCTCTGACATGCATAACTCTCTATTCTGGGTGGCACCATTCACAGGCAGCACCCTCTCTCAGGCCCCAGTCTTTCATTGTGGCAGAAAAACGGCCCACACCAGTTCTCAGGCGGTTCAGATTGGTCCATTGCCCTCGTGGCAGCTCAGCCCCTGGTATGTCGTCTGGGTCGGTGATGAACCTGTGCAGTCGGTGTTGGTCAGCCTGCTGCCAATCTTCCCTCCAGCGGTTCTTGGTCCACATCTGCTTTGAGGTGGTGTCTGGGACGGTTTCCAGAAGCTGATGCGTGTGCTGGGAGAGTGTGTGGCGTGATTTGAGGCGTACTGGTGGAGGGGGTTTGCTCATGATGTCGTGGAGCAGATGTCTCTTGTCGATCTTGGCCTTGCGTGACAGTGCCAGGACAGTCGCTTCTCGTCGGATAGCGGGTGGGGCAATACCGAAGAGGGTGAATATTAGAGATGGAATCTAAAGAATACGAGTTGTGAAAAGTTCAGGTCTAAGAAATGGAGGGATTCAAGTACAAGGTAGTGAAGTGAATTGACAGTGAAGTGAATGACCCCCAATTTTTTTTTTTAAATATTTTTTTTATCCAATTTTTATTCTCACCATTCATTTTCTTATACTACTGCTCTATCTTGTATATGGAGCACTGCACTATTTAAGATAAGATATAATTTAAATATATACGTAATGATCGCGCCTTTTGGTCGAGATCAAAGTGTAGTATCTGTTCCGATGGATACTGCACCCCATAGACTGGTATTGCCTTTGGGGCTTGATTTACGCCTGTCTACGGGTCTGTCCTGTGCACTTCTAGGAGGTCCACCCTCCCAGGCTTTGCCTCCCCTCTTTGGGGAGGAGTAAGTTTATTGCTTACTGCCTGAGGCACCCCTACCGGGGAATGCCACCTCAACTACATAACACATCTGGATATTCCAGATATGAGGGAGTGTGATAGACTGAGGGAGATCCGGCTTGAGTGCGTATGAAGTGATATGCCTGTATGGAACCTGTCTGATGTGAACTCTTTGGATCGGAAGACATGGAGAGCAGGCATGAGATGTTGCCTTGTGGTGCTCACCCCGGGGGTCCGGGGACACTCGCAGCACTCTAAATACCAAAAATGGATGATATCATTCAAATTTATTTCTGAAAATATGTATCTGATTGCTTTTTATAGTTGATACTCTCTTTGTGTGTGTAGACAAGTAAATACAAATCTTTCAAGACTGACACAGGCGATCGAATGGTTGAAGACCTGGTTTAAAGCATTTCGTTTTCTTAAACATTCAGTTGTGTTTTTAGTTTTGATGATAAAATTGCTTTTGTGTTTTTTTTTTTAAAAAAGTCAAACTGGAAATTCTTTTATATTTTTAAGAGAAACAAAAACTCGGCCAGACTCCCCCCCCCCCTCATCTGGTTTAGAAGCAACTTGGGTCAAGTGGAAGACACTCAATGGCTTGAGAACAGGAATAGTGCGATCAAAAGCTGCTATAGCAGGATGGGACTACAAAACCAGCGACTGAAGTCAAGAAGCTTCTTCAGCCATGTTTAGCCCCTAAAAGCATCTCAGGAAGAGACCAGATTGCAGCTGTGGACCAAAGGGATAGAGAGTGGTCCCTTTCTACTGACATGAGAATCCCCCTTCTGAGGCCCTCTTTACTGATTCAGAATCACCGTGGGTCCAGTGAAGAACACTCGACCGTCTGAGAACAAAAATGGAATGATCAAAAGTTGCTATGGTCAGATGTGGCTACAAAATGGACCTAACCATGAACGAACGTGGAGAGGAGAACCACACAATCTGGCACTGTGTTGTCTACCCTCTACTGTTTAACCAGTGCCGGTTGAAATATATTGTGTAGTTCAATTATAATGCAAAGACTGCGTAAAAAAAGCGGGAAATTGTCGTATGACCATGTGTTTCAAAGACACTCAAAGAAGAAGCCATGATGGAATTATCGAACTTTAAAATTGTACTTGCCCTTTTTACATTCTCTGTTGACTGACTTTTTAAATCTTCTCACAAGTAATTTTCAAAATTACTTTAAACTGCAAATGTAATAAGCATGCATGCAGCATCCGTCAAAGTGACCGTGACTCTTTTATGAAGGCCACCAAGCTTCCGTCTTTTGCGTGATCTTGACAATCATTAGGATTGATATTCCTTCATCTCAACTTTCTTTTCTCTGTATCTTTGAATATTAGTTCGCGCCTTCCCCTGATTCTTCTGTTTTTCACACTGTTTAGAATAAAGCGGTTGCCTTGGTTACCATTCTCTCCGAAGTGTCCTACCAATCTGAGACCATTCTGTATTCGTAGATCTCCCATCGATGATAATAGGCCTCGTACAGTTTCAAAAGACAATGGATACCCCTTGTAAGTGTGCCTGCACCGGGGGAGTCTATTGTGAAGCAAGAGTTGCGCAATTGCAACTACACCTATCCTTAACTGGCATTGCGTCAGTCTAGTGGCAAGGAGACGTCCAAGACAACTAGAAACAATGCTGAGATAAGCAAAGAGCCCTTCCTCATACAGCACCTGGTATTCCCAAATTGTCACCCATTTTAGTACTGACCAGGCTCAACGTCGCTTAACTTTGTTGATCTGATGGGAACCGGTGTGTCAACGTGATTATGCCGTATATAGGCTTATTTCTTGATTGGCAACCTTGTCCTGTCAGACTACACCCATAATCTTCCTAGGATGACGTATCATGGAGTCATGGAGCCTTTTCACTTCAGTACTTTATATATTTGTAGTCATTGCACGCAGGCGTGAACCCACGCCCATTAAATTACAGGAAACGATATCCGTATCATGAAAGGGTTATGCAAATTAGGTGCGGTTAGCGGTGAAGAAGTGTGAATAAAAGGAGTTTTTTTTTTTATTGATGGCGTCAGTTTTGTGGTGAACTTCGCGTCGTTCACATGCGTGTCGATAGAAAGGAAACAAAAGAACTCTGTGTTTCGAAGAAAAAAAGGAATAATTCGACGTCACTTTATTAACTCTTTATTTCAATATTCCATGTTTAAACTCCATAGGAGCACAAAGTCTACAGAGCAACGGGACATAACCGTGACCTGTTGGGTCACAACCACTACCATTATTTGTTCCACTTTGATTTCATTCGAAAATTCATAAACTGTTATATATCTGTTTAGAAATTCTTTTTGCATAACTAAGAATAATAAGTCTCCTTAACTACTATATCATCTATATATTAATACGATAGCGTGTGTGTTCATGTGTCGCGCTTACATCAAAAGCTCTGCACATGCGTACCGCAGCTAGATTTGGAAAAGCATTCAAGTCACCTAATTTTCGTAATATTTTCAAGTATTTCCTTTTGGTGCCACAGTTAGCGACGTAGGATTTTGACGTCGGCCCGACTGATTTATAGTTCGATCCCAACCAACCTCTAAGATTAAGAATTAGCTAAAAAGAGAGTCACTCTTTCTCTAAATGCTCACAGAGACATTAAAAACTATTAGAGAGTAGTCAAATCAACACATAGAGACGGCGAGAAAAATACATCGATAGCTAAGAGAGAAGTGGGTGACTTGTTCAGTTAATTATAAATTACTACTAATTAAAACAATTAAAATGGAAGTTTTTTGACACATAACTCAATCCCAGAATATTTTAGCATGTATTTTGTGTCATTAAAGTATATTAGAAAAAATCCCTTAAGAAAACAAACGTTAAAGAACTCAGCTTTAGTATAATATATATATATATATATATATATATATATATATATATATATATATATACATATTATATGTTTTAATTTTATTTATCTTTTAATATTTCTTTCAAGCTTTTGTTGTGTTGTCGCCGGTCGAGGATGGCTTGGATTAAAAACAGAGACGGAGAGTAAATGAACACAAACTTTATTTACATAAACTGTCCCCACTTGTAATGGCGTCCTAAGGGCAGATAATTACCGGAAGTTCAAAAGGTAAACAAACGAGCGATGACATACTGATACAACAGCTTTGTCTTTTATTCACATACTTCTATTTGTACCTAAAAATCGAGAACGCGCGCACATATATATATATATATATATATATATATATATATATAGCACTAGATAAAGTGAAAGAATAAAATAAGGTGCAAATCAAATTTTATTAGAATTCAATGTTCAGCAAAGTACTTTAAAGTCCTTAACTCATGAGTTTTCAAAGAAAATTCTTCTCCTCAGAGGACCATTACCGCAATGACATTACTGCAGGTTATAAAATTAAACTTTGAAAATATATTAAAAAATATATATAAAAATACATAAAAGTATATAAAACATCAAATATATCGGCCCAAAACATACTTTTTTGTTAAACCTATACAGTTAATCCAAGTCATAAAGTTTAAAACATATTCAGGAAAGATATTAAAGAGGTTGATTGAAAAATAATCCAGGTGGTGAATGGTAGTCCAAAAACGAAAAAGTTATCCAGGCGGGAAATTTGTTTGATATCGATGCAGTGAAAAATGTATCCAAGGTGTATACAAATTAATAAAATGATAGAAAAAACCAAATCATATGAAAAGTTCAGAAAACTCACTTGGTGTTGAGTATTATAATGTCCAAAATTCAGGGTTCTTATGAGTTGATAGGAGTAGTGCAAACCATAAATTCCTGGTTAGATGCAAGCTCCGCTAAAGCCAATTCGAATAAAATTAAACTGACCTGATGTATTCGGCCATTTTTTCTTCCGGGTCCAATAAAATTACTCCAATGAAGAAAATTACATTCGACGGTAATCAAGCTCCCGCAAGCCAAGTAAACAGCGTAACGAATCCAAAAAGAAACTCTTCTCCTCGATAAGACAGCCACACGAAAGTAGTTGAATATCTACTGATTCAAAAAACGTGTACAAACGGATGTTAAATGTCTGTGTTAACAAGGAAAATCGCCATCATATAGTGACGGATCTGTAAAATCAGCTATATGCACACCGGATGTTACATGTCTGGGTCAAATCAGTTGTGTGTATAACTGATATTAAAAGTCTGGGTCACAGAGACGGATGTGTAAATTTAGATCAAAGCCTTCAGACACCTTCTCATCCAAACTTACTATTTGATCGTCTGCTTTAAGCATATAAACCAAATTCACACATCTAGCACTATCATATAATTTAGAAGAGTTATGAAATTAATAATTAAGAAGTTATTAACACATTTAGAATTTAAAACTTTAGACTTTTGCAACTTAAAAAAAAATTAAAGAGATATTTAGGCATTTTCAATGTCTAAACTTTTTAGGCAGGGAGGATTTA
Organism: Sepiola atlantica; assembly: GCA_963556195.1. Classification (NCBI taxonomy): domain Eukaryota; kingdom Metazoa; phylum Mollusca; class Cephalopoda; order Sepiida; family Sepiolidae; genus Sepiola; species Sepiola atlantica. Next base: position 54,060,937 of record OY744523.1, on the reverse strand, counting down.
ACAAACACATCTCCAAAACTGGACACTCCGAAGCTGGTCCCGACACTCACTGAATCGGCTACGGTGGGTTTGGTGGTTGGCTGAATTGTGCATACTTGAATTTCCTCCTATGGTGACATTTGGAAACTAATTCATTTCTAGAGTTGATTAAATTTAAACGTTTAGGTGCTGTGGCAATCATTACGGCTTCTGAGTTGCATAGACCGCAAGATCTAGATCCTGGGTTATGAGAGTTTGATTTTTTCAGGATGAACCATTTTATACTGTGTGGAATATTTTTGGATCTTAAATTTTTGACTAAAGTAGTCAGTGATGTTTTGTTGTTGCCGAGATCGTTATTGAATGAGTAATTATGCATAGATATGCGGGTTTTAATTAGATTTGCTGTGGCCCCAATGTAAGTGTGTATCTTAGGGTTTACTATTGTTCCTGAACCATTTATATTCCTATTCACGGGTCTACTTCTATTTACTGTATTTTCATGATATGGATTAGGTTAGTTAATTAATTGTATGTTATGGTTAGCGTTATTGTTAAATATAAATATATATATATATATTAATTAGCAGGGGTGTAGACATACCTGGTATAGTACCCAGGCGTGATGCTACCCCACTCGGCGAGATGGACCCATAGATTTTTGCTCGATCATCCATCTAGGAGACAAAAACTTTGATATAAAACCTGCGCTCTACATCGTCTCTCAGTTATCTTGCCTCGGCTTGTCACTGAAACCAGGCTTTGTAGAAGCAGAGCATGCTGTGTGTGTCGTACAAGCACACAGCATGGCCATCTACATGCGCAGATATCCCTACAAGACCCATGGCAATAAAGTTTCTGACAGACGTATAAGATAATTTTGACAGATGTATAAGACAATTTTCAACCCGGCTATGTGTGTGGTTTATGTAACAGAGCCTGTCTGTCAAGGACTGGTCTACTGAGTCGCATGAGATCCCATGGTAGGAGTCAACTAAACAAGTGTCAAGAGTTGTATATAACTCCGTACAAACGGAAACAAGTAGCAAGACTTGTAAAAATAAATTGGGTCTGCTAAGCCATCTACGTGCTCACAACCGGGCATTGCAATTTTGTAGGGATGGCCTTTTTCTGTGAAGAAGTGGCAATCACCATATATATATATATATATATAGATTACAATATAAAATGCTACTCTTAATGATGTTTAGAAGTGGTCGAGTTTCCCTAGTAACTTGAACCATTTGGACTTAATCAAGGTGATGGTAAACGCCCTGATGGTATTACCATTTTCCCATTGTGAAACGGAAAATCTCTTGTCTGGGATACAACTTATTGACATACATTTTCCCCAACAATTATCATATCCTGATCCATTCACCCAGGAACAGTTTCTCTGGGCGTAAATTCTAAAAATATATATATTTACAACCAATATCTGTTGAGATTTGAGAAATTCTCGCTCTAAGAACAATTGAATTTCTGCGTGACCTTTGTCTTGTGGATGGCGGCCATTTTGAAGTGGGGAGACGTAGTTTGAATGGTTGTTTCTGAGAATTTTTTTAGCTATTGTCCGAGAGAAAACATCAACACCATTCTTGCTGTCAGATAGCACGGAGGGAAAAAATATTCGTTAATAGCTATTAATATAATAATTTGGAAAGAAAATGTTATTTTCTTTTTGAAGTTATCAAATGAAAAAAGCTTTTTAACTAAAATTTGTGTGCTTGTTCCTTAGTAATGCTCCCAATGTCAGTCACTACAGAAATTTGATTCCATGAATTATATTTAAATATGCTCTAGATATTGAGCAGTCTAACACTCTTATCATTACTAACAAAATCTGCTTTCAGAGGGTCCTGATCGACATAGGCGAAATGATATTGATTATTTTCCCCCACTTATAAATTGGACAATCACAAAGGGATGTAATTCATTCAAACTCGATGCAGTAGAATTATTAATTTATTTGTTTGGAGGACAGGGGCCTCCGAGTCAATATGGCTAAGACAAAGGTAATGATTTGACCGCCGAGTCGTGAGAGGAAGACTTGGATCAAGACTGACAGACAGGCCCCACCCTCTTGTAGAGAACTAATCAAAGGCCTGTTAAAAATAAATCAGATGATGATGTATATGCAAACAAGAAGCAGACGACAACTGATTGTTTTCTAAATTAATTTAATGAAAAAAGTTTTAGCTAAGAAAGTTATAAACCAGAATTTTTAGAAGAAATATGTGGAAAAAAAATTGAACCCCGTTTTACAAATTCAACAAATTTTGGTTTTTTTTTATGGTGGATATTATTATTAAAAAAATATGGTTACAAATAGCTTTATTCAAACAGCAAAAAAGATGAATATTTTTATTTGTATTTTTACTATAAAATGAAACAATCATCAAAAATTCTTACATTTCATAGTTTTATGACTTTTCAAAAAATGTAATTCCGATGCAGAAAACCATGAAATGTCTTCAGCAAGTGCAGTCTAAGTTTATAAAAAAAAAACTATTAACTTTTTATATACATAGACATGAAAGAAGTAAATAGACACCTTTATCGTGATTAGTAACAAAAACTAGTTAAAGAATAAATTTTAAAAGATTTTTTGTTTTTAATTTAAGAAAATATTGGATTATTTGGATAACTGTTCTCATCTTGGATGCTATTCTCACAACGTTTTGGCCGATGTAACCTCCAAGCTTCTTCAGATGCATCTTGTCAAACTCTGGAATCCATACAGAATTTCCAACTGAACTCTTTATTTAATCCACAGGGATAGATTGTTCTCGTTCCATCAGCCATTGTTTTTAGTTATTATCGCCTGTAGTGAGGATTGAACCTTCCAGAAAACGGTCACTTAGAAATGATTATTACTTAACAACTTTATCCATTGCGCCATGTGTTCATGACTAAGAATAAAATAATATTTAATCAACACTTCTACCCGGTAATGGCTGATGGAACAAGAGTTATCTACCCCAATGGATTAAATAAAGGGTTCAGTTCAAAATTCCATATAGGTTCCCAAGTTCGATATAAAGGTCCCAGAGTTCGACAAGATGAAGAAAATTGGAGGTTACATCGGCTGAAACGTTGTGAGAATAAGATCCAAGATGAGAATAGTAGTCTGAATAAGGCAAATAATACAAATTATCAGTCCTCATCTAAAAAAATTCTGAAACATAAAATATTTTGTTCGGATCTTATGATGTATTCATATATTACAGCAATTTTGACATTTTATACTTAAAAAAAAACGCTTTTCAAAAGGTTTCAACTGCTAGAAATATAATAAATCTCTTCTTGAATCGAAATCTTATTCAATTTACTATCGTTTTATTTAAAACTAGCAGGACTACCCGCGGCGATGCCCGGGGCAAAAGTGTAACATATTTCTATTAAAACTTCTATCTCTTTACTTCTCTCTATATATGTCTCTCTATCTTTCCCCCTCCCCCGTTTTCCCCTCCATCTCCTCAAACCCCTCATTCTACTCTGCCCAGCCCATTCCTCTATAGCTAAACATATATACACAGACAATTCTCCTTTATCTAGATTCGTTGAGTAATGAGTTGACATAAGGGAATTAACCCCTTGATAATAAAATCAGAGTTACTTCCCTTTAGTAAATAAAATGGCTGAATAAAATAACTGTACCCCTCCCCTAATGAAACTTGGGTCAGTTGACCTCCAAAGAATTAATATTTTAAAAAATTTGTAGATATTATTCAACCGGGGCAACATCGATCAAGAAAATACCAACTTTGTGGCTGTTTGTTTTGTGACGTCGTCTAATGACCACTTTGTCCATTCTACTGTCAGTCATTACAGAAATGTAATTCCATTATATTTATATATGCTCTATCCTTTTGAGAAATCTAACTTCATAAAAACTATTTATTAACTTTATGTATACCCAAACATGACAAGTAAATGACACCCTTATCATCATTACAAACGAAGACTGCTGTCACTTGATCCTGATTGACCTCGGTGAGATGTGTCATGTTACCAGTCGTCTGGGCCGACCTAAGTCATTTTAAAAAAAATGTAGCGAAGTATGTTATTAACATGGTACAACAGTAACAAATGAAAATTGGTTAGTCAGAAACAAAGTTTGATTTGTCAACTTAAATGTTATCTGGGTTTGATTTGGAAAATCCAACAAAATAACTTTGTGTTAGATGAATATTTTATTTTAAAAACTCTAATTTTAATTATGAAAATATTTAGTTTGAATATAAAAAAAATGTTCTTTTCCCTCAATACCATATAGTCATGTACAGAGACATGTCAGAAGTAAATAGACACCCTTATCATTAATAATGAAGATTGCTGTCAGAGGGTCCTGATCGACCTAGGTAAGATGATGTTGATTATTTTCCCTTTCTGATGAATTGGACACTCACTCAGTTCATAGTGGAAAGTGGAATCCCGAGGTTTCTGTCGATTTGATACTTATTAAGTTCATTTTTAGTTTAACTATAATATGGCTCCTCTGAAACTCTGCCAATTCTAATGTTTCTTTGGCCTATGTTAGACTTAAACGGTGTTATATGATAGACATATTGATATCTGAAACATAAAACAATGTCAATTAGTATAGAATATTGATGTTTCATACGTTGACTGCTGCTTTGTACGGCTCCGAGTGCTGGCCGTCGACAAAGGAAGCAGAAAGAAGATTATCGATTATGGAGACAAAGATATTGTGCTGAAGTTCCGGTCTGACCAGGCTTAACCATATTCAAAGTTATGCCGATCTCAAACAAAATGAGAGCAAATCATCTTCGCTGGTACTTAGTAATACACAAAAATGACGACATCATCACGAAAATGAGATTCAGGATGGAGAGACATGTGAAAAGGCCGAGAGGATCGATGAAACAAAGGGGGTTGGATACTCTGCAATAACATTTCAACATGGCCGGACTTCATCCTGAGCAAGCATTTGGCCGTGTATGGTTGAAGGAGAAATCTAGTGCGGACTCCACTTCTGAGGATAAGCACATAAGGAAATGATGATCAATGGTCAAACTTTTTGAATTGTTTTTGGAGGATGTTTATTTACTTCTGCCATGTTTTTGTGTATGTATGGTACAAGGCCATGAACAACAACAACAACGGTACAGTTGTATAAACCACACTGATGATTATTAATGAACATGAAACATGTCTGTGGATAATAAATATTTATTTATAAAAAAAAAATAATTCTATAGCTGATAAAGTAATTTCTTGGAAAAGTGAAAATTGTAAAATAAATAAAAGATTCTTAGAGAGTTGGATGGTGGTGGGGGGGATATTATTTATGAATTAAGTTCTCAGAACCAGTTAACCTCAAAGAAATTATCAAGTCTACTTAGGATATCTTTTTCAAAGTTCGTTTCGTTTTAGAATAAAGTGCTCAATAATTTGAAATTATCAAGTCTACTTAGAATATCTTTTTCAAAGTTCGTTTCGTTTTTAGAATAAAGTGCTAAAAAAAAAGTGAAATGGTACATTACGATGAATAAAAATTGGCATACAGGTAATTTATTCTGTTTAGCTGTACCGCTACGTATGTTTCATGCTTTATGAGGCAATAAATGAACGTAACACAATAAATGAGATCCACACCAACATTAATTTCTAAATGATCGTTACTATGGTATCATTGGAACGCTGCACTCAATGCTAATTCTCAAAAAATATCAGATTCTGTTTTTAGGTGAGTACATGTAAACAGCCTGAAAATGTTGGCGGTAAACAGAAATAAAAACAAAAAACAAACAATATTTTAGAATGGGGGATCACTTTCACATATAAATTTAACATAAACTGATCACCCACTTCCGGACCACCAGGTGGTAATGATCACCAACTTCTGGACCAGATAGTGTTTTTAAGAATCTGTCCTTAAAAAGGCTATCTGGTCCAGAAGTTGGTGATCATTACCACCTGGAGGCCCGGAAGTGGGTGATCATTTTACATGAAATTTATATGTGAAAGTGATCCCCACACTAAAATCTAAAATATTGTTTTTTTTTGTTTTTTTTACCGTCAAATTTTTTTAAGTTAAGTACATGAAATCGGCTAATAAAGGTAACATCTTTTTTTTTTTTAAATTTTATTCATTTATTTTTGTGAATTAGCAAAAAGTGCAGTTTTGCAGATATGTTTATATCAAATACATATGCAGTATAGACAGTTGTTTTTTGTTTTTATATCTTCTGGGAATACATTAATATTGGATGATTTCTTTTTTATTCCAAGAATTTCTGACCCTTCACCTGTTATTTTCCTCATTGGTGTGGATAGAATGTACAAAACAAAGAAATATAAATGTGTATGTCCAAAGTGTTCAATACTACAGGCCACTTCATGGTGCAGCTAAGAAGCACGGCTGGAGACCTATTGACAAATGTTTGATTTTTCAGAGATTTTTTAAGGAAATTAAGTCAACTATATTTGAAAATACATAGAATTACATTCTGACTCATATCTGAAGATAAGAATATGTGTTGAACGATAAATAAATGAAAATACATATATTTTACCGGTAATCCGGCATAACAACCGAGACTTCCAAAAATAGGATTTGTATGTTTAGCTTTTGTAAGTATGGATGTCCGAAAAGACAATAATCAGAATATCGGTGAAAATCTAGGTCAACACACAAGGAAAACTTAATAGGAAATATTTAAAAGCGAAAAAAACTTTTTTTTAAGTAATATTAAATAAATACATTATATAAAGTCAACATCATGGAATTTATTATTTTTTACAAATACTTAAATGAATTTATTTAAAAAATTTAAAAATTTATTTTTATTTTTTGAAAGATAAAAAAATGAAAATACATATATTGATCATGTCTTTTGCCAGACATCTTAATTACCTCTTGCGCGTCATTGGAAGTCTCGGTTATTATGTCGGATTACCCTTATACCAGACATCTCAATTAGTTCTTTGTTTCATTTTATCAGTTTCCACAACAAAAATAAGTATTTCCATTTATATATCTTTCAACACATATTCTTATCTTCGGGTATGGGTCAAAATGTTATTCTCTGTATTTTCAAATATAGTTGAAAAATCAAATTTATCTGTAGGCCTCAAGTCGTGCTTTTCAACGGCACCATAACGTGGCATGTAGTATAGAACGTCGCGCCACATACAGTTTGTGCATACACATGCATTTTTTGTGCATACGCATGCATTTTTTGTACTTTGCTTTGGACAGTCACCCACATTATCGAGGAAGACAACGGAAGAGACAGAAATTCTGTGAATAAAAAATAAAAATCATCCAATATATATGTAATCCTAAAATACAAAGGAAATATAAAAATAAGTACCTGTCTGTACTGTATACTATCGATTTAATATATCATATTGCTAAAACTGTAACCTTGCATCCCAATGAGATTCTACTTTTTTAGATGCTTACATGTAAATAACCTGAAAAAGTTGGCGGTAAAAAGGAAAAAAAATATATCTATATATATTTTAGTGTGGGGGAAGGATCACTTTTGCATATAAATTTAACGTAAATTTTCCGGACCAGATAGTGTTTATAAGAACTGGTCCTTAAAAACGCTATTTAGTCTGGAAGTAGGCGATTATTTTACGTTAAATTTATATGCGAAAGTGATCCCTCCCTCCACACTTATATATATACTTTTTTTCAAGAACTGGTCCTTAAAAACGCTATCTGGTCCAGAAGTAGGTGATCATTAATGCGTCTGATTTTCTGGTTTGCATAACTGCATGTACGATTCTGCACGCGCTTTGTCTTTGATATTCTGATCAATAAAAATGATCCGATTTTTTTTATTTTGAATATTTTAAATTCTGAATTTTGAGATAAACAAATTCTTTTTCCATGTACTTATTGATTTTATTTCAGTTTCTCTGGGGAGAAAAAAATTTAAACTTAAGTCAGAAAATGTTAGATTTCAAAGTGTCTACTTTGAACCCAGGATATTTTCTTTGTTTCAAGTTTCAAAATATTTGTATATCAAAAAAGTTTAGAAAAAACAAAGAAAAGTTATATCAATTTTTTTTCAGTGCTCAGATAATCATGAATAAAAGTATTTTGAAGTTACTTTCTTTCGATATTCTTTCTTTCAATATTCTTCTTTCATATTTATTTATATTGTTTAAGGGATTCCTTCACACCATAAAACTCCAAAATACCAAATAATTTTCATCT
>OY744523.1:53957758-54047758 GCA_963556195.1 Sepiola atlantica | reverse complement strand
TTTTTGCTGATACCGTATACATAGAGTAAAGTCAGTGTTAAATATTGGGCAAGTAGATCCACTATTATATAAATTGGTTAGTTGAAAATAACAAGAAATGAAAGGTCAGTTGAGGGTCAACCTGATGATGACTCCGAGGTTAGCTCGACTCGACTGTGGGAATTGATAGAATAAGATGTGAGATAAGTCGTCAGTTCCTTGAAAACACAAGAAGCATGAACAAGTCGTTCGAAAAATGTTCCGATAAGATATGATTAAACAGTAATTATCACTCTCTCTCTGTCTCCCTCTCCCACAACTGGTCAGTAATTTTGAACAAAGATCCAGCAGAATAAACCTTCTCTGTCTTCCAACATATAGATTAAAAATTATTTAAAATTAAACTATTATATTGGGATTTTTCCTAATTAGGTACATGGTTTAAAATATATTGTGACAAAGGCGAGATAAAATGAACATAAACGCAAATTTTAAAGTTGTAATAATTTGTACTGCGAAGGAAGGAAGGAAAGAAAGAGAAGAAAGGTGTGTTGCAAGTAATTGATATTTGCGGGAAATTATCTCTGTGAAGTTTCGTCCTTTTAACAGTCTTTGAATATTCTTCCCCTGTGTGTTTGTATATCTGGACTGTAAAAATGGGGAGCCTTGTCTTTCTGTGTAGCTAATGCTGACATGAACCTACGCACATGTTCTGCAGAGATAGCAGCAAAAGGGGAAGAAAGCTTGAAATTTCACGGGCACCTCGTCCCGGCAGAATTTATTAGCTGGCCAGTGATTGGTTGTTTATCGACCAACCACAGACCTTGTAAAAAAGAATGGCCATTTTAAAGAGCGGTAACGTCGTGTAAATTCTTTTAGTCAAGCTTATTTGAAACTGGGGGTTTAACTTAGGTTGTAGCTGTTCTCAATTTTGCAATGAACCCGGCTATCACAACTAAATTTATATATGGGCATGTCAGTTTTTATGGCCATGGATTAACAGCTATCTATAAAATTATAATTAAATGAGAACGTAGAGAAGAAAATTAGAATTTTTTTTCTTTTTGATAAGATTTCTTAATGGGATTTTATCTTATCTCATCTAAAAAATAATTTTATCTTATCTAAAAAATAATGTTATCTTATCTAAAAACTAATTTTATCTTATCTTATATAAAAATAATTTTATCTTATCTTATCTAAAAAAAATAATTTTATCTTATCTAAAAAATAATTTTATCTTATCTAAAAAATAATTTTATCTTATCTTATATAAAAATAATTTTATCCTATCCTATCTTATCTAAAAAAACTAATTTTATCTTATCTTATCTAACAAATAATTTTATCTTATCTCATCTAAAAAATAATTTTATCTATCTTATCTAAAAAATAATTTTATCTTATCTCATCTAAAAAATAATTTTATCTTATCTTAAAAATAATTTTATCTTATCTAAAACTTAATTTTATCTTATCTTATATAAAAATAATTTCATCTTATCTTATCTAAAAAAAATAATTTCATCTTATCTTATCTAAAAAATAATTTTATCTTATCTAAAAATAATTTGATCTTATCTTATCTAAACACTATTTTTATCTTATCTTATCTAAAAAATAATTTTATCTTATCGTATCTAAAAAATTAAACCAAACAATTAGAAATCTGTAAAACCAATCATTTATTAAAGAAAGCTTTTAAAAATTGAATATGCAAATTAGCCATCGCAATCAGTACGAGAAGCGCCATTTTGTTGCATATATAAATACAAGTGCGTGTTTAAAATACATAGGGATGGAATTATTGTGATATAGGTATGGTAAACAGTATCTATATAATAAAGTAGAGTCAGTGAAATTCTCAAATATCGTCATCGATATCTTTCTTCTTATAAAATATTGGTTTTTATACTGATTCTTCAGTTTTCTTTGTGGAAACTTGGACTTTGTTCTTAACAACTAAAAATATATTTCTATTCAATTTCTTATAAAATATTTTATCCCTGTTCGGAATACTTTTGAAATTGTTACATTTTAAATAATGACCTACATAGCAATAGGAGCAGTAGCAGCCACTGCCACGACCATTGCAATTATTACTGCTAGGCTCTATAAAAGCTGTATATAACTCATCTGGTAGAGAAATGGACTGAAGATCATAAGGTCCCGTGTTCAATCTCGTGTCTCGGCATCCGATTTTGCTTTGCTTTTTTTCTTCTTCTTTGGAAAATCTATTATTAGACATTGTTAACTTAAAAATATAAACGCAATAGCGTAGATTACTAAAACCAATGCATTTCCGTTTCTTCAGAAGCAGCTCAGCTATTTTAATATTTTGTAACTAGTTGAAAAGAAAAGGACTTAAGGTGGGTAATGTAGGCTATATTTAGTTTAATTTAGTTTTATGCAAAGAGAATCAAAAAGGAGTGAAAACCCTTCATGAAAATCCGATATTTGTGAAATTTGAACAATTTTAACATCAATTTATATATATTCCCCAAAATTCCAATTTCTTTGGAGTATTTTAAAAGGGGTTTTAGGGGCATAATATGAGCACAACCTCCCATTTGAAAATTCAAATATTTCAGATTTACATAGAATTTGATCCATAGTCATTAGCCACCAATTAAGTAAGATTATATGGAATAATCAAGTTAACAAACCGGTTCTCGTTAGATCACCAAAGTTAAGCAACGTTGAGCCGGGTCAGTACCAGATGGGTGACCATTTGGGAATACCAGATGCTGTATGTAGGAGGACGTCGACATCTTCCTGCAAAAACCTAACGTCGTCATCTGCGGGATATACATGCGACTGGGGATTGCTTGTGAATTTGATATTCCTATGAAACTTCCTCCTTTGTGGGGAAGCAGGTTCAACCCACCCAGGGTGAAGGCTGTACCAGGTACAGGTAATTAAGCAAAATTCCCTGAATTCTAATTTCTTCTTAAGACTGCTTAAGCTTAAGTCTTAAATTTTAGATATTTTCTAGAATCAAAATCATGTAATTTTGTATTATAATAGGAAAAAAGATTCTAGACATAAGGTTTAGTAGCATTATAATAAAAATCATGTAATTATGATTATGATTGGAAAAAAGATTCTAGACATAAGGTTTAGTATCATTATAATAAAAATCATGTAATTATGATTATGATTGGAAAAAAGATTCTAGACATAAGGTTTAGTAGCATTATAATAAAAATCATGTAATTTTGTATTATAATAGGAAAAAAGATTCTAGACATAAGGTTTAGTAGCATTATAATAAAAATCATGTAATTATGATTATGATTGGAAAAAAGATTCTAGACATAAGGTTTAGTATCATTATAATAAAAATCATGTAATTATGATTATGATTGGAAAAAAGATTCTAGACATAAGGTTTAGTAGCATTATAATAAAAATCATGTAATTTTGTATTATAATAGGAAAAAAGATTCTAGACATAAGGTTTAGTAGCATTATAATAAAAATCATGTAATTATGATTATGATTGGAAAAAAGATTCTAGACATAAGGTTTAGTATCATTATAATAAAAATCATGTAATTATGATTATGATTGGAAAAAAGATTCTAGACATAAGGTTTAGTAGCATTATAATAAAAATCATGTAATTTTGTATTATAATAGGAAAAAAGATTCTAGACATAAGGTTTAGTAGCATTATAATAAAAATCATGTAATTATGATTATGATTGGAAAAAAGATTCTAGACATAAGGTTTAGTATCATTATAATAAAAATCATGTAATTATGATTATGATTGGAAAAAAGATTCTAGACATAAGGTTTAGTAGCATTATAATAAAAATCATGTAATTTTGTATTATAATAGGAAAAAAGATTCTAGACATAAGGTTTAGTAGCATTATAATAAAAATCATGTAATTATGATTATGATTGGAAAAAAGATTCTAGACATAAGGTTTAGTATCATTATATCTAGATTTTAATTTTTGTAAGGGGAAATAAAAATAGTGGGAAAATGTTCGGGGAATTAATTTTACCTGTCTTAAGACTAGCATTCTTCTAGTTAATCATAATAAGATTAGGGTACTTATCCAGATTAGGACCCAACCTAATCCTAATCCTAAACGACGCCAAGTCGATTTTATCTTGGTTCCTAATCTGGATGAGTACCAAGCTTTGTAATACATAAATATTGACTTTATACTAACTTTGAGTACATATGTTTTCAATTCAAAAGGGAAGATATGAAATTGCTGATTCCGGCTGTTGACCTAATGCTACTTACCTGAAAGTGATGTCCATTTGTTAATGTCAACTATTCATGACAGAACGCATAAAATCAATTCTTTGGAAATTAGATCACCGCCATCTGCTACTAATGTATTCGGTCTGTCGATGTTTCCATGGCTTTTCGAGACGTGAATGAATCCTCGGATCCTGCATTGTTCACGTGAAAATCTCGTAAATATGTGAACGTGTGTGTCGTGCGCGTTTGCCGCACAGACTGTGATCGTTCACTCGTTGTCCGCTTCCGAATTCGGTGCTTGATTTCGACACTGGTCGTAGCGTCAGTCATGTGGTCTCGGCCACTTCTGCAACAAAAGGATTTTCCTTTGAAACAAAATCACAACTCAAGTTTAAAACAAATAACGCTATTTTATTTTGATAAGTTACAATGATTACTAGTTTCTTTACCGAACAACAGACTTGAAATAAAAACTCTGAGTCCGATCGAATCAAAACAGAGTTCAACCAAATATAAACAGTCCTTTAGCTTACGGCCCATCTCAGACAAATAGAGACCAAACTAACTCACAATGCCCATTTTGCTGGAATATATACAGCTATCAATTGGACCACACTTCAAGACCACTTGAAATGTATCAGCTGTTAATCCATGGACATAAAAACTGACTGACCATGGGAGTCTACCATTCGGAATGAACATAACTTTTATAAAATCTCAAGTGACTCACAATCAGAGCATAAAACTTTATATCCAATAAGACATTATTATTTTAAAAAGTCCAGCCGATTTCTTGGGTGGTATTTTCTCTTCTTTGCTAAATACTTCTCCCATTGCAGGTCTGCCGTTTGTAGCATGCATGTATGCACCCCACTAAACATGCAGCATGTTTACAAACAAATCGTTGTGGTTATGGTCCATCTTACTTCAGAGCAGGAAACCTTTATCAGAGTTGTGTAATGACAACTGGTGTAAACTAGAAACTTAACTAATGTGGACAAGATACAACTGCGGGACCGTGAAACGTTACTAACACTCACTAACATCGGACACAGGGTCAAATTTACAACAGCTATATCTGTAGTCCTATGTTACGTGCAAGTGAATGCTCGGTTCCCACAAACTCTGTCTTTTGGATCTGCTGCTACCAGATGAGGCTGTTTAAAGATATCGGCTTCCTGACCCAAAATGCACCAAACATTGATGTTTTATAGTTTTTTTCTCTTTGCAAAACTCAATCATGTTCTGCAAAATCCAAAACAAAAAAAAAAACACAATTTACGTCCATCCCCCCCCCCCCCCCCCCCTTTCACTCAACCAAACACCATGAATAAATATTTGAAGATATAAAGAACTTGAAGCATAACAACTTTTACCAAAATGTCTGATTCGGCATTAAATAACCTGAGGAAGGTTGATATGCTGTAAAACAAAACAACCAAACTAAACACCATGAATAAATATTTGAAGATATAAAGAACTTGAAGCATAAAAACTTTTACCAAAATGACCGGATTCGGCATAGAATAATTCCAAAACGGTTGATATGCAGTGAAACAAAACAACCAAACCAAACGTGTCTTTTTGAGGATGCAGAGGAATGATAGGGTCATGGTTCGGTGGATTTGTGGTGTGCGTCTTGACACCAGAGTTAGTTCTGACTCGCTTCTATTAAGGCTGAAGGTGCCCAAACTGGTGTCAGCTCTGTGTTACAACTGCCTGTAGTGGTATGGACATGTTGAATAAAGCTCTGGCTGGACAAACAAATGTTAACACATCTCAACTGAGGGTGACTGAGGAAAAGACTTGGAATGACTTAGTCAAAGATGACCTCAAACAATGGCACATCGAAATAATTTGTTTGTATGCATGCGCAATATCTTGCATAAGTTGTGATTTGGTCGGCGTAAACAGGCGCATTGATATACAGGCCATTAGCGCACGCACCATTTACATGCACTCCTCGTCATGCAAAACAGTGCATTAATCACATTCACTTCTTACTCGTGACAGTGCGTATCTACATGCATTTCTCTTCATGCACGACAGTAGAGACTGACCTCTACTACTCCACGCTTGCAACAGTGCATAATCACATTCGAAAACGTGTTTGCAGCATTGGTATGGAAGCGATAATTAACCAATATTTGTTTTTTCTTTCAGATTTAAAAAAAATTTTTTTTTTTTTTTTTTTTCAATTGCAGCCTGGAGGTTTTTTTTATTTTTGTCTTTTAAACCTGTTTTCAAGACTATTACCACATCTTTTGAAGTGAATTATGAACATTTTACTGAGTCTTATATGTTTTGGGGGACCTTATTCAGTTAATATGGAGAAATTAAGTTATATTCTATGCCGATTACAGCATAAACATGAAGACAGACTAGAGGACTCGACGAACTTACTCGGAGCCTTGTTTTGTAGCTGAAGTGAATGTCTATTTTTCAATATCTCCTAACAGTGATCAACTTTAATTTTCTTAAAGGGAATTTATAATAATATTTATAAATAAATATTGAATTATATTTACCTACAGACGATGTCGTTTCAAACTTTTGCTCTCATCAGTGCAGTATATATATATATAAATATATATATAAATATTTATATATATTTTGTAGTCAAACTTTCAAAGTTTAAGCTCAATAGATATTAATTTATAATTCCAGAGCAATTATAAATAGACAATAGAAAGGCATGGGGGGGGGGTACAGATAAACGTATTTTGATTTATTCTGCTGAAAATAAACGATTGTGTTGGTTTTGGAATAGATACAGGAATTGTTTGGAAAAGAATCAAATTAAAGGAATGTTTTTTTAAGTAAGTTTCTTTAGATGTTTTTCTGACAAATTATTGTTCTAGAAAATTCAAGCTATTCTTGAACAACTCGATTGTTGAGATGAATGAGGAAACGGCCGTAAAGAATGAATCTCTTTACTAGAAAACAAAGATATAGTCATTGGAATCTGCTTTTCTATTGTCTTTCTCTCTCTCTTTATTTCGAAATTAAAATATATATATGAGAGAGAGATGTTTAATAATCTAATTGTAACAAAATAAAAATAATGACCAACAAAAAAATAATAGAATGGCATTTTTTTTTTATTGTTTTCTTTCTGGAGGTAGGGATTAATTGATAACACACTGATTAACAAAATTGAAAAATTTTACAAAACAAATACAAAAAAAAAATGTTTTTCAACAAGACATTTTTATTGAAAAAGTCACCATCCTATTTTCAATTAAAGCAAAGAAATTTCTAAATTAAAAAAAAACAAAAAACAAATGTTCAAAGGCATAAATACATTTTGTTGAAAATAGAATAAAAAAAGAAGGTTAATCCGACAAGAGAAACCAACCCAGCCTGTATATAATCAATTTTATAATAAATAAATAAAATAATTACATATATCAATGATAAATATCGGAAATATTTTATTCAATGGAGCATTTTAAGAATACAATGTACCTAACAAGAAGTTCCGTTTTTATATCTAGACAGGTTAAGCTGAAAGAAAGCGTCCACCACACAAAGCCAAAATGAGGTCTAAACTTTGTATATCAACATTTTGATAGAAGAAAACATTAAGGTTAATTCCCAGGAGAATTGACCTCATGATTGTTTTTTTGTGGAGAAAGTCAGTGCAAAATGATAAGAGATAATTTGAAAGGAATCACATCCATCAAAAGGAAACTTAAAGAGATGCACGCAAGAAGTTTGGCATCATTCTATCAACATCTGTGAGATTTCAAACTAATTTGATCTGTAATGAATGCGGAACGGTTTGTCGTAGTGATACTGGTTTGAGGAATCACCAAAGAAATCATAGACACACGTTTCAGGGTTAGGGTTCGAGTGATGTTTCTACTTGCAGAGTATATGGAAAAGAATGTACTACAGTTGGAAGCCTCGGAAGTCACATGAGGGTCCACCAGCAAAATGAAGCAGTGCCCTTTGCAAGGGGCTTGCATACTTGTACCAGAGACTGTAAATCATTGGCAGGACTAAAAGACACATTCACTCTATACGTGTTTAATAAAAAGAATATCAGACAATGGCAATTCTAAAGCAAGAGTTGCAGCCATCATATCTATAGATATCTATCTAGATATCTGTCTATAGATATAGATATCTATCTATTTCTATCTCTAGATATCTATCTATATATATATCTATCTATCTCTATCTATCTATCTATCTCTATAGATCTCTATATCTATCTCTCTATCTCTATATCTATCTATATATCTATATACGCTATAAATATTTATTTAAATATTAAAGTGCTTTTCACCTACAGATGATATCGTTTAGGGTTTTTTTACCCTCATCAGTGCAGGAGTGGCGGTTGCCTGGGCTCGAAAGCCGTTCGTAGATTCAGTTTAGAATCACGAGACAAACGCTCACGACCACATATGTAGGATGTATATTTTTTCATGTTAAAATAGTTCTTCTTATAAATTGTTGGCATAGGCTTTCGGCCTTCTCACTCAATGCCCAATGGAATAAACAAACCCCCAACGACGGGCCCCACTTCAAAATTAGACTCTAAATTTGCACGAACAGATTTAACTCCCAAGATATTCTTGGGATTTATTTCCATAAGGAACTTGGAGGTGTAACACCGAATTTTACACCAGTTAAAGATAGATTTGTAATTCCAAATCCTCTGGACAGACAGGGACAAATTGCGTGAGCAAGGAAACCATTGGTATGTCTGTTAAACCGAGTATATCTTAATAAATTAACATGTAAATAATGGTAACATGAAAATCAGCTACTCATAATCAATCATTCAGATATGAATTCCAAATCCGAACCAAATCAAGATCGCAAACTACGTATAAAGAGATCTTTTCTGATAGAGTTCTATAACAATAATAAATAATGAATTTGCCTTTTGGTAACAGTTTACTGCAGTTTTATGGTTTATACAATCTGTTCTAATAAATTCCTCAATGGTGTTATACATTTGAATAACAGATTATAACAGATTATAACAGATTATAACACCATTCAGGAATATATTAAACCATTAAGCTGCATAAAAATGTTAACGTAAGACTGACTATCGTTGTCCGCCTGCTCGGCAGAATAGGATTTATTTCTCATCAATTCGTATAGTTATTCAGATTAGCCTCTTCGGTTAGGGCGTCGGGATTTGGAGTTAAAGGTGACTCTTGCTCTGGAGTTCGAATCGTGCGACTGGTTTTAATAGTTATCTCTACACTGATGATTCCGCAAGGATGAAACGTATACGTCTGTAGATAATCAAATATTTATTATTAAATTATATATATATGTGTGTGTGTTCGTCGAACCCTCTAGATTGTCTGCTGTTTACTGCCTGTTGTATTTAGCCATAAATATAACTTAATTTATCCTGTATCATGTGATAATTTCTGATGGTCATGGGGATAAAGCGAAAGCATGCAGAGCCTTGGTTGACTGTGAACCGGGTTCGCTCCATGTGACCGTCTGAAATTGTCACCTCCTACACCGATGATAGCGTTAGCTTGAAACGCCGGCATATGTAGGTATAAATAATTTAATATCTATTTGTAAATTATATATAAATTAGTGTAACGTTGTGGGTTTTTTTTAATTATAGGAGTAATAACAAACGTTCTCAATTACGTATGTCAGAATATATTTTATTTCATTTCAAAGAACATCATACATTAGTTTGATCGTTCATCGATACCGTCGGTTTCATGGAAAAACTAGAAGCTCAGACACCAGGACTAAAGATACCAAGTTTAACTATTCTTACGTCAATGCTAAACTGAAGAATGCTTAGACTTGATATCTTTAGCCACGTATTCTGAGTTTCCATGAAACTGCAGCCATAATACATATAACAGATACATTGTATTTACTCTTAAGACATTCCATTAAATAACATGTGAGATATTCATAATAGATATAATTCGATAACTTAAATCAACGCTAGTATCCTACCTTGCGTAAATCGATAATATTGTTACGCTAAGAAATGAAGAGTTTATTCAACTACCAGAGTTACACTGCGAGTCACCTGCCTGGTCGAGTCATGAAAAAAGGAATAGTACTTATACGAGAGCTCAACCACACTAGGTGAGTGTTAGGGTTAGGTGAGTGTTTTGGTTCATTGCTGACATCTGTACCAATAAAACTAGACTCTTAATAGCAACCGACCACAAAGAAGAGAAAGATGGGTGCTTATGCTGATTAGCGGCCATATGAAAAAATTATTTTTATATAAAAACAATATTATATACTTATTAAGCATTATATTCTTACTCACTGTACGAAAAAGTAGAAAAAATTATCCACTAGAACTTTAATTACAAGTATTTTTCCATTCTGCGTATCATAACAGCGACTCGTTCAGTAAGCCTCCATCTTGTTTTTTAAGAAGATTTCAGTTTTCTGCCCTTGAAATCTTAAAAAAACAAGATGGAGGCTTACTGAACGAGTCGCTGTTATGATACGCAGAATGGTAAAATACTTGTAATTAAAGTTCTAGTGGATATTTTTTCTACTTTTTCGTACAGTGAGTAAGAATATAATGCTTAATAAGTATATATTATTGTTTTTATATAAAAATATTTTTTTCATATGGCCGCTAATCAGCATAAGCACCGAAAGATGTTTATAGGATTTGATATTTCTAAGATGAGATTTAAATGTTTCAGATCATTTTCTTCACCTGGCTTGTTGCCATTTTTACACCGTTTCGGTCGTTGTACTCCCCGGTTTTCTTCAGGTGCCTTTTGTCATAGACCGTAACCGTCGGTAACCCGAGTGGATTAAATAAAGGGTTCAGTTGGAAATACCAAAATGGATACCAGCAATGATAAAAAGAGTACAGCAGTCAACAGATTGTGAAAATGGAAACAACCAAGATGAGGAAGAACAGTCCGGAACATGGAAATAATGTAAACAATTCTTTTATCGGATTTTTTGTTTTCCGAATTTTAAAAGAATTTTGTTTCCCTTATAGTTTTCTGGTTTTTTTTTTGGTTTTTTTTAAATTTTAAAAAGGACAAGTACTTAACTCTTATCAAAACAAAAAAAAAATTATTTAAAGAAAATAAAGTAGTAATAGTAGTAGTGGTGGTGGTGGTAGTCTTCTGAAATTCATGTTGTTCTTACAAATAGCATTATCATCCAAAATTTAAAAAAAAAAAAAACTCTGAGAAATACAAGAGAATACTGAGCAAAGGATCGACAGATTAACACCTTGAAAAATAATATTCCGAAAAGACTAATATCATTCAGGCTATAAGATTACAAAATCATTTACAAGAGATAAAAATATAATTCGACAATATGAATGTAGAATGTATATATATATATATAGATGTGTGTGTGCGTGTGTGTAAAACTTATTTCATATACAAAGACGATGAAGTGGTCTTTTAATTGTCCACAATACTTTTTTTCTTGACACTTTGTTCATTATAAATTTACACATCTTAGCAGCCAACACTCACTCGTTCACAAGCAGAAAAAATCTGTTCAGCAGCCAATTCAGCAATACCTTAAAAGATAAAAACCAACACTTATACAAAACAAATTATTATATATATATATATATATATATATATATATATAGCTTTATAGTTCAAGAAAATAAACACAGAGGAATCAAATATGCTTGTAAGAGCAATCATTTTTATACAAAATGAAAGCAAAGAACCATCGATACCTTGGGTTACCAACATAATCGAATGCTGTGACGAAACAGAGTATACCTCACAACATTCAGTAGCCATTTGACTGACGAGAGCACAATATGGAAATGTTTGCCTTCAGGCAGATTTGTGTAACATTTGAAACGCATAGGTATCGCATGGCTATTCACTTTGATTTGGTATATTATCACCAAAAATGTAAAAATATACATATATATGTATGAGAAAGAGATAATATATCTAAAATAATATATTAGAATATTTTTGGGGAAATTTTGCTGTATTTATCTTAATAGTTCTCAATACACTTGTAGAGATTTATAATGAAGAATTCTTTTTTTCTAAATATAGTGAATGGCTACACAAATGCAATCAGACTTTGATCACAGATCTCATCAACTTGGTAAATCATATGATAATATCTATGATCAAAATGTGATTGCATTTGTGTAGTCATTTATCATATATTTACAATTATTAGTATATATATATATATATATATATATATATATATAAGTTTAATAGATGAAATAAATTTCAGACAAAATGGAATGTTTAGCATATGGAATAGTCGATAAGCATGTCAACAGACCAGTAAAAATAATATAACAGACATTTCTAAAGCCAACATATATTTCGGTAGAGTTGAGCTTGAGAGAAGTGTCCACATTATCATCTCTACTAGTCTGTTTACATGCTTACCCACTATTCCATATGCTAAACATTCCATATTTCATTTTTTTAAAGTTACAACTCACCCTACAGACCCAACATTACACCGGGTTTCATGCCTACAGGAGGCAATCGTCACTGTGTAATGCTGAATCTGTAGGTTGAGTTATAATTTTAAAAATTATATCAGTCCTGTTACATTTTTAATTTATAAAAGTGAGCACTGTAAAATAACGTTTAAATAAATATCATTTCATTCGTTTTAAAAACGTAATATTTTATGCTAATATTTTATGGTGACATAAAATGGTGTCAAAATGATTTACTTTGGCCAATCAGATAAAATTGGAAACGATATCTTTCACCTTTTGCCAAATTGAACCCAAATCCAATTTGTATATCGAATGTTAAGGCGTTAGAAAACAATATAAACTTAAAAGAAACACTTCTTTTTAGGCACATTCATTACAAAAAACATCATGAACTAAAATCGAAAAGTCATAAGAAATCCATCAAGTTCATAGTAATTGGAATAAGTAGAAAAGAATTAAAAAATCTCTGTAGTCGAATGTCATCTGCTATAGAAATTGTATTGATATATTTAATCTTGTTAAATAAATGGTTGAAATGAAAATGGTATTGCAACAAAGTCAGCAAATGGATGAAGAGAGAGGAGAAATCTGGTTAAAACAAGAATTGAATAACAAAAAAAAAAGGAAAAAGAAAAAAAAAGAAAAATGAAAAGGAGAAAGAGAAAAAAAAAGAGAAAAAAATGAAAAAAATAAAAAATGAAAAAGAGAAAAAAATAAAAATAAAATAAAACAAAGAACAAAAAAAGAGAAAAAAAGAGAAAAAATGAAAAAGAAAAAAAAGGAAAAAAAAAAGAGAAAAAAATGATAAAGAAAAAGAGAGAAAAAAAAAAAAAAAGAGGAAGAACATTTTTAACTAATGGCCAAGCATGTTCAGCTGATGACATTCTTTTTACATTGTCTCTCACTGCCTTTCTTTACAGTTTTATAGAAGTCCACTTCAATGTACTTTGGAGCCGGGCGAGTATTTCGCTTAATTTGACAGGGAATAAAAAAAAAAAAAAAGAGTTGGTTGTCCTTTGTTTTTGTTTTACATAGTCTTTTGTTGTTTGTTTAGATGCTTATAGAAATACGCTTTTGGGACGAGGGTAGTAGAGTGGCGTTTATCCATGGTTTGTTTGCTGGTCGTCAGTTTTGCGTCGTCCTCCTCCCGTTAGAGAGGAGCACATGTAGAGCATGTTACAAAATACCGAGTTACTTCAGTCCAACGTATGTTGGGTGATGACAGCAGCCCAGTTGCAATACTTTTTCAAGTACATAAACATCCTACAAGAAAAGATAATACAATAACAATGATTAGTTTTCAAAGACTAAATAGATTTTAATTATGATTATTAATAATAATTGCATCATTATTATATTAAATTTATTATTAAAAAAACACACATTTAATTCAGGAAATTAAATTCACTTAGTCATAAAATAGTACCCCTGAAACTAAATTCACTTAGTCATAAAATAGTACCTCTGAAACTAAATTCACTTAGTCATAAAATAGTACCCCTGAAACTAAATTCACTTAGACATAAAATAGTACCCCTGAAACTAAATTCACTTAGTCATAAAATAGTATCCCTGAAACTAAATTCACTTAGTCATAAAATAGTACCCCTGAAACTAAATTCACTTAGACATAAAATAGTACCCCTGAAACTAAATTCACTTAGTCATAAAATAGTATCCCTGAAACTAAATTCACTTAGTCATAAAATAGTACCCCTGAAACTAAATTCACTTAGTCATAAAATAGTACCCCTGAAACTAAATTCACTTAGTCATAAAATAGTACCCCTGAAACTAAATTCACTTAGACATAAAATAGTACCCCTGAAACTAAATTCACTTAGTCATAAAATAGTATCCCTGAAACTAAATTCACTTAGTCATAAAATAGTACCCCTGAAACTAAATTCACTTAGACATAAAATAGTACCCCTGAAACTAAATTCACTTAGTCATAAAATAGTATCCCTGAAACTAAATTCACTTAGTCATAAAATAGTACCCCTGAAACTAAATTCACTTAGTCATAAAATAGTACCCCTGAAACTAAATTCACTTAGTCATAAAATAGTACCCCTGAAATTGGGCTCATGTGAATATTTTAGTGCTGCGAGGAAATTATTAATTGAATAAAATTTTTTATAAAATTATAACTAATTTTGTTAAAGTAATATTTTAATTTATTACAAGTATTAACACAAGATTAAAATGGCTGACTTGTTAACAAAAAACAATGCATTCGAGTGGATTTAATTTTGTAATAAATTTTTTTTTTTTTAAATAGGATTCTTAAAATATGGTTTTATTTGATGCTATTGCAATTTTGATTAGAATAAATATTCAATAGATTATCTTGTTGTGTTATCACACGTGTGGTTTTAGCAGGTTATACTGAAGTATGTGCTAAAAGTATTCTTCAGGGTTGGATAAATATACGGCTCACCAAACCTGTACACTTTTACGATTCTTCACTCACTGGAGCAGTGCACCTTCCAGTTGTCAAGAATGGTCTTCTGAAAAGTGCAATGTTCTCTCTGCCAAAACATCAGTTTGTCGATGGTCGCTACAGGAACTACAACTACCCAGAAAGAATAGAAGTATTTTTGTTCATGGTTTGGTCCTCTAGATCCGCAGTGTCCTGTCTATGCCGATGCATATCAACAGGATGTAGCTCTTCACTATACACGGTCGGTCATTAACTACAGAGAAGCTGTATTTTGCACATCACACAGTGCCCGGATGCATGGAGATGAGTCGTGGATGCCACAAATAAGCCACTTCGGAAAGGTACTACTTCTCGACAAACTATCCTTCATTCTATAATAAAGAACAATGTGTATGTAAATAAATGTACTTCTATCGGATTGACATATGTTATCATACCAGCGTAAGCAGAAACACACAAAGTAATAGAAAATTCACTTCAACAACAAAACGCTTAAACTAGCCATAAAAATCGGCTCCCACAAGCTGTCTAGCAAAAAGGCGCTAAAACGCCAAAAAATATTGATCACGTGATTGTCTACTAATACGTCCGCCAAACCAGGGGTAAACAAAATAAAACCAGCAGCCGTGACAAAATCAGTCTCTTTCTCTTTTTTCCCCTCTTTTCTCTAGCCCCTCGCTTTTGGGCGAGAGGTTAGAGGTGGTTCCATGCGCGTCGGCTGACTACTAAACACACGCGCGCATTCACACACTTCAACTTACTGACGCCAAGCCTCACATGGCTACACACACATACAAACATGGTCGCGCACACGTGCTTACCACTATTCTCGGAACTGACTTTCAACGAACATTTCAAACTAACATTTTACAATGTAAGATTTTGTAAATATATAAATATTTTGTGTTACCTTTAAATTACGTTTTATTCTTCCTTCAACATATGCATGCCTTATCTTTTAATCAACTTTTATTCTATTGTTTTCCAGTGTTTATCCGTTTTCTTTGGGCTTATAAACATTTTTAATAACTAAATAGACCCTACACTTCCCTCCTGTCATACGTGATTAAGAAATGTACCTGATGAAACCATTTCAAGTTTTTAGAGGAGGTGAGAAAGTAAATAGCAAGTCAGACAACCTCTGTCACCTGAAATAAATTCAGGAAGAAATCCTTCATTCTAAATTTAAAAAAAAATAAATTCAGGAAGAAATCCTTCACTCTAAATTAAAAAAAAATAAATTCAGGAAGAAATCCTTCACTCTAAATTAAAAAAAAATAAATTCAGAAAGAAATCCTTCACTCTAAATTAAAAAAAAATAAATCCAGAAAGAAATCCTTCATTCTAAATTTAAAAAAAAAAAAAATTCAGGAAGAAATCCTTCATTCTAAATTTAAAAAAAAAATAAATTCAGGAAGAAATCCTTCACTCTAAATTTTAAAAAAATAAATTCAGGAAGAAATCCTTCACTCTAAATTTAAAAAAAATAAATTCAGGAAGAAATCCTTCACTCTAAATTAAAAAAAATATATCAAAGATTGGTGTTTTTTTTTTCTTTAATTCATATACGAAAAATTAAATTAATGATGCAATTATAGGATTTTATATGAATATTAATGCGAACACTGACGAAGCATTTTTTTCTCTGTTATTTTCCACAGAGGGTGTACACTTGTACATAATATGTATAAAAATATCTTCCTTAAATGTAGCTATGATATTGAGAGCGGCTAAAGATACGAGAGAAAAAGAAAGAAAAAATAAATAAAGTAAGACAACTCAGACACAAATGAAAAGAAATTAACATCTCCAACTAATATTAGATTATTATTATTTACACACTTTAGACAGGTTTAATAATAATAACATTAAAGAATTTTCTCTATTGGGACACTAAAGAAATACACTGATCTTGTGCGGATGTCTGAATGCCACAATTATCTCGTCAAACAGAATATAAATAGAAAATATTTCGTAAAAGTTTATAGCAACTTACACAGCAGCTCCAAGAACAAAAGAACAGGCATGAGATATTAACAATGTCGGCAAATTTTCCATACAAAATATTCCATCTCGCATCACTTTGGTGTTACGTACGCTCAACCGGTAACGCCGAGGATGTTTGTAGTGCCCACTCCATTCCCTGGAAAAAAATAAATAAATAAAATAAACAATCAAGAAAAAAATAAAAATGAAATAAACAATCAAGAAAAAAGAAAAATAAGATTGAAATTGTTGAAGTGTTTGACCGTTTCAATTCATCGGTCAATAAAGAAAATTTTGCAGAAAGGACAATGCAATGTTTATGAGACTTTAATATTGTCAAAAGAAAATTAACATGTAATAATATATAAGAACTTGCAGTATTACCCTGGCGTTTCAAAGGAGTTTTTTTTTAAAACTTTCATTTCTGCTTCATTTATTGGTCCCTAACTTTTGTTAATTTACATTTTCGGAAATATAATTCAATAAAAGAATATATGTTACAGTAAAATTCCTCATTGCTTTAATGCTGCATATCCGGCCTTAATGTATAGTGTTGTTATATTAAGGTCCTTTTTGTTTATTTAAAATTGAATGACATTCAAGAAATGAAAGATAGGGAAGAAACCTTGATTGACAGAGAAGTGACTACATAAAAAGTTGTGAGTTTTATGGAAAAAAAGAACAATATTCAGCTATGACGATTGCAATAACACACGCATGGTGCAAAATTGTCTCTCATTTAAAAAAGGTTTGTAGAAAAAAAAATGAAATGAGGAAAAAGTGGGAATGAGATTAGAAGAGAAGGAATCATCTTAGAACAATGCTTAAAAACATGGAATTTATTTGGATTTCATACATAGCGAATGCAACGTGGAGGAACCACCGGTTATGTACTGCCGGTCTGGTGTGTGAGCAAATTATTAGAATTATATAATTGTGAAAAAACTACATATAATACGTAGTTAAAGCTAAATAAATTGTTTCGGACTATTAAAATAATTTCCAATACTATTGATAATGTTTACCCATTTTTATTATTTTTTTTTTTATTATCGCTTAGGTTTGAATTCTTGTTTTGAAACACGACATAAATCATAAATCTATGACGTCATGCCAAAGCTATAATTATTTTGTTAAGGGAATGTTTTAAGATCTATTTATAAGAAAGTGTAAATAGCTCAGTTGGTAGAACCTCAGACTGAAGATTTCGGTTTCGATTTCGATGGTATCCGATATATTTGTTGGGAATTTATTATTTAATATTAATACAATATTTTCCATTTTTATGTGAAGTTAAGATATTTGTTTAAAAAAATTCTGACTGATTGACAGACAGACACACACAACCACAAAGAAAGTGCCCATTATAAGTAGACATACCGAAATGCATTCTGGTGGATTTAATTTCCTAATTAAATTGATTTTTAAATAGAATTTTTAACGTTGTTTTTATTTTACACTACTGCATTTTTGATTTCAATAAATATTCAATTCATAGTAAATAAAAAATGATTCAATGTGCAATTATCAAAGTTACATTGACACGGGAAATACAGACACACAAACACACACAAACACACACAAACACACACACACACACACAGACACACAAACACCCACGTGGAATTGTTTTAATTGTATTAATTTGATATATTATAAAATTATCTTGCGAGATTTTCAAAGTCAGACCCAAACAGCGTTTATGCTGCCAAATCAAACTTCTGAGTTACCAATTTTCATTTGTTATTGTTGTATCATGTTATTGGCAATACAATAACATACTTAGCAACAATTTATTTTTAAAATTACTTCGTCCGACTCAGACAAATGCTAATATATTTTTTAAATAATCACCTAAAAATAAAAAATACTGCATTCCTGGCAACACTGTGTAGGTTGTAAAAATGCAATTTTAGTGATGCATATGAATGGCGGACGTTGCAAGTGTTAGATGCTCGGCCAGAGGAAAGAGGGGGGGGGCACAAAAGAAAGTGAAAATGTCTTTGGTTTTGTTTGGGCCACCCCTAAAATTTATTTCCCTTTAGAATGAATTAAGTCTCTCATAAAAACAGAGAATGATGTTGAAACACAAGTAATGTTCAGATCGCCTCCAAGATCCCCCCCCCCCCCCCCCCGGTAGGTTGTCTGACAGTTATCACATATTGAAACCTTAAGTGGCCAGTGCTTGGGTGGCCTGCCGATGACCAATGAAAAAGACTGGAGTTCAAGATTTCCGGGCAAAGACAAAGGACCCCCAAGGGACGGGAGGGGATGAGACCTGGCCCACTGAGCATGACAGAAAGTTGGGGTTTGCTGGGAGAGCAGTAGATCAGTTGGAGCTGGGGTGCAGGCCAGGCAGGATGTGCCCATTGAGGCTCTTAGCCAAAGGACTGTGTGGGATTTATATTTTATTTCGCCGGGATAGAGAGATATAATTTTGCAAGCCTGCCATTCAACTTCTATAACATCCAACAAATAAATTTGTTACTAGTTGATAAACTAGACTCATGGTTGTTACTTGAAATGGGGATTTTTTGTTGCAGCACTGAGACGGATCACACAGCAACCTCGGACCGGCACAACGTGTGGAAACGATTATGGCCAGTGCAGTGAACGCACGCATACGGACATGTTCACAGTTGTACAGTTGGTATAGATACATTAATCAGTATTGCGTGATTTGAGCAGATTAAGGAAGAGTTAAATTGGCAATTAACATTAGATTTGTATTCCAATCGATTTGCGTTGAGACAAGTGGATCGATTGGTCGTGTCATGCGGATTTGCTCAACGGCCTGGATCTATTAATGACGCACCACACCGAGGACCATAGTGAATCGAGTTGGCTCTACAAACGCTTCTCCATTGCCATTATTCAAAGGGAACACCTTGAGCCTGCTCGCAGTCTGTCAACAGGCCATCCGATGAAAGTTCCTGATGTTCTGAATAGAGACATTAGAATTACCTACAGACGAAATAAGATATTTGTAGAGCAGTTCAGTCGATTCTGATGACATAAAAATATCATTTTTTATGACATTTTGAATCTGCTTTTATGAATTTAAATATTCATTTAATATTAAATATTCTATTAACTATAACTTGGCGGTTCAATTGTGATACCAAAAAAACAGAAAAAAAGAATAACATTTGAAGTATTTAACCAAGAATGTGTAAGATCGCTTCATAGCGATCGTAAAATGTTCATAGAGACAGAGTTTATACTCACCCATGTTGCATTATTTCAGGCCGACTTGACCAATCCCAAATCCAATCTGTTCCAATTGGTTCTGACTATAAAGAAAAATATTAAATAATCTGCATTTATGAATAGAAATATATATTACGTAGATGAACGTGACAATTTTTAAAAACCATGAAAATATTTTATTTTAAAGTGGTGATTATGTGAAAGTTTACTAGATGCTGCCCCCACAAAAAATAGACAGAAGGTTCTGGTGGGTTCTGGTGAACTTCAAACATTACATAAATTTCAGTTGGAAAAATAATTTTTTTAGTAACAAAACTATGCTTCGGAATTTTTGAGATGAAGGTTGATAATTCGTAGAATTTGGTATATTCGGACTACTGTTCTCATCTTGGGTGTTTTTATCACAACGTTTCGGCTGATTTAACCTCCGACCTTCTTCAGGTGTACTTTGTCGAACTCAGGAATCTGGGCAGAATTTCGAACGGAACCCGTTATTTAATCCACGGAGGTAGCATGTGCCATGACTGGGAAGAAGTCTTCAGTAATTCGCAATTCTTCGTATCGACCGCACTGAGGATTGAACCTTCAACCTTCAGATGACTATCACTTAGAACTGAATTATACTTAGTACTATATCCAAACAATTGAGAGCCTTAAACCTATTCTTGTTTTTGATCTAACTACTTATCACTATAGATCACTACTTATCTATTATTCATAATTATAGGTTCCCATATTGTATTTGAAGTCTAGACGCAACACCAAAAGACACCTCCCGAGAACTCACCACAGTTTGTATACCATATATGAGGGGCTTGTCGGAAAAAATCCATAGAATATATAATCTATGTAACATCAGGAGAGTATTCAGGAGCGACTTAACTCTCCGAAAGCATCTTGTGAGAGTCAAACCCCCTACGGAAAAAGTCATGTGTGTATGCGATTCCATGTAAGTGTGGAAAAGTATACAAAGGTGAGACATGTCGTCCACTAAAGGTAAGGCTCGAAGAACACCGGAAAGCCGTAATACGTGGAGAAATTGAAGAATCGGGTATGGCTGACCACATATGGAAAGAAAAGGGAAACCATCTACCTTTATGGGATGAAGTAAAAATTATAGATAGAGAAGAACGGTGGAGAGTAAGACGACTCAAAGAAGCAGCACATATGTTAGGCGACAATGACTTACTAAGCAGACCTAGTATAGAATTCAATACAATATGGGAACCTATAATTATAAATAATACATAAGTAGTGATCTATAGTGATAAGTAGTTAGATCAAAAACAAAAATAGGTTTAAGGCTCCCAAAATTCATACTAGAATTGTCCGCAAGGGCCTGTGACGCTGTGGATATAGTACTAAGTACAATTCAGTTCTAAGTGACAGTCATCTGAAGGTTGAAGGTTCAATCCTCAGTGCGGGCGATACGAAGAATTGCGAATTACTGAAGACTTCTTTCCAGTCATGGCAGATGGAACGAGAGCATGCTATCCCCGTGGATTTAATAAAGGGTTCTGTTCGAAAATCCGTCCAGATTCCCAAGTTCGGCAAAGTACGCCTGAAGAAGGTCGGAGGTTACATCGGCCGAAACGTGATAAAAACACCCAAGATGAGAACAGTAGTCCGAATACACCAAATTCTACGTAACAAAACTATATTTTGGTGAAATAGTTTAACTAGTATACTTCTGATAGTTTTCGTTTTTGCTGCTTCATCATTTTTTTTTCGTTTTTGCTGCTTCATCATTTTTTTTTCGTTTTTGTGCGAGTTGGTGTTATTTCAGTTGACTTTGTGGAGGTCTCTTTGATCTTCACGTCTTCTGCTTTCTTTGTCTTTTCTCTTTTAATCTGAAGCCTTCGACTATATCTCCCATAAACAAAAATCTGAAATCCCATTAAAACCTGAAACTCTTTCATATAAAACAAAAATGAAAAGGTTCAATAAAATATCAAACTAATTATTTTCTGAAACAATTCATTTCTTCTCATCGTAAATTTCAAGACAAAAATCATTTTGGAGGCGCAATTTGATTATTCTTCAAAATTGTCTGATCTATTCCCTGCTTCCTTTGTTCCACCTAGTTTGATTCATTAGCTAAATGGTCTTCACCAATTCGCTGTTTTGATACCTCGTTGTAATACAACACCCAAAAATCCTATTCAAGTAGCATTTTCCAAGGACTGCAGGCCTGTGGAACTCTTCCTGCTGACTGTTTTCCTCCTATCTATAGCTTTGGTCTTTTCAAGACTACGGTCAATAAGCATCTCCTGTCTTTGTGATAATCATCTTTCGTTCTTGTTAGCTCCTTACATCAAGTGGCTTCATGCCTTGTCTGGAGCGATTCCCATAAACATTTTTTAAAAATCCCTTAATAAGCAGTGTGATGATGTATGGTAGCGAAACCTGACCAGTGAGGATTGAGGATATGTGTATTGATTTACTCCTCTCCAGGAGTTAGGCACAAGGCCAGTTTTTATCTTACTCCCACAAGTAAGATGTGACCCAAGGTCTGGTCGGGAAAGTGGGGTTTGAAAAGCCAGCGCCGAGATGTGAGCACTCTGGCCATTAAAAATTGCCTGGGCAGCCCCGTCGGCATTCCCCGGTAGGAGCGCCTCAGGCAGTAAGCAATAAACTTACTCCTCCCCAAAGAGGGGAGGCGAAGCCTGGAAGGTTGGACCTCCTAGAACTGCACAGGACAAACCCATAGACCGGCGTAAATCAAGCCCCGAAGGCCAAGACAATACCAGTCTATGGGGTGCAGTATCCATCGGAACAGATACTACACTTTGATCTTAGCCAAAAGGTGTGTAGCATGGAGAGAAATGATATGAGAATGATATGGTGGATGTGTAATGCAAGTCTGATGACAGTATAGGAAGATGTGTGCTGAACCGGAGACTTTGTTGGTTTGGTCATATTGAAAGAATAGATGAGAGTTCTTGGGTTAGTAGATGTAGAAGAGGTCAGATGGCAGAGCTAAGCCAAGGAAAGCCTGGGAGTAAGTGATAAAGATGGACTTGAGAAACAGGGATAAATAAATACCTGGCAGAGATAGGTTAACTTGGAAGTCACTTTCTAAAAGCCGTCCAACACATGCCAGCATGTAAAACGGACGTTAAACCAAATATGATGACGAATAAAAGATTAAAGAAGGTTCAACTGACAAAAGAAAACAAGAAAGCTGATCTGAATTCGATATGTCATCGTCGGCCTGTGTCTAGTCAATGCAGATCACAATGAACAGCTTAGAACTATCTGTTCGTTGTATTTGCAGATTGATGTTGATCCTCAGCTTGTAAGGCCACTAGGACTGCGTTCTCCATACTGCACTTGGTATTCACAAATGGTCACCCATCTCCCTCTTTCACCCTCCGGCTGCAGGTTACATAGTATTAATACTTGTGGCGATATTTCCTTTTGTTGATATAAATAATGGACCATTCCTATCTTGAGTTTCATTACCTTCGACTGTTGAGAGAGAGCGAGAGAGATGGAAGCCAAAATAATAAACCCTAACCAAATAAGAGGGGTCAAGCAACGCAGTGATAGAGGGTGAGAGTTAGAGACAAGAACTTAGTAAGAGATGGGTCACTTGATGAATTCATTGCAAATTACGGTTAGTTAGAACAAAAACAGTTTTTTCAATCATAACTTAATCCTAAAACTGAGGAATATTTTAGCATGTATTTTGTGCTATTAAAGTATATGGGAAAAACCTTTAGAAAATCAATGGTGATTGACTCGGCTTTACTATAATAAATACTAGCAGAGATTATCTGGCGTTGCCCGGGGTAAAAGCTGTCTCTCTTCCCCGGGGGTTGCCCCCTCATCCCCTGCCCATACCCCCCCCCCTACCGGGGGCAAAAGTGTAACATATTTCTATTAAAAGTACTATCTCTGCCCCCCCCCCACCCCCACCCCGATATATATATCTAAGTCATCGTTTTAAAAAAAAATTCTTGGGAGTCTGTGAGGATTGAACCATCAACCTCTCATTCTTCGTTCTCTATCGCTAACCGTTGTGCCGAAGAGACAGAGTATAAGATCCGATGGAAAATAGGTCACTTGAATGCTTTTAGAATCTGTGTTTTTTTTATTGCATGTCGCGCAGACGACGAAAAAAATGAAGCGACTTGACCACCCCTTCCGCGGCAGATTTTGTATCGGTTCTACATGAAGTAACGGACGTTTTTTTTCCAGTTTTTGCATATTATATGTTGAAAGATGGAGGATTTCGAAAATGTCAACTTTGTGGGTATCTGTCGCATATTTTTCAAGTTTTATCCGAACATACAAACACACACAGACAACTGCCCTTTATATTATAGAAAGGTAAATGCTAACAAAAACTATCTTTAGAATATTTTCTTGTCATATTATTTTGTTTTCTATTACAAATTCTATTATTATTTCAAAATTAGCACACAAAAAAAGACTCACCTGTGGAACTTCAGTATTAACCCATTCTTTCGGACTGGTTGGAAGTTTAGGACTGAAAAATAAAAAAATATTAAGAAAGGAAAATTAATGTTTATAAAGTTGTAATAAAAACTCATAATAACACAACAATAAAATTGAATGCAAAAATACAATTTTTATTTTGGCAGAAATCTAACCGTTATCACATTCTAAATTTATTGATACATTTTTACAGAACTAGTATTTTTTTCAGAGCAGTTTGTAGAAATAAAATAAAATTATAAAAAAATATGAATTTTACTATTAAAACTTTATTTAAATTTGATAATTTTATTGTCATTTAAGGTTGATGTGACGCCATCGAATCTGACCGTCATTGTCTCCGGATGTCATAGTGTTGAGTAGAATGCTGTTTCTCTGCTGATGTAGACAGCTGGTGTCGTCGAATCGGTTACGTTAAAAAGTAAAAATTCAGCAGTTATGCGTGTAGTTGTCATGCGTGTAGTTGTTATGCGTGTAGTCGTTATGCGTGTAGTTGTTATGCGTGTAGTTGTTATGCGTGTAGTTGTCATGCGTGTAGTTGTCATGCGTGTAGTTGTCATGCGTGTAGTTGTCATGCGTGTAGTTGTCATGCGTGTAGTTGTCATGCGTGTAGTTGTTATGCATAGCTAATCTGAGAAAATAAGACATGTAAATCACGAATCACTGACCTGCCTCTGTTCGATGATACTGTACTGTTTGGCCGAGAAGGAGTACGAGACTCCTGTTGGGCCTCTATTAGCAATTTCTCCATACTGCCATTGTGAATAGATTCTGTGACTGTGTCTGAAGGTAGAGGTTGATGGTAAAGTTCCACCCAAGAACCTATGTTAAGAAAAAAAAGAAGAAAATATTGACATGTTTTATATTGAGGTTGCCTTGAAGGAGACGGAAATGGGAATATCTTTTTATGGAAGTTGCTTGAATGTAAGGAGCTAAGAACAAAAGATGATTAACGCAAAGACAGGAAATGCCTATTAAGCTTAGTCTTGAAAAGACCAAGGCTATAGGTAGGAGGAGGAGGAAAACAGTCAGCAGGAAGAGAGTTCCACAAGTCTGCAGTTCTCGGAAAGAAGCTACTGAAATAAGAAGATGTATTATAACGAGGTATCTGAACAGAGAATTGATGAACACCACTAGACCAACGAGTCAAATAAGCTGGAACAAAAGAAGCAGGGAATAAATCAGATAATTCTGAAGAACATATGCCACAATAGTACTAATAGAAATACCTTACCAAGAGTTTAAAATTGACGGACATGAAAACAGAAGAGACAAAACAAATTATCAATTAGTAGAAGACTGGGAGCTTGAGCATTCTTTTAGAGGCAAGATAGAAGATGCTTTTTAAAATAGCCAGCAGTAGACTCTCTGCCTGAATAATGTACTGGATATATTAAAGCAAACAACATATATTTTGGGTGCAAACGTCTTTGCATTAATTAACAATGACCAGACAATCGACTCTTAAAGAATCATCACCAGATCTAGCCAGAGCAGATACAATAACCAGAAATAAATCTTTCAAAATCTTCAGACCGTTTCTAGTAAGTATTCATATCTCCTCTTTCCAAAGAGACGCTGTATGACAAATATCATGAGATTCTCATGGATGGTTCTGCTCTTGAGGAGAAATCGACTCTGAAACTTCTTGGTCTTTCTCTCATCAAATCTTTCCTGGAGTTCATACATTAGATGCATTGCTCTTTCTGCTTCTCGTAAGGTCGGTTCTCTCTATCGCTCCAAACACTTTCTCACACCTGAGGCTATTCTCTATCTCTACAAATCTACTATCAGACCATGTATGGAATACTGTTGTACTATTTGGGCTGGTGAATCTCTGTCCCATTTGAGAGTTCTTGATAAGGTGCAGAAACGTATCTGTAATTTGATTGGCCCTACCCTTTATTCTTCTCTGCACCCTCTCTCTCACAGACATGATGTTGCTAGTCTCAGTCTTTTCTATAAATACTATTATGGCATGTGTTCTTCAGAATTATGTGATCTATTCCCTGTTTCTTTTGTTTCAGCTCGTTTCACTCATTGGTCTAGTGGTCTCCATCAATTTGTTGTTTTGATACCTCATTGTAATATAGCTTCCTATTCCAGTAGCTTCTTTCCAAGAACTGCAGGCTTGTGGAACTCTCTTCCTACTGACTGTTTTCCTCCTACTTTATAGCTTTAGTCTTTTCAAGACTAAGACCAATAGGCATCTTCTGTCTTAGCAATAACTATCTTTCATTCTTGTTAGCTCCTTACATCAAGTGGCTTCATGCCTTGTCTGGAGCGCTTTCCATAAAAATATATCATTGCTTAATACAAAATTATAGTAGTTTCTGCATTACACTATATAATCACTAACAAAATTCTGTTTGCAAGATAGCGGCTAGCTTAATAAAAAAAACAAAAACACTAGAGAACATACAGTAGGTTTATATTGTATGTTATTAGTATTCGCCTGCATTTATACTTATAGGGGGGGGGTAGTGAAATAAAGTATTACTATTCCATTATTGCCCCGAATACCCTTGGGCAAGGTGTTCACCTTTACCCCACCGCACCACCCTGAAATTCATTTTTCCCCAGCACTTTCGATCTTTATTTTGGCCTACCATATTTCCCAACCCTAACAACTAGTCAAGTCCACCCCCAACCGTCTTGGGTATAACACAAAACTGCATTCAGTGTGGAGTCACTACTTCATTACCATTGCTCGCAGGTCCATTCTCACCCCGAGTGGGCACATCTGTCAGGACCCCATCTAGGGGTTAAATAGAAAGCATCATTTGCAGACTATTTGTTTGCAAAACAAATCAATCCACAAACCAATCGTATACAAACCATAAGTACGATTTCGGCATAAAATGATCCAACGATGGTTGACATGTCGTAGAACCCAACAGCCAGTCAACCATCATATTCCATAATTTGGCTAAGTGAACATAAAGAAGATTTATATCCAATCTGTTGCTAAGGTTGCTGGAATAATGGTTGGATCATTCTACCGCTCCAGAAAACATCCATCCGACTTTTGATGCAATTCTCTACCTGATACGTCCTAAGATGGAGTACTGCTGCCACATCTGGGGAGGTGCCGCTCAACTGCTGCCGCATCTGGGGAGGTACTGCTCCCCCGAGCACTTTTTTTGCTTTGACAAGAGTTCAAAATCAACTTTGCAATCTAGTAGGGGTGGCTGTTTATGTTCTGTACAACTCCTTTTTCACAGAAGAGACGTTGCTAGTCTTTCTCTACTCTATTGTTATTTCCATGAAAGGTACTCAACTGAATTTCAATCTCTGGTTTCGCTTTGCAAGATTTTTACAGCAAGAACTCGCCTTCCTAACACAACTACAAATAATTTTTCTTCCTCCGTGTGCCTAACATCAAACGGAATTTCCATGAACAGAGTTTCTTTCAAAGAACTTCCGCATCTTTGGAACATCATTATGGACTGCTTTCCTGCAGGCTACAACATGGTTGTCTTCAAATAAAATGTCAACAAATACTTGTCATAAATCGTCCTCATAACAAATCAAGTTTTGTTCATTCCATTCATCATTTTCAATCCTCTCATAGTATTCATCATCATGCACAACTGACGGTCCATCCATCTCATAATCCTTAAGTGGTTTTAGCCTTGATAAGAGGTGACTCATTAATAAAAAATAAAAAATTATAATAAAGAGACATTTGAAGTTTTACTGACAAGTTCAAAACCTCCAATAGGCAAAATGGTTATTGCATAACAGACGTGCTGCTACGTTTTAACAACAAAAATAAATAAATAAATGGTATAAAACATACAGTCAATTAGCAAAACAAGCCGTACAAATCTTTCTTAAAAGCTTTTCATTCCAAAAAGTCTCACGTCGTAATGTAAGACCAATTAAATAAAATACAAAAAATAGAATACGAAATTCACTGGTAATAAAAAAATAAAAAAATCAATAAAAGTTCCTGCTGATAAAAAAAGTACATAAAAAAAAGTAAAATGATTTTGTAAGATTTGCACGTAGAAAAAAAAAATGTCTAAAAAACACTTATTTGAAATAAATCAGTAAGTTAATATTCAATGTGTAAAACACTTTGTAATTCAAGTTTTAATGTTAAACAAAAGTACTCGGAAAATATGAACTACAATCGATAACAATTCAACTGTGTTTCATGAAATTACAAAATTTTACCAGTCAGTTCGAATTTTTACTATAATAATACACATTGTTTCTGTTTAATATCGATTTCTTTGTGTAATATTAAGGGAGGTAATTCAGTATATAGTCAAGCGAACACAAGCATCAATAGCAGCCGTCTGAAGTATTAGTATTGTTTGAATAGTTATTTTTGTTTTACAAATGAATTTAATCATGAAAGTTGTAAACAATATTTTTAGGGGAAATAGTAGTTTGGTTGACAAAAAATATGTTTTTGTGTGAATTGAGTAAATTCAATTTAAATATGTGTGACTTGCATTGCCGGCAGGTTGACCGTGTCCCAACTGTTGTTCTCCGCCAACACATCAATCTAAAGCAGAGGTGGGCAACCTTTTCAGAGTGAGGGCCAGATGAGACTTTTGGAAGGAGATCGCGGGGCGGAGTGAAAAACGAAATCTCAGAATTACTATATTTTGTTTACATGAATAAATTGTACAAAAATTGCATTGAACACTCTACAAATCTGATATTTTTTTTCAAGAGACTTCTGTATGTGATGTTATAAAAGGCGCCGACGAAGAGCCATTTTGGAATCATAAAAAATAATGATGGGGGAAGTAGCAAGTTGATCCAGCATTCGTTTTGACACACCTCACATAGGTTCTCTGTTTCATGCCCTTTCCTCGTCTCTCGTTTCCTCTTTGCTTCTCTCTTTGTCTTTTTCTATTTTTATCTCTTAATAGTTAAAGAAAAATGAAATATACATGCATCATCGCTCGCTGATATTTATACATTTTTATCTCACTGTAAATCTTAATTGAAACCTACTTTTACGTCTATGTCACAAAATGATATGAGTTTTACTGGGAGGTCCGCGGGCCGGATTGCAATAATAAAGCATAGCAGGGTGGCGGGCCGGACGCTAAACCTTCGCGGGCCGGAGGTTGCCCAACCCCTGATCTAAAGTCTCTGCCATCTGTCCTGCTGCAGCAACGTCTACGATAGTTTTGCCATGCAGCTCATAGCTCAGAAGGAGAGCTACTTCGCAATGTAATCCTCCCTACCTCTATTCCTGGGTGGCGTAAATGTGTCGGTGGACTGCTAAAGACCTGGACAACAACGATCACGGAGGACTTAGCTGAGCTTTCAGGCCTACAGGTGGTCGGCCTTCGACTGTGGAATTGCGATTGGCTAGCTATCTCGTGTGACCATGCTCAGGACTGCTGTGCATAGGCCGCCATGATTTGGGATGTAGGGTCGGATCAACCTGACGAAGGTGAACACCGTTTCAACAACAAATATTTATATTTATGGAGTCTCATAAGCGAAGAAAAAAAAAAAACCCATTTTAAAATAAATGAAATTAACTGTCACTATTGGTAAACTATTCTTGGACTGTGGTGTGGCAGATTTGGCTAAATTGTAGATGGACACTTTTTTTATGACTTCCGTTAAGTACATAATGGCTCGATTGGCGGTAAATGCCCTGGTAATGTCTCTCGTGATTAATGATATTTTAACAATTCTTTACCATAGCCGGAATAAAGAATATTATAATAATATGTAATTTTTAAAATTAAAATTCAGGTTTCGTTTTTTTTTTTTTTTTTAAATATTTTTATTAAAATTCAACTTCCGTATCTTTTTAATTTAAATTCGACTTCAGTTTTGTTTTTTAATTCTGAAATAACAAAATCCGGTTGATTATTTGTTTTAAAAATTTTTTTCATTATTTTATTTGACATAAATATTTATATTTAAATTGTAACTTAGTTGTTTTGTGTTATCTCTTGTTTGTTTTGTTTCTTATCTCTATACCTGGTGTCCTGAACAGTGTTCTGTTGCCGATATTGGGACATCGAGCCACTTCCGGATTTTAAATATTTTTTATTATCATTGTCACGTGCACGCTACAGTAGTCCCAATGAAGACTGAGTGTGACAAGGTAAATAGTGAATCTCCCACAGTTTAGTATAACGAAAGAATTATTGGTCTGGATAGAATATGTATTTGATGAAAAAGGTTGGAATTACCTTTTCATTATGAGAATAAAATGGATGAAAATAT
Organism: Sepiola atlantica; assembly: GCA_963556195.1. Lineage (NCBI taxonomy): Eukaryota > Metazoa > Mollusca > Cephalopoda > Sepiida > Sepiolidae > Sepiola > Sepiola atlantica. The sequence goes on along the minus strand of OY744523.1, from coordinate 54,016,786 downwards.
TCTGTACTTCATTTGCCAGGCAGAATCAAATATTGATTTGGCAGATCCAATGGTATTGGTCTGTTGGTGAGAAATTCGACCGACTTAATTTTATAGAGAAGCTAATTAATTTTATGATTGCATTATAATATGCTTCAAAAGCTACATTTAATTACACTTAATAGATTTTTTATTATACGATAAAAACTGTAATAAACTGAAACTTGAATACAAAAATTGATTTTATAAAGAAAAGTTAAACAAAGAATCCAGGCTAACCGGCTGAAAATCCGGATTAAAATAGAGCGATTCTTTCTTTTTTTATTTCAAAAGCAGTAAGATGCTTAAAAAAAAAAAGAAAGACTCTCCTATGGTAAGAAGTTGGCTGAAGGATTTTGATTCTTAACTCCTGCAAAACTTAATGACTCTTGACCTCTCAGTGATAGGGAGTCAGTCGGAATGTCCAACCCCAGGGTCGTTTTGTTTTTAAATGGAAATCGCTCCAGACGCCACTTGATGTAAGGAACTTAAAAAAAAAAAAAAAAAACTATTTCAAGGTAAAAAACTAGCCAACAATAACTGTTAGGTGGATAGATTCTGACCCAGAAAACAGCAATTCTTCCCCCGTTGTCAGAAACATCGTTCATGGAATGCGAGAACTACAGGACAAAATAAAGGGAGCAAGGGTTACGAGGCTGCTGAAAATAAACCCATGGTCCACTTTCTACTCCCCTTGTTTTGTTGGCTAAGAGCAAAGTGTAGTATCTGTTCTAATACTACACTTCATCTTTTCTGCCCCGTCATCTTTTCTGTCAGTGAAGGAGAAATCCTTCTAGATTGAGGCAATTTTTATTTTTGTCCCAATCCAAAGTGCACCTTTTTGGGGGAGCTGGATTTTTCCCCAAATTAAAAACCGACCTTGTATCTAACTCTGCCCTCATGGGGAGGCAAGTAAGTAGGGGCTCTTTCCTGCAAAAATTACTGCCCCCCCCCCCAATCTCTGAGGCATGCATTTGTTAATTTGTGATTTCATAAGGGACATAAAACCAGCAGAGAGAAAACATCGGGTTCGATGTCACCCTCGGGGAAGGGGGTAAAAAAAAAAAAAAAAAATGTAGCTAATAATGTCCCTATTTTAGAAGAGAACAAAATCAGCATTCAGACATTTTTTTTTATTTTCTTCTTTGGAATGCTGACTGATCAGAAAATGCTGACGTGACCAACTTTTTGTTTTCTGTGCGCAAATCTTTTCAATACTTAGTTTAGGTTTGCCACACAAAATCGCACTCATTTTAGTTCCGTAAAGTAGGGTAAGATATTTGACTGTCCATCATCATATTTGGTTTAACGTTTGTTTTACAGAGATGGCTTTTAGAAATTGATTTCTAAATTAACCTATCTCTGGCCAGGTCTTTATTTATCCCTCTTTCTCTCAAGTACTTTTTTATCACTTTGTTTTCCTTGGCCTTCCCCAGTTGACTGGACCTGCTACCTCAACTGTTCTACATCTACTGACCTAAGAACTCTCATCCATTCTTTCAACATGGCCATACCATCAAAGTCTCCTGTTCTGCACACATCTCATTATACTGTCCAGATTTAATTTTCCTCTGAGGTCATCAGATCTAAGTCTGTCCTTAAGGCTCACATTGCACATCTATCGTATCATTCTCATATCATTTCTCTCCATGCAACACATGTCCTCAATCCTCACTGACCAGGCTTCACTTCCATACATCATCACACTGTGTACACGTGCCTGATAGATTTTTTCTTTGGTCGACAGTGGTAACGCTTTGCAGTTATCTATATAATAATATGCTAAGGCATTTCCTGTTCGTACGTATGTTATCACCTTCCACACCCATTTATTTTAATGAGATCATCTCATTGCCAAAGATGAAATGCAATTGCAACAAAAGTAATTGAAAATGTGTTGTTCAGAAAAAAAGTTCTGACTTTACCCATTTTAAAATGGGTGTGCCGAGTTCGAATCACAGCGGTTCCATAGCATCATTTTCACTTATGGATGTTGGCAACCTTCATCAGATCCCTCCTGTAAGTAACCCATTCTTAAAAAAAAAAATCAGACTGGTCAAAAAAGTTGCACCATGCTGATCCATAAGAATTTATTCTTGTATAGGGAGATGAAGAAAGCCACCATGGAATTTCCACAGGGGCCGCTAATACATAGAAGATTTATAAATATTATACTAAGCCCCTTTGGGAAATTAAAGTTGAGCACTCTCGGGGATGTTAAAAATAGACTGTCAAAAAGCTCTAATGCAAAGTTCCGAATACGTTCGTCGAACACTCTCGACTAGTCTTCTATCTGTGCCCGCTTCTAGGTACATATAGATTTTAATTTCCCTTAATTACGTGACAGTTTCTGTTGACCGAGTGGATATGGCGACTGCTTGCAGATTCTAGGCTGACTGTGAACCAGGTTTGCGCCTCCCGACCATCTAAAATTATTACTTTCCTGCACTGATGAGAGCAATAAGCTTGAAACGCTAGCGTCTGTAGGTATTACTAATTTAATATTTATTTATAAATATTATATATATATATAGTCTTGATAGTTTCTCAACCATTAAAACTATATTTAAAAAAAAACAAACAAAAAAAAAAAACTTAAGTCTCAAGTCATTCAGTGGAAAATCACTCCTGTAAGTAAATTTAACTTTTTCAGTTATTATATTAGTTTGCTTCTAACATTATTTAAGGGATCATCAGTTGTTTACCATGAAATACTGTTTCGGGAATTATATATATATATATATATATATATATATATATATATATATATCTTCTAAGATATACAGTAATTTTGTGAAACTTTAAAAGTTAGACCTAAATAGCATTTAAGCTGACATATCAAACTTGGATTCTGACAAACAAATGTTCATAATGTTGTTATTGGCACTATAATATATTTTGCTACAGTTTATTTAAAAATGTATGTAGTTCCGCTCGGATAACTGAGAAAATGGAAATATTATAACTGAAAAATCAAAATTATCAAGTGAAATAAATCGTTTTTATTAAAGAATATAAGAGTTGTCTCTCCTTTACAACTACAATTTTTATTTATTTTTCTGTATAAGTTTAAAAACAATTTTTTTAAAAAAATGACATTACTGCATCCCGGGTAGAACTGGGTGGGTACAGTTAGTGTATATATATATATATATATATATATATATATGCATACACTAGAATACCCGTCCTCGGGACAGGTAAAATTAATCCTCCTGAACAGAACAGTTTTGCACCACTTATGTCACCGTACAAAGATTAAAATCAAGATATAATGGTACTAAACCTTGTATCTAGAATCATTATTCTAATTTTGATTAAAATCCATTATATAATTTTGATTCTAGAAAATGTTATACTAAGAAATTGAAATTTAGGGAATCTTGCTTCATTGGTGTCTAATGACTATGGATCAAATTTAATGCAAGTCTGATATTTTAATGCAAATCTGAAATATTTAAATGGGTGGTTTGCCCATATTATACTCCCTAAAACTCTTTAAAGAAACTGAAATGTGGGGAATATTAATTAATGTCTAATACCTATTTTTAAATTTCAGCATTTGAATTTTCACAAAGAACTTCCACTTCCTTTTTACTCCTTTGCATAAAACTAAAACTAGTCCACATTTGGACCCCTTATGCCTAGCAGATGTGTTCCATAATTCATAATGATTAATTAGTTTAGGAGTGGATCCTATACAAATATATAAACATACCTAACTTTATTTTTTAAAATTAATTTTATAAATTAATTCTTTGCTTACTTAAAAAGAAAACATTGACACATGTTTCTGGCTATGAGCCATCATCAGCATGACTACCCGAGCAGGGATCGAACCCTCGATGTAAATATCCGTAGTCTACTGTTTCACCACAAGACCAGAACACCCTGCCACATTTTATGCACAACTTTTTATCGCCTATGATGTTACGTAGATTTTTTTGTTTTTGTTTTTACTAGCGATAGGGCACAGGTGTGTTTACCTGTGCGTTTATTATTTTTCGCTCCCTGAGCGGTTTAAGAATATGCAGAGGACTGCATTCATTCGCCCTTAATCAGACGTGTCATCAAATATATATATACATATATATATATATATAGATTTAGATTTTTCACTTATAAAATAGATCATTCAGTGAAGACCGGGGTTGTTCCAATAAAAACAAGCTCGATGATACTCGATTACAGAGTACAGAGCATTTATATGTGATTTTATGAAGGCTTACCAAAGCATTCCTTTCAGTACACCAATGATCACCATTAAAGATATTTTTTCTTACAAATATTATTTATTCAAATTAAATGTTTTTCCTACACGTGTTTCACTACCAAGCAGTTACTTGCTTGGCAGATCATCAGGGAAATTAAATGTCTGGAATACTGGTTTCAACTGCCGACAATACACAATGTGGCGTTGCAATAATTGAGGTCACTTAAGAAGAGAAGAGGAAAAAAATTAAAATTAAAAAACAAGGAAGAACAACGATAAAAAAAGAAAGTCCTAGAGAAAGTCTTAGAAAAGTAGCTTGTGCATTATTTCTTCCACCAAGCCAACAAGCAAATAATCGGTCCCAAATATATTCAAAAAAACCAAAACAATGTGCGATAATACACTTTCACGTCGGCCGGCACAATGATGAATAAATCCCCCCCCCCCCCCCAAAAAAAAACAATTGTGCCGGCCGACGTGAAAGTGTATTATCGCACATTGTTCCGTTTTTTTTTAAATGTATTTGGGACCGATTATTTGCTTGTTGGCTTGGTGGAAGAAATAATGCATGAGCTACTTTTCTAAGACTTTTTCTAGGACTTTCTTTTTTTATCGTTGTTCTTCCTTGTTTTTTAATTTTAACTTATTTTTTTCCTCTTCTCAAGTGACCTCAATTATTGCAACGCCACATTGTGTATTGTCGGCAGTTGAAACCAGTATTCCAGATATTTAATTTCCCTGATGATCTGCCAAGCAAGTAACTGCTTGGTAGTGAAACACGTGTAGGAAAAATCATTTTATTTGAATAAATAATATTTATAAGAAAAAACATCTTTAATGGTGATCATTGGTGTCCTGAAAGGAATGCTTTGGTAAGCCTTCATAAAATCACATATATATATATATATATATATATATTTTAATTAGTTTAACAAGTTTAAATATATTGATAAAATGAACTTAAAAATCAACATTTTTTCAAAAGTGCTCAACACAACGTAGAGCTTTATAAATATAAATTATATAAACATTTAAAATGGTCTACAACAATCTATGGATCCATCGAATACACGGTTGTATCAAAACATGAATTGATTTGTGTAGACCATTATAAAGCATATATATTTTATTTATTTTATACGTACATAAAAGTAATCCATGGACACGTGTTTCTGGCTACACAGCCGTCATCAGCATGGCTAACTAACACAGAGAACCTTCGATATTGATGTCTATAGTCCAGCGTTTTACCATCGGACCAATACGCTCTGTTTAAGAATATGTACGATTTTTATCACCTAAATATTTAATGTATTTTTATGTAATTATTTTTATTGATGATTTGCAGCGTTCGTTGTTTTTTTGCTTACTATTATTTCGATTGTCTCACTTCCTAAGTGATTAAAATGCAGAAAATTGCATTATTAGTCGCACGTAACTTTATAGGACACATTTTTCGTTAATATATATATTTTTATTTATTTTATACGTACATAAAAGTAATCCATGGACACGTGTTTCTTGCTCACATCTTAATCACTTAGGAAGTGAGACAATTGAAATAATAGTAAGCAAAAAAACAACGAACGCTGCAATCACCAATAAAAATAATTACATAAAAATACATAAAAATATATATATGTGTGTGTGTGTGTGTGTGTGATAGTTTGGACAGAATAGCAGTGTAGCAGGACAATAAAATCAATGAAAAAGAAAAAAAAAGGGGAGGGGGGGTGAGTATATTTTCTTTTTAACCCCTACAAGCATGAAATATAGCAGTTCGTTTATTAAAAGAAAAAGGTAATCAACCCGGCTGCATTCTACCAGAAAGAAAATATGAACACTTTATTTAACAACTAGGAGAGTTACTCGGCGTTACCTAGGTTGGGGGGGGGGGGGCATCTCATGCAACAAGGACTAAGCAGACATGCAAGTAGCTGATGGCAAAAAAGTTGAAATTGAGATGAATTTACCAACCTGGGAAGACCCCCCCCCCCGTGTGTGTGTGTGTGTGTGTGTGTGTGTGTGTGTGTGTGTGTGTGGTGGAAATGGCAGCACACTATGTTTATTTAGACTCTTTTGCTTTATATACTAAAATTTCGATGAATTATAATATATTTTGTTCAGATTTCATAAAATGAAATATGGGAGATCAGTTACAAAAAAAAAAAAAAAAAAAAAAAAAAAAAAATTTCCCCTCATATATTTTACGAAAAACACATTTTAAATATAAATTAATCCAAAACTGAATAAGTATCAACAATTTCCTTTTTTTTTTCATTATTTTCGTACGATGAAATTTCTTTTCTTAAATCAAGAGCAGTTTATGATGTTTCTTCTTTTTGAATAGTACAAAAGTTATGATATTAACCTATATTAAAGTTACATCGTATTACATAGGGGGGGGGGGGTAAATTCTATGGTTCGCTTTGGAGGTCTCTACTGATTATGTGTATGCGATTAACTAATTTGCATGTTGCTTTGCAAAAGGACATCTCATTAATTCACTATTCGTTTTTATTCTTTTCTAATTCAATGGTTGTTTTCATTTTATTGTTACGCAGTTTTCTATTTATGCATATTTGTTTTTGTATCGTGGATATAAATCCATTCCCCTCTTAATTTTATTACAAAATAAAATTCTACCATAATGCATTTCGGTTCACTCGTACACAAGTCAGCCAGTTTATTCTTTTGTTAAATTGTAAATCAAGAACAAAATACCCCCCCCCCCCCCCCAAAAAAAAAACACACACACACACCACGGCTAAGCAAACAAGTCAGTAAGTACCCCCAATAACTTTTTACAAATACTTTCTATATTGTGGATAAAGGTTTCACATTTTTGGTGAAGCCGGTCAATTTACTTCTGGGGGTTGCGATTCTTGGTTTCCTCTACTTTCCCGGGAAAACGATGAGACATGTGTCCTGCACCCGCCAGTTCATTATATAGTGTGGAGTTTTACTATATATGGCCTATCAAGATATACACTCACCATAACAAATTATCTCAAACTGGGAGGAAGATAGATGATTAATAATACTACCAACAGGTTTAATATTTTATTGGTTTAATAAAACTGAAAAAAAAAAAAAATTGTAGCAGTTACATGATGGAACTATTTTCTGTCGATCTACGTGAGTTGTGATTCGGCTTGACGGTTACGTAAACGTAATCATCGCCTCTTCACCAGGTGTGCATGTAGCGAGATTCACATGTGATGAATCATCTTAACGCTAAGACCGAATCACGTGATCGACATGAACATTTCAGTTCGTGACTTACTCCCAAACAGACAAGATGTAGATCTTACTTTCTCTGCTGGACTGACGGTAGAGGAATCGACGAACTCCAGAAGAAAGATTATTTCATCTTGTCTACATTCACTCAACCCAATGTTTTATCTTTCATTTTGGTCCCACATGAAACTACTACCCGTCTGTGCAGTGTGTTGTTCAATTGTATGACGTCATCAAGAAAAGTAACAATTGTATGACGTCATCAAGAAAAGTAACAATTGTATGACGTCATAAAGAAAACAATTGTATGACGTCATAAAGAAAACAATTGTATGACGTCGTAAAGAAAAGTAACAATTGTATGACGTCATCAAGAAAAGTAACAATTGTATGACGTCATCAAGAAAAGTAACAATTGTATGACGTCATAAAGAAAAGTAACAATTGTATGACGTCATCAAGAAAAGTAACAATTGTATGACGTCGTAAAGTAACAATTGTATGACGTCGTGAAGAAAAGTAACAATTGTATGACGTCGTGAAGAAAAGTAACAATTGTATGACGTCATCAAGAAAAGTAACAATTGTATGACGTCGTAAAAAAAAGTAACAATTGTATGACGTCGTAAAGAAAAGTAACAATTGTATGACGTCGTAAAGAAAAGTAACAATTGTATGACGTCGTAAAGAAAAGTAACAATTGTATGACGTCGTAAAGAAAAGTAACAATTGTATGACGTCGTAAAGAAAAGTAACAATTGTATGACGTCATCAAGAAAAGTAACAATTGTATGACGTCATAAGGAAAAGTAACAATTGTATGACGTTGTGAAGAAAAGTAACAATTGTATGACGTCGTGAAGAAAAGTAACAATTGTATGACGTCGTGAAGAAAAGTAACAATTGTATGACGTCGTAAAGTAACAATTGTATGACGTCGTGAAGAAAAGTAACAATTGTATGACGTCGTGAAGAAAAGTAACAATTGTATGACGTCATCAAGAAAATTAACAATTGTATGACGTCGTAAAGAAAAGTAACAATTGTATGACGTCGTAAAGAAAAGTAACAATTGTATGACGTCGTAAAGAAAAGTAACAATTGTATGACGTCGTAAAGAAAAGTAACAATTGTATGACGTCATCAAGAAAAGTAACAATTGTATGACGTCATCAAGAAAAGTAACAATTGTATGACGTCGTGAAGAAAAGTAACAATTGTATTACGTCGTAAAGAAAAGTAACAATTGTATGACGTCATCAAGAAAAGTAACAATTGTATGACGTCGTGAAGAAAAGTAACAATTGTATTACGTCGTAAAGAAAAGTAACAATTGTATGACGTCATCAAGAAAAGTAACAATTGTATGACGTCATCAAGAAAAGTAACAATTGTATGACGTCGTAAAGAAAGGTAAAACCCTTCTCGTTCACTTCTTATTATTTTCTATGAACGAGGACCAATGGAGTTGTTATAAAGTTTAGAAAGGAACTACGCCTCATTTTCTATAAATTAAAAAAGTGTTTTACTCTATTTGCACATGAATTCCAAATTCTTCACCGATTCAACTGATATAAAAATGACGTAGATAATCTTTGTAGCAGACACAAACTTATGTTTTGACAAAAAATAAAAAAAAAATAAAAAAAAATAAATACTAACATGTGACAATAATTGTAGTAATTAATAGCGTAATGCTTCTTTGGTTGTGAAAGAAATATAGATTCGACTAAAAATAAACAGACAGTTCAGTAGTAGATGGAAGACTAGACTCTTACTTTAAATACTACTTACTTGGAAAACTAACCCTCACCCGCCCGCTTATAACTCAAAAAAGTTGTACGTCTATAAAATTAGTACAATTTTTTGCCACTTGTGCAGTTAAGTAAGCAGCAGAATTTATTTGTTTTCATGTTTGAAGAGTTTTCATTTTTGAATGTATTCAAGACAGCAGCGATAATTCACAGGAAGGAACTTTTACTTTGAATTTATCTAACAATGGATCTTAATAATATAAGGTTTAAATATCTTGTTCGTTTAACCAGTGAGCGACCAATAGATTAAAACATTTTAATAAATTTATTTATTCAATAAAATATAGTTTCTGAAAGAAAAACATTGTAATAAAATAAAGTTTATTTTTAATGAAGTAACATTTTGGCCAAAACATTGTAATACAATATAGTTTTATGTTCGTTTTATAATATTTTAAATTATTTAAAAAAAAAAAAAATAATAAAAAAAAAAAAATCACTGTCAATTTCAGAAACTATATTTTATTACAATGTTTTTGCCCAAAATGTTACTTTATTGAAAATAAACTTTATTTTATTACAATGTTTTTTTTTCTTGCAGAAACTATATTTTATTAAATAAATAAATTTATTAAAATGTTTTAATCTATTGGTCGTTACTTCCGGTGGATTATCTGCCGCTGTCTTGAATGTAACTCTTCAAAATTGAAAGCAAATAAATTCTTCTGTTTACTTAACTGCACAAATGCCATCTATATAAAAAATTAGAATTGTTTAAAGCCAAATAAAAAACGGGTCTATAGAATGCAAACAAATTAACCATTAGTTTGGCCATTAGAAAAGTAAAGCAGTTTCTCTCTGCAAAATGAGACATTCTTATCAGTTTGTTGGTATAATACTTTCTTTATGACGAAAGTATATATATATATATATATATATATATATATATATGATAAAGAATGGAAAAAGTGTTCTGACGTAATGGAAATTGAAAAAGGAAAACCAAAAAATAATTTAAATTAATTCTAGCCGCTACCAACGTTTGCCCCCCCCCCCCCACACACACACACACTCCTTCCACAATTATTGTAATATCTCTCCCTTACCTAATGATCCTAAAACTCCAACGGGCACCATTTTCCACCATCTATTTGTATCTCATCATTTTTTTTAATGAGCGGCCGCAAATTTTTAGCTCATACCCACCTTCACCTATTGTTTCAAACATTTTGTACTTGTGTTTCTTTTTCTTCAGACAATCATCCTGAGGAAGTCTTGAAATAAAGACGAAACGTTGATGAATACATAAATAATATTTTGGGGGTTTTCCTTTTTCAATTTCCATATATATATATATATATATATATATATATATATATATATAGTGCGTCAAGATATATATATATATATATATATATATATATATATAGTGCGTCAAGATATGTTGAAAAGAAATCAATAAAGTGCTCGATCGTAAGAATGTGAGAACTAAAATACAAATTATGGTGTTTCTGTATTATTGGACAGATGAAATTTTTTATTTTCATTTTCGAAGAGTAAGTTGAAAGGGGCGATAATTCAAACTGTTTTTTTTGTTGTTGTTGTAACCATAACCCATAAGGGAAATCCAGAGAATTAGTAAAAACCAATTTTAAAAATGCTACTTATACAGTTTACAGATCAGGCTGAAATAATAACATTATAATTTAGAAAGCCATTCTTAACACGGGGAGTTGATTAACTATTCTGTACTTACACCTAACAATTTAATAAACAGAATAGTTAATCAAACTCCCACCTCTCCATGTTAAGAATGGGTTTCTAAATTATAACGTTATTTCAGCCCAGTCCATAAACTGCATAAGTAGCCTTTTTTTTTTAAAATCTATTCTATCTTCATCTATCCTATATATATAAAATCTATCTATTCCATCTATCTATCTATATGAAATAGAGTTGGTTTGTTCCCCTCCAAAATCAGTTAGAGTAGACAATAAAAATAATGCATCAAATGCATCGAAACAGATCACTTTATTCGACGACTACCTTCGACCGTTTTTCCAGAAAGATTAACTTATTTTTAAAACTGAAACCAAAATCATTATTATTAGCCTCCATGTAAGCTTCTCCCAACTAAGTAAACCAAAGAGAGGGTAGCAAATAATATTTCCGCTAAGAATTAAGTCCTCCCACAAAACTCAAAACACTGCAGAGAAGAACAAATTACAGAAACACCGGTTTCAGAATTCACAAACCAGCCAATCATCGATCACTAAACAACATTCATAATACCGCGGAATGCTTTGATATTTTCATAACTTTGACTTAATTTAATAAAATATACATTACCCGTAAGTATTTACATATTTTCTTCAAACCTCATTTATACAAGTAAAAAAAAAAAAATTCTGTTTAAAACGCGAAGTAAAAAAAAACTTTTTGGATGATGCCGACAGCCAGCCAAAAGCCTCCCACTCTCGCACACTTAAGGATTAAAATGGAGGTAGGAGGGGGACGCTTCATTTTGTGAAATTTCAACATAAGATCTTGAGTAGCAAAAATCAACCAACGTTTATTATATTTTCTAAAGTAACAGCATAAATAAAACTTGCCGCAGTCTAGAAGGATTTGCTTTCAATGCCCGAGGAGAGAATATATAACAGATCGAACAAATATCCCGGCCCGACAGAAGTACCCTTTTCCATAATCAGTCAGTGAAGGAGACATCCTTTACACTGTTGCAATTTCTATTTTTGTTCCACTCCGAGGTAATCATTTTCGTGGGTACATAGATTTTCCACAATTCAAAAGCGAGTGTTTTTTCTTAACATTAAAATTATCCGTTGTACGTTATTTACGTTCTGTCGGCTGTTTACACATTTTAATTCATTCTTTCATATTTCTCCCGGGCGACGGGTCCAGCTAGTTTATGATAAAGGCGAAAAGTACAAAATACCCATATCGATCTTCCACCCTTATGTTTATTCATTTCATTATATAAACCAGTTTTTAATGGGGAATTCATTTTCATTTTTATGCTGAAACAAAATAAAATTCATGCACAATAAATTCGCTCTACATTGGAATATATCAAATAACACTATGGCAATCATCATTTTTTTGTTTTCCCCAAAATTACTAAAATGTCAATTGAAAAATATTTCTTTGGTTTCTGTAAAGAAGACTACAGACTCAGTAATTGCTTCCTGGGGGGGGGGGGGTAGTTTTTGCTAGTTAATAAAATGGCCACTGAGAATTTGCCAAGTATGGAAGACTATAACCGCAATAATATTTCATTTTATTAATTTTAATTTTATATAGAAGATATGGTTTTGTAATAGAGCGGTTCAGTTAATTTTATGTAACGGTTTTTTTTATCGTCTGTTGCCGTCGCTTTGTTTTTATTGCTTTCCGATCGATCGTCTGCATTCGTCGAATTTTCTGTCTGGGTTGTAACTCGTTTACGGATTTCCTAAAAAAGTTTGAATTATCTCCCTCTTTCAAGTCACTCTTTTAAATTAAAGACGAAATATTTCATATGTACACAATACTGCAGAAGCACTCAAATAACTGTTCTAAACGCAATAACATTTACTTTTCGGCATAATTTGATTAAAAGGAAAAAATGACGAAAAAAAAAAAAAAAAAAAAAAAGTTACAAACTTCGGTAGTTTCCGGAAACTGGCATCGGCCATTGCGAAATCTAAGTCAAACTTAAATGTAAATAAAAGCGCTTTAACATACTTTAACACACACACACAATGTAGGTAGAAAGGTAACTTTCATTGCCTTCGGTAACAGTTATTTGTTGACTATTAAATTTTTTTGTTTTTTCACCCCCTTTTTCGGTTGGAAATTCTTGATAATCGCCCAAATCTAATTTCGTAAAGATTCACCAGAATGCATTTCGACCCCCCCCCCCTCTGGGTTCTCTAACACACCAAATCCCCGCCATTAGCCATCATTAGAAAAACCCCAAAACGTAAACAAAGTTTAAACAAGTTTACGCTTAGGTTAATTTATTAATTCGATTATATTTTATGAGTTATTGTCAATAAATTGATGATACAAAGGTTTTTTGGAAAAGGAAAAATAGAAAATGTATCTTCAACAAGCCCCCCCCCCCCCACCCCCTCCCTCCTTCGGACTTGCCCCGCAATGTTTTGGATACGTGACAACCGACACGACGTCGTGACCCCCCCCCTCACTGACCGAGAGGGGGGGGGGGGCGACTTAATGGAGATTATAAGCAATCAAAAACGACCAATGGTGCCAAATATTCAGCTGCAATAAAAATAAATATAAAATAGACAAAATTAAAAAAAAACAAAAAACTATGAAAAACAAAAATCATTTTTTTTTTTTGTTTTCGTTTTTTCATGTCAACAAAAGAGAGAATTAATCTGAATTCCACAAACATACGATTTAAAAACAAATAAATATCCGTCATTTGTCGTTGTTGTTTTTTTAACAACAAAAACATGGAAATTTCTAAAAATAAAAATTTAAAAAATAAATCTTTTTCTCTTTGTGTCACAGGTTGAGGTTTGTTTACAGTTTACTACTATTTAAAAGTACTGTCTGCTTCCTGACGATTTCTTAGTCAGCCAAATATTGTTTGGGCTTGTTTGTGTAAAAAAACAAAACAAAAAGGTTGCAGACAAAACAAAACATTTTCACCGTTTTTTTTTCCACGTTTCAAATTAAACAAGAAATGAAATGATATTAGATTTATAAACAAACGTCGTTCGATGAATCACGGCTAAAAATAAACATTGTTTTGTTGACAGAAAACACATTTGTTTTTTTTATTTTCGTCATAACTCTCAGATACTAAAAACAAAAATATTGTCGATTAAGCCCCCCAAAAAACCAAACACACGAGATTTTACTTTTTACAGGCGATTACTTGTGAACACCCTGAAAACCCAACTATTTTAGAATCGGTCATGTTTCACATATTTAACATAAAATGATCTCTCCATTTCCGAACCATTCTAGTATTTTATGGCAGTTAACCATTTTTTTTTTTTGCTATGGGATATAAATCCTGTGCATTTTTTTAAAGGGTGGTTTTACGACCTTGCCAACTGGCCTTTATTAAGTGGTAAAAAAATGTAATTAATCGCTTTAAAAAAAACTAGAATGGTCTGGATATGGGGGGTTCGTTTTACGTCAAATTTATATACGAAACTAATCCCCCACTTTAAATTCTAAAATAATTGTTGTTTTCCGCCACGTTTTTCCGAGTATTCACAAGTAATCGCTTGTAAAAAGTAGAATCTTTTTTTTTATGTGGAGAGTGTCAATTTACAATAATATAAAAAATTGTCCCTCGGATAGTAAACAAATTCTACCCGAATCATTTATTTATATAATCAACATTGAAAATGAATCAAAAAGAAATGTCAATTGTTGATATTGTGTGACGTTTTCAACGTCCTTGTACAATTATTAGTTTTAAAATTACTATTTAATATGTAACACATCCTTTGTAAAAATAACTTTGTATCTTGTTTTGATAACTTTAATATTATCAACAACAAAAAAAGTAAAAAGTAAAAAGAAACTTGAAATAACATACAAGAAAGAACGATAGATTCAAATTTAAAACTAGGTAAAAAAATATGAAAAAAAAATACTAACAAAAAAACAAGTACTCTAAAAAAAATTAAAGAATCGATATAATTAAACCTTTATGAATATTTGTTACTTTGTTACTATAAATTGCCATGAAATTTTAAAACTGAATGGCATCTTTTGAAAAAGAGAATTTAGGACGCTTAAAACGTAAACAATCTAGAGAACTCCACAAAGTAACTAAAATTATATTTGAAAAAAGATAAATCATAATTTTTTTTTGGGGGGGGGGGTAGGTTTCATTTTTAAAATCTGAAAAAGTTAAAAAATATTAGTATCTTCTTTTTAAAACCGTGTTCCCTCTCTCCCCTCAAAGCATACACAAGATGAATAGTTGTAGATTGAAATGAAGCAAAGTAATCGCTTTCTCACGCAAATAGAAAGCCATGTTTTGTTTATTATCATCAAGAAAATGTTAGTTCTCTTTCTCCTTTTCTTTGACGAACTCTGCATTGACGTCATAATCCTGCAGGTGTTGCCATGGCGATTCTATCAGGATTTTCAAAAATCGATATTTTACGCGCAGTAAACAAAGAAATTGCAAAGAAAGAAACCCTGGGCCAAAAATAAGGGGTTTATTCTTTGGTGAACTGTTGAATCAACGGAGTTCTTCAGTCTTTGTTTACAAACAATAGAAAATATATTCAGTTCGGATGGAAGATTAATTTTGAATGAGAAGAGTACGAAAGAACAAGATGAGGGGGGGGGGGTATTGCAACGTGGAACAAAAGATTACTATAATGGAGTACGAGTGTGTGTGTGTGTGTGTGTGTGAAATATAGTTGGGAAATTAGTCCCAAACAATTTATTTGGGTTTACTTACTCATTTGTGAGGTCGAAAAAAGAAAAGAAAACTGCAGACGATTTATTGTCCGCCATTTTGGTTGGGAATCGACAGTTTTACCTGTGTTCTATATCAAGAGAGCTCCTTTTTGGGGAGCTAGATTTTCACCACAGTAAAAACAACAAACAAAAAACACATCGTGTTTACTTTTGCCCCTCGTGGGGGGAGGGGGACATAAACATTTGAATGTAAAACAAACAAAACAGTAAAATTGAAACACCATTGATGCATGTATTGTTTAAGCGTTACATTCGTAGATTAGTACCCTCAGCTACCCCCTTCCCCAAAAAGAGATTCTACTTTTTTAGGCGATTACGTTTGAACACCCCCCCCTAAAAATCAATTAGAATTTATATTGGGGGGATCAGTTTCGCATATAAATTTAACGTAAAATTATCGTTTATTTCCGGTCCATTGTCTAACCGGATAGTGTTTTAAGGGCATATAAACAAAATATTTTGCCAAGGGAGATACATTGTGTTTTTTCTTCGAGATAGAGGGGATAAAGAACTCTCTTAACCCTACCTCTAACCCTAAATCAAGAAGATAACAGCCCCCCCCCCCCCAAAAAAAAAACAAGAACATGGTTACATCTAAAATTTAACTAAAACGATTACATGTCGGTCAAACGCTATCTGGTTGGAAAGTGGGTGATCATTTTACGTTAAATTTATATGCGAAAAAGATTCCCCACTCTAAAATAATTGTCCCCCCCCCCTAGATTTCCAGAGTGTTCACACGTAATTGCTTAAAAAAGTAGAATCTCATTGGGGAGGGTAATTTAGCCGAGAGTCCTCATCTACAAAGCCTTTTCTCTTTTGTAAATAAAAAAAGACGGGCGTGTTTCGAATAGGGGTGTTAAGAAATGGTTACTCGTTCTAATGATCACCCACTTCCTGATCATCCAGTTCTTGACGATGACCACATCTAATATGTGGTCACTGGTCATGATTAAGAACTGGATGATCAGGAAGTGGGTGATCATTTTACCATATATTTATATAGTAAAGTCAACCCCAATTCTAAAATATTTTATTTAACAAAAAATTCAGAGTATTTAAGATATTGACATGTAATCGCACGAAAAGAAATCTTATTTTTATTTTTGCGTTGACAGCTTGGAGGCAAAAAACTGACCATTTTATTTATGTATTTTGAGTATATCCATTTATTTGGGAATAAAAAAATACTGCTTATCATAGGTTGAATAGCTTAAAAATAAAGAATTATTTTTGCTAGCCTGTGAGAATGGTATCATATGACAAACGAACATATACTATACCCCCTCCTCCTCGAAAGGAGGAGGTAATGCCTGGGAAGATGATAGCATTACAACAGAACAGATAATACACTACTCCCTCTCCTGAATTGAAGATAGTACACTAAGTACAGTCTGACATGAATAGAAATAATAGTATAGTTTCGACTCCAGACAGACAGATACCAAATCTCCGTTAGAATTACTATTTAAAATTATTATTAAGTATGTCATTCTAGAAGGGGAAAATAATTTTAAAAGAGACTATTTAAAAAAAATAAACAATTGTTATCCCTTAAACAAGAAAAATGTTTTCTTTCGATAAGGTTTGTTGTTTGTTGTTGTTGTTGTTTTAATAACAACAACAAACCTTGGTTCAAGTGGTGCACTTTTAAAATGTTAAGCTTTTTTTTAATGTATAATTAATAAAAAGGGAATTTAAGAAATTGGTTTTATTTTCGATCAGACTTGCAAATTGAAAGTCGACACCGACATTCACGAATGGAAAATCAACATAAACAAATATTATGTCAACAAAACGTCACAAACAAACAATAGGTTTCGACGTAAACAAAATCTATATTTGTACCATTTTATCTCGTAATTGACGTAGATAAGTTCAAGGCGAACGAACCTACTAGACAGAACTTGAACTTATATTATCTCTGCCCACAAACAAGTACTTTAAGAAATTGTTGCTTTAAAATGACACCTTTTTCTCCATCTTAATGTCATTATTCTGTCTATTACAAGAAATCGCCATATTGGATTGGAAACTAAACAAAAAAGTGCCCCCCCCCCCTCTCTAAAAAAATTCTTAACATTTAAAATATTTTATTCGAAAAAATTTTAACAATTTATTTTGAAAAGTTAATTTGCTACACTGGGACAATAAAATTAATGGCAAGTGTCCAGAATAGGGCCCTAAAGTTGTTATATAATATATATATATTACTATTTCATGTATCCACATAAAATTTTATAAGGGGATATAATTTTTTATGTATCAATTTTCAGTATTTACTTAAACAGTGCTCGATACGTAAGTAGAGCTAGGTAGTAAGTTATGAAAATATATTTATGGCAATTAAGCTACACAGAGGCTCCCGCGTTTCATCCCAAGGGGGGGGGGATCTTCAGGCTAAAATGCATGGAGTTATATATATATATACATATATATTTTTTAAACGAAATAAGGGAGGTAATTTACTAAAATTAAATCATTCATTAACTTAGTGGCTATCTTGAACTTTTCAGCTTTAAGATGGCTGCCACTGAAACAACATTATCTTAACCACATTAGTTGTAATTTTATAACAACTTGTGTCAATTAATAATTTAATGTCCGAATAATAACGTAATAATATAACCTAATTGTTAGGGTATTTTTTGGTCATTAAATTATTAATTGAACCAAATTGTTATAAAACTAGAACTAATTTCGCTAAGATAATGTTGTTTCAATGGCAGCCATTTTTAAAGCTGAAAAGTTCAAGATAACCATTAAAGTTAGTTACAAGAATTTTTTTTTCTTAATAGACTTTGTAGCAAAAATGGCTCTGGTAAAGAAAAAAAAATCTTTTTTCAATTTTGTTTTGTAAAATATATATATATATATATATATATATATATATATATATATATACAAAATGTTTAAAAAATGACTGATCCACTTGACTCGCCTTCATTAATTCCAAGTTGTCTACATAAAAACAAAACAAAATTGTCTCCATTTTTTATTCTTTTACAAAATGCAAGTGGCGCCAATTTTATTTATTTCCCAACTAATAAACAAACCTGTTTTTGAAACTTAAGACGTTTCATTGTTTTAAAGCCACCGTTCATTGCATTTAAAAAAAAAACAACAAAAAAGGAAAAATGATAACACGGCGAAAATAAATGTCTGTCAGAGTCGGACATTCTTCTTAAAGATCATTATCAACCAAAACAAACCAACGTCTGAGATTTTTTCTCTCTCGACATTTTCTTTAAATAAAAGAATCCATTTTAAAAAGTAAAAAAAATACAAATTCAGTTTTTATTTTCCAATGGTGGTCATTTTTAAATAAAGATTGTTTGAAATAAACATAAGTATAACTTATATCCAATGTTGTTGTTCTTATAGTTAGATGTACAGCTTCTTCAACAATTGACAATTAATTTGAGGAATACATTACAATATTGTTTCTAAGTTTAAACAAGACTTATGTTTTCATAAAAAATTAAATTAACATTGATGTGTCATGTTAGAAGAATCAAACATCGACTAGTTTGTAATCTGAATTTGATGTACACATAAGAAATAATTATATATAAAAAAAAATGACAACAATACAACATTGTTTCCATTCTGGTCTTCCATACTTTTTTTTTTTTTAATTATTTACTTACCATTTAAATCATCATTTAGGTCTAAGGCTTCGTTGTCAGCCATCGCGAAGCAGGCGAATTATTAAAAAAAAACTTTTTATCTTTCTTTCTTGAAATAAAATTATGCGAAGAAATCTCGCTGCGTGTATTTTTTGTTGAACAGACCTTAAAAAAAATAACAAGAAGATCTGCTTGTATGAAAGATGCTTAACGATAATATCTGTCAGGAGGGTTTGTTGATGTTTTGATAAAATATGGATGTTTTTTTTCTTTTCTTTTTTCTTTTTCTTCCAAGGATTCAGCCGGTGACGTCACACATCACGTGACTGCTTTTCTGGCCGCTGATTTGTTGATGAAAACACTAAAAGAATAAATGGAATTAAAATTTGAAGCAGACAACATGGGAAACTTTTTACGCACAGACTCATACGAAATGCTCTCTAAAAAAAAAATCAAAAAAATCAATGTATATGAGTTTTTTAAATTTCTTTTTAAATGAATAAAAATAAATAAAAATGTTTTGTTTTTTTTTACAGATCAGCACCCATTGCGAACGATATTGGGCTCGGTAAAACCCGATAGCGAGTTACAACAGTCGAAAGATAATACAAAATGAAAACCTGGTTCCAAAAACAGAAACCGAAAAGACACTTCCTGATTTATTTACATTGTTACATTTTTAGTGCTTATGCAGTTTACCGACCGGGTTTTTTTTTTTAGATAGGATTTTCAAGTTAAATTCAATTTTTAACGGTATCTTTTGTTTATTAAATTGTTACGTGAAAGTACAGAATATTTGGTGCTTTTACAGTTTAGTGGATACTTTAAATAAAACAAACTGAGGAATATCTGTTTGATGTACGTACTTGTCACGGGTTGAATAAATCCTATACCAGAAATCACGTAAATTAATCAAGTAGTTTTTATTTTATAAAAGAAAAATAAATTTTAGCCATGTACGAAGTAAGAGGACAGCCATTTTGAAAGTTTCCAAAGGGGGATTGAAAGTTTGTTTTATTTAAAGAATCCGCTAAAGTGTAAAAGCACCGAATATTTAATAAAGCGTCCCACCATGTTAATAATGGATTTCTGAATAATAACGGTATTATTTCAGCACGGTTCGTAAACTGCATATGGACCCATTTTTTTTTGTAATTAGTAAGCAATTTTTGTTGTAATTATTGTACTTTTTAGTGTGCATTTTATTGTTTTTTTTCTTTCTTTCTTCCGATAATAAAAGGCTAAAAGCCAATCTTGCCAGGGACAATAGACAAGACCTACGTCATTTTCGATCGACCAGGCCTTCTTAACGTCGGTTGTAAAACAATTGTTGTTGACATATTCCCCCCCCCCAAAAAAAAAACAAACAAACAAACAAGGTAAATAAATTTGTAAGTGTCTTTCCGTTTCAGGAACCTGGTTTTCATTTTGTGTTGTTGCCTTTGGGCCCAAGTTGAATATAACACGCACACAAAAAAACTGGATGGGACACAGGATGTTTTTTTTTAACGTGGGGAATCCAAAGGAGGCACTCAGGCTAATAAAACAATGAAGTCATTGTCTACATTGCTCAGGTGCACCACAACTCATCAAAAGTGAATATGTATATGAAGAGAGGGGAGGATAGATGGTGCTTCCTGATATGGGCCCCTTAGGCGACCGGCAATATACCAATCCACCTAGTAAAGAAAGGGGTAATGCCTGGGACGATGACCCCTTAAGGCCGAACAGAACCTGTAAGAAAGTAACGCACAAAACAAAACGAAAAATTCAGGACAATCGTCTAACAATCAACCGTCGTTCTTGCCGCATCCCGTTCATTCTCAAATCCTTTTTTTATATCAATGCACCTGGACGCTATGCAAATTTCATGCGTGGCACAAGCTATTTTTTGTCGTTTGGGCCGAGAGGATTGGCTCAGTCCATTACACTCCCTCCTGTTCTCATCACGCATGCAGCAGCTGCGAGGCGACCTTCTTCGTCTGTGGCTCCTTCCGAGACGTGGCACAGCTAATTCAGTTGCTTCTTCAGGTGCTTCTACCGAGACATGTTGATCTTCGCTATTGTCGTCATCACTGTCGCTGTCGTCACTGTCGCTCAACCGATTAAGGCCATCATCGACTGAGCTATCGGCCTCGTCATTCATCACTGGCACACCCAATTCACCATCGCTTGACGCTGCACTTCCAATGTCTTCGGAATTGCTCACCATCCGAGGATACGGGTGAAGATCTCTTACATGGCAAGGCACTCCGTCTACACACGCCATTTGGGGACTCACCACCTTCGTCACAGTGCATGTCCTCCATTCACTTGTGCACCTGTTTAGCCGGGCTCACACCAGCACAATATCCCTCTGTCCATAGATTTCATGCTTGTGTTCTGGTAACAACGGATGCCTTTTACCTGGACTTTGCACTATGGACATCGTCTGGTAAGGCAAAAGTGTCTCACCAATGCACACTTGAAGATATCCAGTAACGCTATATTTGATCCTCTCCGTCTCCATTCCCTCAGTTTGCTGGCGCAAACATCAGCGTCTGCAGTATATGCATCCACATGGAGGTTTAGTTCCTGGTAGTCCATTATAGGGTGCACTTTCAATTTATTCTGCTTGACGACAACCATCAGCAGAAACAGCCCTCTTGGGTGTCCCAGCTTTTATTCCCCATAAGAAGCAAGCCAGCCTTTCTTGATCCATCGCTGTACTTCTTCCTCAAATAGTTTCCTGACTGTTGCCGGCATTGAATACTCAGTGACATGGTTTTTCAGCTTGTAGCGAGCCTTGTCTTCTGCACATTTTCACGTTACAGTCCATTCATTTCATTGTTGGTCAAACTCCACCTGAAAATCGGGTTCTTCATTGATAAGGGCTTGTGCAGCCACGCAAACAGAAATTGGCTCGTCAAGAAAGTTGACCTTCCATGACTTCAAGATGGATACTCCGCTTCAAGCTTTTATCGCATCTATCCCCATCAAGAGGTCAAACCCAAGCGGGTCCCCTACCATTACCAGGACCTTAATTACAACTGCATGTCCACTCTCGAGTCGGAGGCTAACCGACCTAACTCCACATGTCTGTTTTCTCCCACCAATAGTAACCATCTCGATGATCTGCTTTCGCCACGTCAGGCACACTTTTTTGCTCACTATGGTGCAGGAGCGCCTAGAATCAACTAGCGTAATGCACTCTTTCCCGTTCACTGTTAGTTTTACAATTGGCAGCGCCGAGTTCACATCTTGTTTGAGGAAGAAATTGGCGCATAGCTGTCGTCTCTTAAACCTTTTCCCGCCCAATCCAGAGAAGTGTGGTCTAGTCCTTCACATCGGTAACAATGTGCACAACTTCTCCGCAGTTGGGTTCTCTAGATCTCCATCTGTCGTGCTGAGCGAAATAATCCCTAGCTAAGTGGTTTATTCCATCGTATTCGAAAGACCTTATCCTGGTGTTTTTCGTCTGACTTTCCTTGATTTTCATTGACCCCCCACGGCTGCCGTAATTAATGCGCGTCCGTGTAGGTCATCTTTTAATACAGCTCTCGCTTGATGCAGAAGCTGAGAAATGTTCATTTCCTCCATTTGAGAAGAAGCTTGTAAGAGCTGTCGGACATGGTCGGACAACCCATGGACAAAGGCTGCTTTAAAGCTTCGATCCGCCATGGTCCGACAGATAAAGATCTACGGTTTCACCTGGGTGCGTGCGTCGTGCCACAAACTGCGCATATGCCACATATGAGTCCAGGGCGAACGTTGTAAATAAAACTTTCTTTTATGGAGGCATAATCTCCCTTTTTTTCTTCTTCACTCAATTGTTCGTACACCGCAAAGGCGCCACCTGTCAAACGCATAGGGATTATGCATTTTATCTTCTTTATAGAGCACAACCTACACACAAGCTCAGCCTTCTCAATCCATTCAATAATAGATTGGCTAGGGTTCGAACCACTAAACTACGATATAAGCTTCAGATCAATCTTATCTCCCATCATGATGTCGAAATAGCTTGTAACATAGCAACTCACAAAACAAAACGAAAACTCCGGGACAATCATCTAACAATCAACCATCGTTCTTGCCGCTTGCCGTTCATTCTGAAATCCTTTCTTTATATCAATGCACCTGGACGCTATGCAAATTATATGCACGGCACAGACTATTTTTTGCTGTCTATATTGGAAGGGGGGGGGATTAACTCAGTCCATTACAGAATCATACTTCAATTCTGGCTATTGTGTAGAATTTCCAACAGAGAAAAAAAGGGGTGAAAAAAAACAAAGTCAACAAATAACTATTACCAAAGGCAAGAAAAGTAACTTTTCTACTTACCTGCCTAATTCTTTTTTTGTTTTAAAGTATTTTAAAACGCTTTTATTTATGTATTTTATTGATTACTTTAGAGCCTTGTAAACCTGACGTATTCAAGATAGCGCCGGATTTTACTTGATGTGAAAGCTGGAAAATTAAAACCTCGATGTGAAAATCGAAAATTAAACAAAAATATAACTAATAAAACTATACAGATCGGTTGAAAATTAAATTTTCGATCGATTGGTGAGTTATTAGCTGTATTTTTGTTTAATTTTCGCTCTTTTAGTTATTCTACGACATCGAGATTTCACATTTAGTCAAATCCGGCACCATCTTGAATACGTCAGGTTTACAAGGCTCAGAAGACATCAATAAAATATGCAAATAAAAGCGTTGTAAAATACTTTAAAACACAAAAAAATAGGCAGGTAAGTAGAAAAGTAAATTTTCTTGCCTTTGGTAACAGTTATTTGTTGACTATTTGTTTTTATTTTTGTTTTGTCATCCCTTTTTTTTTTCTCTGTTGGAAATTCTATACAATCGCCCCAATTTGAGTTTAGCCCTGTTAAGCTGTGAATGGTAGATCACAACATCATGGTTGACTGAGTCACGCAGATTTAGTAGAAAAGAAGACAAGAATAAAATGGTGTAACATAAATACGTGTGCACAGCACAACTTTTATTCCCGGACTAAGGATACAACAAGAACAAAGAACATATTTCGCGCCTACTTTAATATTGGCGCCTAATTTACATGTTACGTGATAATTCTGTGGCGCAGTAATTATCTCGTAGTCGGATGCTTTACTTGGTCTTTTGGCTAAGATCAAAGTGTAGTATCTGTTCCCCATAGACTGGTATTGTCTTGGCCTCCGGGGCTTGATTTACGCCGGTCTATGGGATTGTCCTGTGCAGTTCTAGGAGGTCCACCCTCCCAGGCTTCGCCTCCCCTCTTTGGGGAGGAGTAAGTTTATTGCTTACTGTCTGAGGCGCCCCTACCGGGGAATGCCGACGGGGCTGCCCAGGCAATTTTTAAATGGCCAGAGTGCTCACCTCTCGAGCGCTGGCTTTTAACCCCACTTTCTCGACCCAAGCTGTGGTCACATCTTACTTGTGGGAGTAAGATAAAACTGGCCTTGTGCCTAACTCCTGGGGAGGAGTAAATACCAATTATCTCGTAGTGCGGTGATCAGGTCGATGGACTTATCACAATTTGGCTGAGTGGAACTACATTCAGTTGATAATTCAACAAGCCCGAAGACTTAAAAGCCAAGTCAAGTATTATGGTTTATGTGTGCTCCTAAACTAAAGAACAACATTTATCGGAGGAGCCACTACTCTAGAAAATAGCCTCTTTAATTTTTAGTCTCAAAACAACTGATGGGGCCGATGGGCGTTTTACAAGTTGGAATTTGCAAACCACTTTTTTTTTTGCGAGCACAAACGGAAGTAAGGGCGACAAAATATCAGAAGGAAATGACGAAAATAGAACGTAAGCTTAGTTTTTAAGGATAGCGCCAAAGCAGTACAACTTTTATTTTTATTTTTTATGTTTTATTTTTTATTTTATAAATTGTGAAATGATCATTTATTGACCAACCAGAAACTTTTAAAATATTTTGATCACTCTATAAAAAAAACAAAAACAAAAAAACAACAAAAAAAAAAAAAAAAAAAAAGCAAAAACAACATTCAGATAAACGAAAACTAACTGTGGACTATTTGATAAGGTAAGGATGTGCTGGCACTGACTAGGCTATTCATTTGAATCATCTCGGGGCGGGGGGGGGGGGGGTCACAATATGACATATGGTAGAGTTTAGTGTGGGTCACTGGCATAGAAAAAAATCGCCTAAGCTATGCCAGCTACTTAATAATGGAGTCGTGGTGACTAAATCTATCTATACTAGAAAAAAAAAAAGAAGAAAAGTGAAAATGTGACCCGTTTAATCACCCATTGAGCTCGGTTTAGATTTTTTGAATCAGGAGAAAGTGAGTATGTAAAGACAGTTAAATATAAAAAATAAAAGGACAAAATCCCAAATTAGTCTCTCTCTCTCTCTCTCTCCCTCTCTCTCTCTAGGTCAAATAATGTTACTACTCCAGTGATATTCCCCTTTGTTTATTGTTGCCACATCTGGGCTGGTGCATCATCCACTAGTCTCTCCCTATTAGACAAGATCCAAAAAAGAGTCGCCAACTTAATAGGTCCCTCACTATCCACCAAGCTCCAGCCCCTGTCCCATCGCTGCAATGTTGCATCCTTGTGCCTGTTTTACAAGTACTTCAATGGATTGTGCTCCGATGAACTTGCTGCTCTAGTACCCCCTCGACGTAAATATACTCGACAAACCTGACAATCAGCTAAGTCCCATCCATTCACTGTGGAGGTCCCCAGCTCCAATAGCTTCTTTCCTCGTGCTGCCGGCTTCTGGAACTCCTTCCCTTCTCCCTGTTTTCTTGACTGTATTGACATGCAGAAATTTAAAACTAATGCAAACAGACATCTCGCTGCACAGCTCACTACTTAGGATGACCCTCAAAACTTACACCCTAATTCTCAGTAGCCCCTTACGTCTACAGTGGCGGCCTGCCTTGTTTGGGCGAACTATGTTAGAAAAAAAAAAAAAAGGACTATTCAGATCTTTATATTATTTCCTTTTTTATTACTGTTAATAAACAGAGCGAGAGAGTGACGGAAGTGAGAGTAATAGATACTCGATGAAATAAGAGCAGGAGAGATCAAACAACATAAAGTGAGAGTGATAAAAAGAAGTACAGTAAAAGATTGCTGAGTTAATTACAACTTGGAAGTTTTTTCAAACATAACTCAATCTCAAAAGTGAGGAGTAGTTTAACATATATTTTGTGTGATTAAAATGTATCAGAAAAAAGTCGTAGGGAAACAGACATTGATTCACTCAGCTTTAGTATAATAATAGATTGTTCGAAGTATTTTTACGTATTGACTCTTGATTGGACAAAAGCTCAAATCAGCAATTAATTTCAATCAATCAAAACGCAAGAGATATTCACTTTCAAATCTCGCGCATAGTATAAAAACCCAAACACAGCATTTCTCTTTCTCTTTGTTCCGGTATTTTTCTTCCATATCCGGTGCACATGGATACGTTCTTAAAAGCTAACCTCAGTCCCTGGCTGAAAGCTCTTGACAAACGCAATGAAAGACTCACACAAACTTCTGATTGTCCAGCGAAGCACACAAATGCCACTCACCGAACACATATATAAAGTTCATGCATACACTCTTTCACTGACGAAACAGACACACTAACATACACACAGATATCTTCATATCCATTTATACATACGTAAACGCACACGGCGCCAGCCGAAACAAAGATATGTATTCAATTTCACCTAGAACGTACCTTGGATTTTTAAAACTTTCATTCTTAACAAACTCTTTATCTTTCATTGTCTTAACAAGTTGTCAGTGCTTCTGTATTATTGGGGACAGATAAAATTTTCATTTCTATTTTAGAAGAGTCAGTTGAAAGGGGAGATAATTCAAACTGTTTTTTTGTTGTTGTTGTAACCATAACCCATGAGGGAAATTCAGTAAGAAAATACATTTTCAAAAGGGTACTTATGCAGTTTACAGACCGGGCTGAAATAATAGCGTTATAAGTTAGAAAGCCATTCTTAACATGGGGAGGTGGGGGGTTAATTAACTATTCTGTACTTTCACCTAACAATTTAATAAACAGAATAGTAAATCAATCCCCCACCTCCCCATGTTAAGAATGGCTTTCTAAATTATAATATTATTATTTCAGTCTGGTCTGTAAACTGCATAAGTACCCTTGTTTTAATTTGTTTTCTTACTAATTCTCTAGATTTTCCTTATGGGTAACGGTTACAAAAAACAGTTTGAATTATCTCCCCTTACAACTGACTCTTCTAAATTAAAGATGAAAATTTCATCTGTTCCCAATGATAAAGAAGCACTAAGTTGTCAATAAAAAGCATAATTACTTTTGTATGCATAGACTTTGTCATTCTTTCTTTTGATATTGCTGTTCACCTCTACAAGATAAAGTTGCAGTTCATGTCCGTTTATTTGTTTGTTCACAAACTTTCCCTAGGGGTTTGGACATATACCCCCACAATCATATATATATTCTTCTTTTTCTTTTTTTTCATGGAAATCGCTCCAGACAAGGCATGAAGCCACTTGATATAAGGAGCTAATAAGAGCGAAAAGATGTAAGTGAATAACTGAAATGAAATGAATTGATCGAAATAGGTCGGTGTTTACGTGTAACACCATGGCTGTCACTTGAATTTTCCTACGAAGTCACCACTAGGGTTAAAGTTAAGAAAAATAAGATATAATCTCAAAATGAAAGGAGACTATCACCAACAGGTGCAGTATAAACAAACAAATTGATTGTACGCTACACACAGAGCCATCTGTTGGTCGTTCAGTAAACTTGTCTAGCGGCAGCTGAAATGATCAATTCCCCTCTTATGATTTTGTGCGGTTTAAAAGAGGTACCAGACCATTAGTTGCCAGAAAATCGTTGTTGAACCTGTAGTTTGCTGCCGCATATCTTTGGTTAGTCCCTACTTCTGATGGCATTTGGTTGAGAAGAATTTATGGAGTGACTCCTATCGATAGCATTCTGTTGAGGAGTATCTTTGGGCTGTCTTCTGCTGATTGATGTGCAATGTGAGTCCTAAATGAGCTTGAAGATTACATCTGAATAGTATTGGTAGATGCGTGCAGAACAGTCGACTCTGATGGTATGGCCACCTTGAAAGAATCTTAGGTTAATAGATGTAGAACAGTTGAGGTAGCAAGATCAGTTCACAGGGGAAAGGCCAAGGGAAACATGGGAGGAAGTGATAAGGATGAACTTGAGAGAAAGCAGTATGAAGTAAGACCTGGCCAGAGATAGGTCAGTCTGGAAGTCGATTTCTAATCGTTTTACATGTTGGCATGTGTTGGACGGTTTTAAGAAATTTAAAGAAAGTTAATTTTTAGCTTTCACGTAATATATAAAACAAAAATCGTTAAAAAATGTTAAAATAAAGTGAGTAAATTCATATGAATCAAAATGGTACAACTTTGATTCTAGTGTCGGCATCCTTGCAGAAGGGATCACGTAATGGTTGCCAACATCCCTATGTGAAAGTGGTATCATGGAATCGACTGGATTCGAACTTGGAACACCCAGGTTGTCAGTCCACATCGTTGCCCACGTAATCACCATCACCCCCGATAAATGTTATATATATAAAAAAAAAGGTAAAAGTTAAAAGGATGAATCAAAAAAAAAAATAAAAGAAGCAAAACATCAATTTTTTACTGTCGTCAAAAGAAGTATCGTCGTCATAAACGTCTAAAGTCCAACCCTTCCTCACCGTGGTATGGGGAGTGGCAACATGATAATGTCAGAGCTGCCGGCTAACAGGGCTCTTGTGAAAATCCCAGAGGAGTTGGTATCAGGATCCGTCGTCCTCTGGTCGTCTCTGTCTATGCATGTGGCAAACAAAGACGTGTCAGGCGTAGAATTGCAAATCAATGAATTGAAAGTGACAATATTGCTTCTGCACCATTCCTTTGTGTGTTCTGGGCCAAACCTTCCCCGACTTCACATGCAACCACTGAACCTGGTTGTTCTTAGTGTTGGGGGTAACCACCTGTAATCTTGAAGGTTAACAAATTGCTGCGACCAACGAGGACTTCATGAGATAAGTTGGCGAAAAGCCAAGATTTAAAATCTGAAAAAGTAAAACAAAGATTGTGGGGAAAAAAACAAGGCAAAAAGCTGCCTGAAGGCAAGCAAGTGTCCGATTGTAAAAAAATCCGGTGTCAAAAACCGGTGAACTTTTTGACACCGGATTTTTTTACAATCGGACACTTGCTTGCCTTCAGGCAGCTTTTTGCCTTGTTTTTTTCCCCACAATCTTTGTTTTACTTTTTCAGATTTTAAATCTTGGCTTTTCGCCAACTTA
The DNA here is from genome assembly GCA_963556195.1 of Sepiola atlantica. Lineage (NCBI taxonomy): Eukaryota > Metazoa > Mollusca > Cephalopoda > Sepiida > Sepiolidae > Sepiola > Sepiola atlantica. The sequence goes on along the minus strand of OY744523.1, from coordinate 53,987,156 downwards.
TCTATCTCAGCAATTTCCTCTGATGATAAGATTTTGATCTTTGAAAAGCCTGGATTAAGGAAAAAAATAATTAAATAAATTGCTTTTTTGTAGAATATACCTTGCATTGAGCAACTGAATTAAAAAAAGATCTGCCTCCGTCGCTTTTCTAATTCCTTTTCATCCTTCTATCTATCTATCTATCTATCTATCTATCTATCTATCTATATATATATATATATATATAAATATATATATATATATAAATAAAAATGGAATAAAGAATAAGCAAATCAACAACTAGCAAAAATAAACTCAAAAACTCATGTTATATAGTTATACCGAAATATTTTGGTCATTTAAAATACGACCATCTTCGATCGGTGGCAAACTTATATATATATATATATATATATATATATATATATATATATATATATATATATATATATATAATTATTAATGACAATGTATGTATTAGCATATACTATCAGTGCCCTTTTACTTTGCAGTCTCCTTAAAAGATTCAGCTCGATGAGTGTCAATTTGTGACAACAGAGCAAATATAAGTCAGGTTCATATATTCCAATAACCATGTTTTTATTTTATTATTTTTATTTTTATTTTTTCACATTTTGTGAATTTTTCTGATGATTTTGTAATGTTGCAGAGACGATATTAACATAAAAATGTTGTTTGACACAAGACAAATGAAACGGACCGTAAAAAATATATCTCACAGAAATGTTATGTTTTTTTGAAATGTGAAATAATAAAAATAATAAAATAAAAACATGGTTATTGGAATATAATATGAACCTGACTTATATATATATATATATATATATATATATATATATATATATATATATATATATATATATATATATATATATATATATATAAGTCAGGTTCATATATATATATATATATATTTGTTAATGCGATAAAAACAGGCTGGATGTACATATTTCTGTTGTACACATACAAAAAAATCTTTAAAATATCAATATATGAATATAAACAATATGCAAAATTTGTCATCCAAAATTTATAATAGATAGGAACATTACAACTTTTTATAGTCATGACTAAACGCGACAATCCTCAATAATTAACAACGATATGTTTTCTGCTTACTTCTAAAATCTCTATAATTATCTATTATTATACTAAAGCTGAGTTAATCAACGTTTGTTTCACTAACGCTTTTTTCATATACATTTTAATCACACAAAATACATGCGAAAATATTCCTCAGTTTTGGGATTGAGTTATGTTTTTAAAAAAATATATTTATTGTTCTAATTAGGGTTTGGGCAGGGTTAGGAATTAGGGTTAGGGCAGGGTTAGGGGTTAGTGTTTGGGCAGGCTCGTTTGCAGACGTCAAAAATTCAATTATCAAGTTTAGATGTCGTCTGTTTATTCATTTCAATCAGTTATTCATTTTCTTGCAGTTTCATTGCCTAACTGCTTCGGGGCTTTCCGGCGTTTTATATAAAACGCCGGAAATCACCGACGTCAAGGAACTTTTAGCGCGGGTCCCAATCTAACAAAGTACTAATAGTTTCAACTGGCTGAAAAGGTATGAACCCACAGTTTCTACTCTTCTGATCCCCTCAGCTGGGTAAAACACTAACTTTTGTTCAATTGATCGCTTGCAATGAATCGTTTAGAATAAGTTCTCTACTCTATCATTATTTCCATGAGAAGTGCTCGACTGAGCTCCAATCTCTGGTTCCTTCTTGTAAGACATTCACAGCAAGAACTCGTCTCTCTACCACAACTGCAAAGAACTTTCCTTTCTTCCTCCGTGTGCCTAACATCAAATGGAATTTCCATGAACAGAGTTTCTTTCCAAGAACTTCCCGTTTGTGAGACACATTACCACGTGACTGCTTCCCTGCAGACTACAACATGGTTATCTTCAATTCCATTGTCAACAAATACTTGTCATAAGCTGTTCTCATAAGTAGTCAAATTTTGTTCATTCCATTTATTATTTTCAATCCTCTCATAATATTCCTCATCATTCAACTAACAATCCATCCATCTCATTAACCCATATCCTCGAGTGGCTTTTATCCTTGAGTGACGTTTGACCATGATAAGTGGTGACTCATTAGTTAAGAAACACTTCGATTCGGCATTAAATTAGCTTTAAAAATGGTTGATAAAACAGACTGTTGGGCTTAGTAGCCTAAGAAGGTTTGCAGGATCCAGAGTTATCTCTCTTGGACCCCTAACCCTAACTCTCTTGGACCCCAAACAAATCAGATTTGCGTCCCCTCAGTTACTGGCCACTTCCATTAGATGGCAGGGTAGTGAGAGAAAAAGGAACAAAGAAAAAAGGCAGCCATGACACCAGAGATTTAAACAATTAAAGGATACATTGCCCACTAAGTGGCTTATCAATCATCATCCTTACCTGTAAATGACGTCAATAAATGTGTTAAGTTTATAGGATTGACTTGTATCCCAATTCTATAATATTAACTGACCAACAGCATGGCCGAAAACACACAAGCCACTCCCAAAAATTCCATCTAAAAAATAAAATAAATTTTTCTTACAAAACTGACTTCCAGCACCATATTTAGCAAAGAAAACAAAAATGGCTATCACGTGATGTTTTAAACTACGTCTGTTACACCTCGGCGATTAAAATCCATTTTTCACACTAAAATAAAATCAGCTGATAAAATGTAATTTAAGCTCAAATTTTCGTTGAGAAAAGCAGTCGGAAAAAAATCAGCACACGGTTAACCAGAGGACAACATTCCCACCTCCTCCGCCCCCTTGGGGCTTGGGAGGCTACTATTCATTTTTCAACTCACAAACACATTCTTATGCATCCTGACAGAAAACGACACACACACAAATGCCTACGCTGTCCCAAAGTGGTCAAGGAACACCTAATCAATTCTCAACTCATGTGCACACACACAGAGGCGTACAATTATGCACTCTGACACCAAACAACACGCACTCATGCAAATGTTTACATTGTCGCACTCATAAAGTACAGGCATAAAAACATACATTTTATTGCTTTTCTAACTGAACATTTCAAATGAACAATTACTTACATAAAATGTCTTGTAATTTTATATATATATATATAAAAATCATGTGTTCTTTAAATAATGTCTTCTTATTTCATTCAACTTCAATGTTTTTTTTTTACTCTGTTTCTACCATTTTTGTAAACGGGAGAGGGGGAGGGGCGAGGGAGATAATTACTATTTAATTAATTTCTAAGTCAGAAACATAACAAATACATTAGGGCACAAATTAACGACTAAATAAACATTAAATAATTTTGGCGCTGAGACCGTGATTCAAACCCGCAACCTTAACGTCAACTGTCTGATACGCTATCGACTCAGCTACCGTGGGAAGTAATAAAATCCGTTTTGATTTTAATACTTAAAGAAATGTTTTTTTTTCACTTCTCTCAGTTAGCAATGAATGATCGTATAATAACTTATTCTTCGATATAGTTTTGGGTCTGCGTTCGCGCTCGATTTTTTTAAGGGGGGGGGGATTTCACCCCCACCCCCCTTTTTTTGGGGCGGGAAAATTTTTTTTTTTTTTTAAACAAAAAATATTCGGAGGCAAATTTTTGTTTTTGTTAACTAAAAATGTCTCACCACCCAAGAACGCGGCAGCCTAGCAAAAATAGACGTCCCTACAAGTTTTATACGTCATCCATGTATCTTTCTTGGTCCGTAACTAATTCATTGCGGATATTTAGTTCATCCGAACTTAGCACACACAAACAAAACTTGTTTTCAATTTACCGCATACAATGCATCGTTTAAAATAAGTATGGTGCTTCAGCTGGTAAGTAATGGCAGAAGTTCCCGGTGTTACATTGTTGCTTACCTCGTTGGGCTGGGTGCACCCGGGTTTCGTCTTGCTGGCTGGTGTATCTTGTGTTCCGTCGTTGCTGTTAATGCTCGCGTTGTTGAACTTGCCGTTGATAGAAAAACCACGCGGATGCTGTTGTTGTTTTGTAAACAGTGTTATTTTAACAGACAAGACAGAAAAACTGAACGTGTGTGTAGTCAGTAGTAGAGAGCGAAAGAGAGAGAGAGATAGACAGACAGCACAAAAGGAATTACTGGGAGAGATTTACTTGAGTCATTCCGCCCCCCCCCCCACCCCCTCCTCCCTACCTTTCTCGCTGACAGCAGTGGTCGTTTCTACATCTGTGTCGGCCGAGAGTCTGGGACGAAAGAGACGAAAGTCGGCCCCAAATAGAAGTGACTTAACTTCCGACTTCCGTTTTCTCACCCCCCCTCCTCCGTTGGGAGTCTCGTCGATCTGAACTTACTCTATACTAGCACTAGTTCCTCCCTGTGCTCCAATGGTATCACCAAGGTAACAAAACTTCTGGACAACCTCAATAGCCTCAACATCCGAATATACTTTCTCCACATCTGAGTTCTCATCCGTCTTCATTGTCTTACACTTCTTGCACACAAACTGGTTATCATTTCTCAATCTACCTGTAATTCCACCGCACTTCTTGTGTACCCAATGCTTATGATAATTAGGTACAGGTGAATTTATTATGCGATTCTCAATGTATGGTTCTTTCTTTTACTGATTCTATACAATCTATTTATTTTCTTATGTATTCAACAAGACATTGATAATCTAATTTTTTTAATCTCCAGTCGAGATCGAGAGTTCAGTTTAATATCGATAACAAGAATACTTTAAACACCTGTTAAGTGTCTGGATGTCAATAATGGGCAAGCGGCAGGGTTACCTAGTGTCGCTCAGAGTCTTAATTTCCATAAACTTTGTAGATTACAGAAGAAAAAAAGAAAGTGAAACGAAACAATCTGGATAATATTGTAATTCGAAATGTTGAAGTTCATTGTAGAAAAAAATCAGAGTAAAAATACTTATGCCCGGTTGAGGTTTGAACTCGTAATCTCTTCCTTTAAGTACAGTGTGTTAACTGATTGAGCCAGCGATTCAATTCTTTCTCTCTCTCTCTCTCTCTCTCTCTCTCTCTCTCTCACACAGTCGAATATTGGTTAAAACCAGAACAGGCAGCAGTCTTTCTGTATTCCTTTCCTTTCTCTTTACTTTCGCTTTCTTTCCCTCTGGCAACGGAAAAAAGGAGAGAAAGAAAACAGAAAGGGGCAAACTGGTGAAGACTGGGAAAAAATTAAATTAGTACTCAGTGATTTAGGTAGCGGTATTAGGACTTGTGAAATTGAAGGTAAGAACTCCTCTGCCTTCCTTTATTTATGACTAATAATAAATAAAATACTGATCAGGATTAAATATAAAAACCGATGAAATCGCTAGAAAATAAATAAATGTTCGTTTTTAACAACACGGACCAATGTTTGCCTTATATGACTGACGAAACAGAGTTTTTATGTAACTTGTAGTACAAAAAAAGGTATTGATTACAAAAGTATGGGAGGAGACTAACTTTACTTTATATATAAGATTAATTCGAAATACATTTTTTTTATTTATAAACATAATTTCTGTTTCTTCTCTATATCAATGATCTTCCAAAGAATATTATTCAGAAGATTTACATCGATGCTGATGATACCACTCTATTCTGGTGTTGCTTCTCGCCCATCTACCTCCAATCAGTTGAAATATGCAGCTGATCTAAAAGTTGACTTGGGTTCGGTTGTAGATTGGGGCATGAAATGGCTTGTTTCGTTTAATCCTGTTAAGACTCATCTCGTGTCTTTTAATCATAGGTGTGTCCTTTTCTTCCTGAGATTCTCGTGGATGGTTCTGTTCTTGAGGAGAAACCGACTCTGAAACTTCTTGGTCTTTCTTTCATCAAATATTTCTTGGAGTTCATACATTAGATCCATTGCTATTTCTGTTTCTCGTAAAGTCGGTTCTCTCTATCATTCCAAACACTCTCACACCTGAGGCTATTCTCTATCTTTACAAATCTACTATCAGACATTTGAGGGTTCTTGCTAAGGTGCAAAAATGTATTTGTAATTTGATTGGCCCAACCCTTTCTTCTTCTCTGCACCCTCTATCTCACAGACGTGATGTTGCTAGTCTCAGTCTTTTCTATAAATACTATTATGACATGTGTACTTCAGAATTGTCTGATTTGTTCCCTGCTTCTTTTGTTCCAGCTCGTTTGACTCGTTAGTCTAGTGGTCTTCATTAATTCGCTGTTTTGATACCTCATTGTAATACCGCTTCCTATTCCAGTAGCTTCTTTCCAAGAACTGCAGGCTTGTGGAACTCTCTTCCTGCTGACTGTTTTCCTCCAACCTATAGTCTTGGTATTTTTAAGACAATAAGCACCTCCTGCCTTTGTAATCTTTTTTACGTGTCTTTGAAGTGTCATGTTGTCATACAACAGTTTCACACTTTTTTATGCAGTCCTTTGCATTATTGTTGTACTCTGCAAGATCTTTCAAGCTGCACCGGTTGGGCAGTAGAGGACAGACAAGGCAGTGTTGCATCGTATGGTCTTCCTCTACACATTTGCAGATAGTTGGGTTACTTTTGTAGCCCCATTTAGTCATAGCAACTTTTGGTTGACCCATTCCCGTTCTCAGGCGGTTGAGTGTTTTCTACTGGAGCCAGGGTGCTTCTGAATCGGGAGGGAGAGACTCAGAATGGGGGATTCCCATGTCAGTAGAAGGAGGGGGTATTCTCTAGCCGTCTGGTCCACAGCTGTAGTCTGGTCTTTTCCTGAGATGTTGTTAGGTGTTCGAAATGGCTGAGGCAGCTTCTCTTTGACTTCAGTCGTTAGACCGTCTTTAGAATAATCATCTTTCGTTCTTATTAGCTCTTTACATCAAGTGGCTTTATGCCTTGTCTGGAGCGATTTTCCATAAAAAAAAGAAGAAAAAAATTGATATAAACCAGGTGTTAATAGCGAAACAGAATGATAAAATGTGTGTATAATGAATGTGTGTATAATGAATGTGTGTATAATGGTTGACCGTCTGTATTACTTTATATGTTCGATTAGCTGAAGTCATTTGGTGAATGAAGACAATCTAGAAGATGGATCACATTACAAGAAAAGCCTGACATTTCATTGACAGGTTTTGGTTGACAGAAAACCACATGTAAACCCGTCACTGTAATAATTGAGTTCCAGCCAACCCACATTAAAAACCAAACGTCTAACTTTTCTCGTGGGAAGCCAAGTAAATAGTGACTCACTTCTTTAACTCAAACATTAATTTTTAGTTTCTGTAAAATCAATATTCTATTGAAGATCGACACCATATTTGTGTGTTTGAGTATAAAATACATTTTAAAGAATGCTTTCGGAAGTAAGTTTCGATTTTTGGGGTGATATTTTTTCTGACAATGATTATTGTCTAGAACAGGGGTTCTCAACCTGGGGTTCACAAACCCCCAGGGGTTAACAACAAGATTTCTAGGGGTACTTAGATGGCTGAAAAAAGAGGTATTTCAAATAGTAATAGTTGAGGATTATGAAATTCAGTGCCTATGCCTTCATAAAGTTGTTTTCATTATTGGTTTAGAAAAAACATATATCAATATATAAGTAATAATTCAAAAAGAAAAAAGTAAATATATTATATTAATAATAAAAAATTAAATGACCAAAGAAACGTTAGTGATTCGAACTTCCGAGTGTGTTACCGAGCGCTGAAACATATATGTAACGGAGCACTGAAATGTGTTTGAAAGTTAATAAATTATCATTATGTTCATTGTCACATTATTGGGGGTTCGGGAAGATGGTTTTATAACTCAGGGGGCACTTAACGGGGAAAAAGGTTGAGAACCCCTGGTCTAGAAGGTTCAGGCCTCGTTGATCTCAAAAGAAAACCTGATTGTCTGGACTATTGCGAAACAGCTGTAAAAATTAAACTTTTTGCCGGATAATAAAAAATATGAATGTTGGAATCTATTTTTCTATTTTCTATTTATATATATATATATATATATATATATATATATATATATATATATATAATGAATTAAAGTGTTTCTTTCTGTAAATTAGCTAAATACCCGCCCCATGGTAAGTACGTTATTAATTAAAAAAATGGAATAACTAATTAATATTAAATTATGTTTAAATAAATTATAATATTTAATCAATTCAACAAGTTTGTGGAAACTTGTTCAAACGAATAGTTTTTGTAAAAATATTAACTCTTTATTGGATAATTATCTTAGCCGTTTTATACTTTAAGTTTTCTCTTTGCATTTTGCTAATATACTTTTGCCTTTTTTTAAAAGTTTTTTTAATTTTTTATTTTTATTTTATTATTTATTTTTTTATTTTGTTTTTTAATTTTTAATTTTTATTATTTTTATTTATTTTTATTTTATTTTTATTTTTATTTATTATTTTTATTTTATTCTAAAATTTTTATAAATAACATTTTAATAAAATTTAATAAAATTTAATAAAATAATAACATTTTTATTTTATTTTTTAATTTTAATTTTTTTAATTTATTTTATTTATTCATTATTATTTTATTTATTTTATTTTTATTTTATTTTAAAAATTTTATAAATAAAATTTAATAAAATTTAATAAAATAAAATTTTTATTTTATATTTATTTTTATTTTTATTAATTTTAATTTTATTTTTATTATTTTATTTATTTATTTATTTGTTTGCCTTTTAAATTTTTTTATTTTATTAATTACCATTTTCTGACATTTTTATTTTCTATTACTTAATCAAACCACGTGTTGTGTTATTACTTCTTGTGCAAATGGCTATCAAGTTTTCTTGCATTATTTTCGTTTCATTTCGGTCTCTTCTATTTCTTCTGGAAACAGGAGAATAACTTTATTTAAGTACTTTTGTTTTATATTAATTATTTAATGTTTTAAACTTATTTTATTTTGATTTTTTATATACATCACTTTGACAACTGTTTTTAATCTGCAATTGCGCTTTTTTTACATTTTTACTTTTTTCATTTTTTTCTACAATTATTTTTATTTATTTATTTATTTAAATTTATTTATTTATCTAATTACTTCATCTGGGCTTAATTGGCAAATCTCATCTTGACGGTTCAATGTTCCTGTATGCCTTCTAAGTGGGTTTTCTATTTGGAATTCTATAATAAAATCGCGGCTCAAGTTGCAGAGAAGATATTTATTTAAATGTCTACACTGAGCTATTCATTTCTGTTTTTAATTGAGTAGTGGGATGTGACGGTGGCTTAGTGGTTACTGGGTGTGCCAAGTTCGAATCCAGTTCGTCCCACAGAAACACTTTCACTTGTTACCGAGTGGTACGAACAACCAACCCGTTCGTATAAGGAAGAAAGAAAGTCTTATTGCAGTAGAGCGTACAATAATGGATAGACAGACATTAGTAAGAGATTACTAATGGCAGAAGCGTGACTTTTGTCACTGCAGTACTCACTCTGTACATAGTAGGTGGGAGGTGACGGTGGTTAAGTGGATAATGGCACAGACTGACGACCTGGGTGTTCCAAGTTCGAATCCAGTTCGTTCCACAGAAACATTTTCACTTAGGATGCTGGCAACCTCCACGTGGTCCCTCATGTAAGTACCCTAGGAATATATCGGGGAAACCAATGCCAACAAAAGAATCATCTGATTCATACGAAATGAACGAATTGGATTAGAATCTTGATACAGAAATTTTATTTCAACCAATCGAAAGTACAGAAAATATACACTTTCACACCTTTACAAAAATAGATGTTGGAATATTGGCGCCATGTGCTGTGAACCACCTAATTGATACTTAAGCTAAGCCCATTAAATATTCCACTTAGTCTGTTCGAAAATATTCTACTGCACGTATCCCTTTATTATTAATTAGAAATACATTTGCTATACACCAGGTGTTAATAGCGAAACAGAATGATAAACGTGTCTATAATGAATATGTGTATAATGAATGTGTGTATAATGAATGTGTGTATAATGAATGTGTCTATAATGGATGTGTGTATAATGAATGTGTGTATAATGAATATGTGTATAATGAATGTGTGTATAATGGATGTGTGTATAATGAATGTGTGTATAATGGATGTGTGTATAATGAATGTGTGTATAATGAATGTGTGTATAATGAATGTGTGTATAATGAATGTGTGTATAATGAATGTGTGTATAATGAATGTGTATATAATGAATGTGTGTATAATGAATATGTGTATAATGAATGTGTGTATAATGGATGTGTGTATAATGAATGTGTGTATAATGAATGTGTATATAATGAATGTGTGTATAATGAATGTGTGTATAATGAATGTGTGTATAATGAATGTGTATATAATGAATGTGTGTATAATGAATGTGTGTATAATGAATGTGTGTATAATGAATGTGTGTATAATGGATGTGTGTATAATGCGTTGACAGATTCATAAACACAAACAGTCTGTATTACTTTATATATCAGATTAGCTGAAGTCATTTGCTGAATGAAAGCAATTTAGAAGATGGATCATGCTTACAAGAAGAAAAGCCTGACGTTTCATTGACAGGTTTCTGTTGACGGAAGACAGTATGACCGCCGGGCAGGCTCTAAAGACATCATTGTAATAATTGAGTTCCCGCCAACCCAAGGCAGTCTATTATTCCAAAACCCATCTCTCACACTCATTTACTCGTTTATGCCACCGTGGAAGCATTATGGACCAAGAGCCGCAGAGAATTTTCTGGTGAATTGTTTTTCCATGTCAATCACTTTCTTAACCTTTTTTTTTTATTGTTTCCTTTTAAATTTAAAACCAACGTTAGCTTGAGAAAAAGGAAGAGAGATGCGATTGATAAAACTGTTGGCTCAAAATTATCAAGGAGTTATCTCCCTTTGACCAGATCCAAGTTATCTCTCCTGAATCATTACTAGCCAATGAGTGAACATACTCTTCGATTTCTGGAAACCAAAAATGTATCAAATTCCCCACATGTGCCAATTTAAATAACCAGATCCAGTCTCTTTCTTGATTGGATTTCAAGACCGGCAGAATTGTTCACCTGCCTTCCAGCTTTGCAGGGAGTATAAAACTACTCCCAGATTTCTGGTAACAGTTAGACGAAACTCCCAGAATAGCTCACCATCTTTGCATGGTATTATCTTCTGCTAACAGCAATAAAGTTAGTGATATATAGATTGCATAACTCTCTCTATATACATTATTCATTACATATCTCTTTATATACATTTACCCTAGAAAACTGGCGGACCAGGGGGGGGGGGGAAGCTCTGGGCGCCAAAGCTCCCCCCTCCCCATGTTAAGAAATGCTTTCTAAATAATAAAGTTATTATTTCCGCATGGTCCGTAATCTGTAGACGATTATTTAGAAAAACATTCTTAACATGGGGGAAGGGGGCTAACTATTTTGTACTTTCACCTAACAATTTAATAAATTAATAAATAAAAATTAGTACAAAACTTGGCAAACCAGATAAGTAAGCGACCCAAAACAGAAAGTTTTTAATATCAGGAATTAAATCTGATCAAATACCGTTTGCTGCTGACTTTGAGTCGAGTACTCTTCTGGTTTGCTTAAAGGAGCTTTGTCTTAGTAGCATTGAATGTAACCATTCATTTTTTGGACCCATTCTACTACAGACTGGAGGTCATTTTCTAAGGATTCAACCATTGCCTTGGATATGTGTGCATTCGATTTGCTTGTATGTTGAGAATAGAGCGTGGTGTCATTGGCAAATATCTCAGATGCGATAGCAAAAGGGAGGTCGTTTATGAAGACTATGAATAATAAAAGTCAAAGTCATCATCATCATCTTCTTCTTCTTCTTCTTCTTCTTCTTCTTCTTCTTTTTCGTCGGTTTAACGTCCATTTTACATGCTAACATGAGTTAGACAGCTTTTAGAAATTGACTTCCAGACTAACCTGTGTCTGACCAGGTATTTACGTTATTGGTTCTGCTCTTGAGGAGAAATCGACTCTGAAACTTCTTGGTTTTTCTTTCTCATTGTGGTGATACTGGCTAATTGATATGCATAATTAGCATAAGTAGAAATAGATTACTATATAAGTCTCTTCATTAAGTATAGCTAGTAGTGAAAGTACACAGGCAACTGAATAGGTAAATCTACAACTTCACAACACTCATCAAATCTTTCTTGGAGTTCATACATTAGATCCATTGCTCTTAAAGTCGATTCTTTCTATCACTCCAAATTCTTTCTTATGTGATACTATGGACGTCCCCCCACTCTCCAGAGCCGAGGAAATGATTCACAAACAGGGGAAGAGCTGTCGGAAGCAGGATAGGTAAAAAGACAATGGAAGGAAATGATTCACTAAACCACATAAAAGTGAGTGTGGAAGTAGTCAGTTTCTATTGACCAGGCGTTTTAGCAGTAGCCGAGTCATTTCCGCTTATCAGTGACTAAGACAAAGGACCAAACATGGGATTGCCGATCGTGAGTGGGGATGTTTGGAAGCCACACTTGTCTTTGGTGAGGAGGACACAAGGATACAATGTTCTTAAAGATCCTTTTCTCGAGTAGCTGGTGTGATACTATGAACGTCCCCCCATTCAGAGCCAAGGAAATGATTCACAAAAAGGGGAAGAGCTGTAGGAAGTCAAATAGATAAAAAGACAATGATAGGAAATGACTCACCAATGCACACAAAAGCAATTAAAAGCAGTAAGACGCCTCACAGTTGGTGGTCAATTTCCACAGTCACTCTGGGACAAAGACCAGGCGATTAAGGAGTGACTGAGTCATTTCCACTTGTTGGTGACTAAAACAAAAGACTGGACGTAGGATTGAGTTAGGAGTGAAAGTTGTTTGCGACAGTTTTTGCGACAGTTGAGTTTCACGACGGTTTAGTTTATGGCAGTTCACAGTTTATGGGAGTTGATGTGTTTTGCGACAGTTGGCGACTTGGAAAGAAGACAATCAGATGGGATCAGATCGGGCAGAGCCTTAGTAGATGATGAGATTAGCTGACGACTTTGAGTAACCACAATGGTGGCCTCGACAGTCCGCCACGGTGTCACACACAACCAGAGTACAACTGACTTATACACAATATATCTGAGTCTGTGTTGTTTTGTTTTTCTGAATTTGTAAACAAGTGTTCGTGCCCTCGGCGATCGCCAATGCGAAAGAAGACGACATGGCCAGAACGAGAACAGAAGATAAAAGAGAAGAAAACCACGACACACACAATGTTGGGTCGGCAATTGTCAAGAGGGCATCATATGGTCTTACACTCACACCTAAGGCTATTCTCTATCCCTACAAATCTACAATCAGACCATATATGGAGTACTGTTGTCATATTTGGGCTGGTGAATCTCTGACCTATTTGAAGGTTCTTGATAAGGTGCAAAGACATATCTGTAATTTGATTGGCTCAACCCTTTCCTCTTCTCTGCACCCTCTCTCTCTCACAGACGTAATGTTGCTAGTCTCAGTCTTTTCTATAAATACTGACATGGCATGTGTTCTTCAGAATTGTCTGATTTGTTCCCCGCTTCATTTGTTCCAGCTCGTTTGACTCGTTGGTCTAGTGGTCTTCATCAATTCGCTTTTTTGATACCTCATTGTAATACAGCTTCCTATTCTAGTAGCTTCTTTCCAAGAACTGAAGGCTTGTGAAACTCTCTTTCTGCTGACTGTTTTCCTCCTACCTATAGCCTTGTGGTACAAGACCGGAAGATGGGGAACGCCAGTTTCTTTAGAAGTGGTATTCTGGCTGGTACAAAAATAGCCCTGATTGAACTCGTCAACATTTCCCAGTAGGGGAGCCTCAAGCGGTCGGCAATAAAGCAACCCAACTCAAAAGAGAATGTAATGTCTGGGATGGTGCATCTCCTAAGAACCGAGCTGGGCCATACCTCATCCCAACAAAGAAGAGTCCGGTACTGCCATAGCAGTCCCTTGGTTGTCCGATTGATCGGCAAGGCAAACCTTGACTGGTATGAAAATAGCTGACGAAGAGCTAGTATTTACCTCCTCCCACCACCACGACCATGGGAAGGTGGGGATTGAAAAGCCAGCACCCGAAAGGAAGAGCACTCTGGTCTACAAAAAATACCTGAGCAGCCCATCAGCATTCCCTGATAGAGCAGCCTCAGGCGATTAGCAATAAACTAACCCGTTCTCAAAAAAAGAAAGTAAAGCCTGAGAGGGTGAACCTAGAACTGCATACCTCAGCCCGGCAAAAAAAAAAAAAGGGGGCCACCAAGCCTAAATGGCCCAGACTGATTGTCGAGGACGTATTCTCGATTTGGTATGAAAAACATCACCATGTACCCTTCCTCCCTCCGATTTAAAGCTTGTAACCAAACTAGAATTGATTTATTAAATAAGCAGAGTCAGGTTGAACATTGTTGGCAGTCAAAACTAATTGACCTTGAGCATCCATTTGAAGGTTAAATTTAATTATTATGCATTTGGTTATTAAATTATTAATTGAACCAAATTGTTATGAAACTATAACTAATTATTGTTGTGGCCGTTTTAATCTCTACTCATAAAATTAATTGATGCAAATAAATTCCATGACTTTCAATCTTTTAATACATGAGCATTTGCTAAGAATTTTAAAGCCAGTTTAAATGACTATTCGATTCTCATGGATGCCTCTGCTCTTGAGGAGAAATCGACTCTGAAACTTCTTGGTCTTTCTCTCCCATCAAATCTTTCTTGGAGTTCATACATTAGATCCATTGCTCTTTCTGCTTCTAATAAAGTCGGTTCTCTCTATCGCTCCAAACACTTTCTCATACCTGGGGCTATTCTCTACAATCAGATCATGTATGGAGTACTGTTGTCATATTTAGGCTGGTGAATCTCTGTCCCATTTGAGGGTTCTTGATAAGGTGCAAAAATGTGTCTTTAATTTAGTTGGCCCTACCTATTCTTCTTCTCTGCACCTCCTCTCTCACAGACGTGATGTTGCTAGTCTCAGTCTTTTCTATAAATACTATTATGGAATGTGTACTTCAGATCTATTCCCTGCTTCTTTTGTTCCAGCTCGTTTGACTCGTTGATCTAGTGGTCTCCATCAATTCACTGTTTTGATACTGTAGTATCAAAGGTAATTGATGCCCGTCGTATCACCCCTTTGATTAATGATGGACTGTTCTACATTCGTGTAATATATTAAGAGGGAATATTGGATACTATTTGTGGCAGTAAGCAACGAATAGTTAAATAAAACGTATCAGTAAGTTATGTTCGGCTTCCAGTTTTTGTTGTACATGTATTTTTTTTTTGATTTTGACACAAAAAAGTTCATTAGAAAAATTGAAAAAATACAAAAGGCATAATTAAGCAGAAAATGCTGCTATGTTTAACACAGTTTGCGTATATATATATATATATATATTTAAAGATGGAATGTTCTACATTCGTGTATATATTAAGAGTGAATATTGACTATTATTTGTAGCAATAAGCAACGAATAGTTAAATAAAACTCATCCTTAAGTTATGTTCGACTTCCAGTTTTTATTACAGATACCTCATTGTCATACAGCTTCCTATTCAAGTAGCTTCTTTCCAAGAACTGCAGACTTGTGGAACTCTATTCCTGCTGACTGTTTTCCTCCTACCTATAGCCTTAGTCTTTTCAAGACTAAGGCCAATAGGCATCTCCTGTCTTTGTGATAATCATATTTGTTCTTGTTAGCTCCTTACATCAAGTGGCTTCATGCCTTGACTGAAACGATTTTCAGATGGATATACAGCTCCGGTTGGTGGAACAAGTCCGACCCACTTAGGTGATCGTGCGCCAGATACGTCAAGTCCAGAGTGCCAACAAACCGAATCTGAATCTTCTAACAGAGCCTAATCTGACTCTAGTTCGGACGACAGATGGGTACCACGAAAGCGGCTTCACCCAATATCTGAGACAGATACTCAATCTTCAGACACCAAGCGACCAAAGCGCCAAAGAAAACGAGAGCGTTTCGGAGCAAGATATTTTAGCCCTAAGCCAGCCACACAAGACAGTCCCGAAACGTCGTCAGGTCCCGAGGAGCCTAGGTTAGAGATGGATGCCGGGCACAAACAACAAAGACGCCCTCAAAGAACCCACAGGAGGCCAGGTCGATGGGATGATTTTGTTCCCTACGAATAAGAAGGTAGATGGGGGAGAATGTAGTATCAAAAGTAATTGATGCCCGTCTCACCCCTTTGATTAATGATGGAATGTTCTACATTCGTGTATATATTAAAAGTGAATATTGAATACTATTTGTTGCAGTAAGCAACGAATAGTTAAATAAAACTTATCCTTAAGTTATGTTAGGCGTCCAGTTTTTATTACAATTTATTTAACTTCGTTATGGAACGTTACTTGAAACCCGATCGTCTAGACCTTGATACGGCCGACTCGGAATCTACTGACAAATGGCGGCACTGGAGAAAAATGTTCGAAGGATTCCTTACAGCTCTACAGTTATCTTCAAACACGGCTTTAACAGGTACTGAGAAATATACCCTTCTCTTACATCATGTCTCTACTGCTATTTATAGAAATTTATCTGAATGTGAGAATTACGAAACTGCCGTGGACATTTTAGAAGCCATGTTTGTCAAGAAAAAAAATACTATTTTTGCTAGACATTTACTTGCTACCCGGCGTCAACAACCAGAAGAAAGCCTTGAACAATACCTTCAGATTCTAAAGACGTTAAGTCGCGAGTGTGAATTTACAGCCTTAACTGCGAACCAAGCGAGAGATGTTTTTATCAGGGACGCATTTATTAATGGAATACAGTCCAACCAAATAAGACAAAGACTACTAGAGAATAAAGACCTAGACTTGCCAACAGCTTATGAACAAGCTCTAACGTTGGACATGGCACAGAAGCAGTCTATCTTCTATTTACAACCCGATATTTTGAAAGCTGCCCCTCCTCTGCATGTTCAAAATTCTTCCATTGTTCAAGATGCTCCCACACCCCCTTCTAACGATCACGAACAACTTATCACTGCCGCCTCAGCTGGATCCACATGCTACTTTTGTGGCCTTCGTATACATGCTTGTTCGTCCTGCCCGGCTCGAGACGTTAGATGCCACAAGTGTGATAAGCAGGGACATTTTTCGAAAGTTTGCCGGTCAGCTTCTCAAAAAAAAACGTTCGGCTACTCTTGCTATTGTAGCACCAATTACAATATCAGCTGCATTCCCCGGCTGCCTCTCAAAAACAATTGATACAGGCAGTTCCGAAAGTTTTATTAATGCCAGTATCGTAAAAGCGAATAAATGGGAAATATTTCCTTGTTCCAACCAAATATCAATGGCAAATTCATCTTTATCGTCCCATGTAATTGGATATTGCATGGTTAACCTGAAACTAAAAGGAAACTCCTATCAAGGGATCAAATTATCGGTAATGAAAAACCTCTGCTGCAAAGTGATTTTGGGTCACAATTTTCTAAAACAACATTCATGCGTTAAAATCCCTTTTGGTGGCCCCAAGCCGGTCCTAAGCGTATGTGGACTAGCAGCTGTCAAAGTGCGGCACCCGTCACTTTTTACAAACTTAACTTCTGACTGCAAACCAGTAGCAGTAAAATCAAGACGCTATTCAGAAACGGACAAACAGTTCATAGCAGCAGAAGTAACAAAACTACTTAAGGAAGGAATTATAGAGCCAAGTGAATCTCCATGGAGAGCCCAGGTCCTCGTAACAGCCACCAAAACACACAAGAAAAGGATGGTCATTGACTATTCCCAGACCGTCAACAGATACACATTACTCGATACCTATCCACTGCCTCGTATTGACGAAATGATTTCTAATATTGAAAAATATTACATTTTTAGTACTTTGGATCTCAGAAGTGCCTACCATCAGGTACCTATCAAGCCAGAGGATAAGCCCTACACGGCATTCGAGGCCTGCGGTTGCCTATACCAGTTCTGCCGAATTCCTTTTGGGATAACAAATGGTGTTGCTAGCTTCCAGAGGGTAATAGATGAAATAATCTCCAATGAAAAATTGAAGGGTACTGTTGCATATATAGACAATGTCACAGTATGCGGACATAACCAAGCTGAACATGACCACAACCTTAAACGATTCATGGCTGCCATCAAGAAATATAATCTGACTTTGAACAGTGAAAAATGTTCCTACAACTTGAAAAGCATCAAGCTATTGGGATACATTGTCAAAAATGGCACCATGACCCCGGATCCCGAGCGACTGAAACCCTTAATGGAATTACCAATCCCTGGAAACATGCCCTCTTTACAACGAGCCCTCGGTATGTTTGCTCACTACTCCCAATGGGTTGCGTCTTTTTCAGAAAAAATACACCCATTAGCGCAAGTATCTATTTTTCCTTTGTCCTATTCCGCCATCAAAACATTTCAAAACATGAAAAGGAACATTGCTCAGTCTGCCATTTCTGCTGTGGATCCTTTTATCCCTCTATTAGTTGAGACGGATGCCTCCGACTGTGCGATAGCTGCCTCACTGAGACAATCCGGTCGTCCTGTAGCTTTTTTTTTTAAGAACACTTTCACAATCTGAGCGACGATACTCGGTAATAGAAAAAGAAGCGTAGTTGGGGCATTACGAAAATGGAGGCATTACCTAATCGGCCGACATTTTAAATTAATCACTGACCAAAAGTCGGTCTCGTTTATGTTTAACCCAAAACAACGAGTAAAATAAAAAACGAGAAGATAACGAGATGGAGAATGGAGCTTTTTTGCTACTCATTCGACGTCACTTACCACCCTGGTAAAGAGAATGCCGCAGTCGACGCGCTTTCAAGGGTATGTGGCCTGGTAACTGGCTCAGATGATCTTCAGTATATACACAGGGAATTGTGTCACCCAGGTATCACAAGAATGATTCACGTAGGCAGGAGCAGAAACTTGCCATATTCTGTCGAAGATGTAAAAAGAATTACGAACTCTTGTCGGATATGCGCTGAAAATAAGCCCAGGTTTTACAAACCCCCTCCAGCAACACTCATTAAGGCCACACAGCCTTTTGAAAGACGTAACCTGGATTTTAAGGGCCCTTTACCCTCTAAAACTAAAAATAGATACATTCTCACAATAATAGACGAGTATTCAAGATTTCCGTTCGTCATCCCTTGCCCAGACGTAATGGCTGCAACAGTAATTCAAGGCCTCTGCTCCATTTTTGCCGTTTTTGGAGTGCCTGCATATATACATTCAGATCGTGGATCTGCTTTTATGTCGGACGAACTCAAGCAGTTTCTGCATGAACGAAGCGTATTGATTTACTCCTCTCCAGGAGTTAGGCACAAGGCCACTTTTTATCCTACTCCCACAAGTAAGATGTGACCCAAGGTCGGGTCGGGAAAGTGGGGTTTGAAAAGCCAGCGCCCAAGAGGTGAGCACTCTGGCCATTTAAAAATTGCCTGGGCAGCCCTGTCGGCATTCCCCGGTAGGGGCGCCTCAGACAGTAAGCAATAAACTTACTCCTCCCCAAAGAAGGGAGGCAAAGCCTGGGAGGGTGGACCTCCTAGAACTGCACAGGACAGACCTATTGACCGGCGTAAGTCAAACTCCGAAGGACAAGACAATACCAGTATGGAGTGCAGTATCCATCGGAACAGATACTACACTTTGATCTTAGCCAAAAGGCCAAGCCTCAAGGAAACAGACAGTGCGAAAGATACAATGGCATAATATGGAAGACAGTACAGTTGGCGGCCGCAAATTGCAATAGTCCGATCTCCAATTGGGAAAGTCTCATCCCCATGGCCTTATATGCTATTAGGACTCTATTATGTACAGCGACAAACGCTACTATCACATGAGAGATTCTTCTCGTTCTCACAATGAAGCTCAGCAGGTACATCACTCCCTCGTTGTTTGCACAACCTGGCACAGTTTTACTAAAACGCCATGTTCGTCACAGTAAACATGACCCATTGGTGAGCGAGGTAGAATTAATCGAAGCGAACCCTCAGTATGCACTGGTCAGAAATTCGGAAGGAAGGCAATCTACTGTCTCCTTAAGGGATCTAGCCCCGGCAGGGAATGTATATGAACGTAGAACTGCTTCAGATGGATATACAGCTCCGGTTGGTGGAACAAGTCCGACCCACTTAGGTGATCGTCCAGATTGCCAACAAACCGAATCTGAATCTTCTCCACTGGAAGATATACTGCTCCAAGACAACCGTTAGCCGACCCTTTCTCACTTTATTATTTATTACTTCCATCACTGTAACACGGTTTTAACTTTCGGCAACCTACACCCAACGGTGTAGGTCGCTTAAATAAATACATATATTGTTGTTTATAGAAGTGTGGTGGATCGAGATCTAATTCGAGCGAATGGCTTGAATAGCCCCCCTCTCCCCCCCCCGGTTCGTTGGGATACGTTTTCCTCTTCACTCCCAAAAGCAAGTTAAAGTTTTCACAGGAATGTGTTAACTCAATATTTTTCAACCAATGAAAATCGTTTTAAACCCAAAATCTAACAAGCCTATGTCAAATTAACAAGCCGATGTGAACTAAGAAACCCCTACAAGAGACAGTGAACTAAACAGGCAAGACAGATCCAACATGACACATGACACCCACAAGAACGTACCCCCCCCCCCGGGCTTTTGACATGGGAGGCAAAAAGAAAAGAACACTTCAAAACTCACGTACAAGCTCCCTCACACGCACTGACAAGAGGTCACGCGAACAGAAGCAAATTGTTACTCACTTACACGCACTAACAGAATAAGGTAAACCTACGCATACTTACACAGTGCCACATTGTCTTTTACTCACACACACGCATATTCACACTAACAAATATATAGACATACACATCCTTAGCCCTCCTGTCTTCTTATTTAAGAACTTTTTTCCTTTTATTTAACAATTCTTTTGTTACAAAATCTTATAGGAGTTGGTCTTACAGTCCATGCTAAGATAAGTTCCTATAATATACTGGATCTGACAGGATTTGAACCCGAGCTTGCTGATTCTATCGTGTGTATTGATAACTACTTCACCATTACCCCCCCCCCCCCTCCTCCGGCTCCACCAAAGGATTTTAGTGGGGAAGCCATAAAATTACTAGCTTCAAGGCATTTATTTTTATAAGTAGGGGAGGGGGTGAGAGAGAGAGAGAGAGAAAGAGAGAGAGAGAGAGAGAGAGAGAGAGAGAGAGAGAGAGAGGGGCTTTATAGTTCTGATAATGATCTCCAACTCCACCCATTTTTGCTCCATAAAACTAAACACTACGTGAAATGGGTGAATTATGGCGGCAGGTTTTCAATTGCAATACAAAAATTCCAGCATTCAGATCAGTGAAGAAGCTGAAGGAAAATACGATTAAAAAAAAAGTTATATTGTGTTACTCAAGGCCAGTTGTCGCCAACCCACTACCTCATCCCTCTGCCCCCGGCTCCCCCCACCTTTAAACACACGCAAACAAATATTCGGCTTTGATAAGTCGGTTCTTGAAAATGTAAGTCATTACAAGGAATTTTTCACTTATAGCTTTTGTTTAAAATGTTTTTATTTCTTTTATTATTTTTAACTTGTTTAAAAAAAAAAAAGATTACCATTTAGTAGTAAGATGATAAATTTGATCTCCTCATCCGTCGTCAGTCTCCTTGTTATATAGTGAATTAAAAGATTACCCGCCCCCCTCCCCCGCAGAACAGAACAGTTTTGCACCACTTTTATCTCCCCTTATGAAGATTAAAATCAACATATAATGCTACTAAACCCTAGATCTAGAATCCTTATTCCAATTCTGATCTAAATCCATTACATCATTTTGATTCTAGAAAATGTCTAAAAACGGGGTCTTAAGAAGAAATTGAAATTCAGGGAATTTTGCTTAATTGGTGTCTGATTACTCTGGATCAAATTTAATGCAAATCTAAAATATTTTAATTTTCAAATGGGAGGAGAGTAAAAAGTGGACCTTGGGTTTACTTTCGGCAGTCTTGTAAGCTTTGTTTCCCTTATTTTGTCTTTTAGTCCTCACATTCCATGAGCGATGTTTCTGAGGGGGAAGAATTACTGCGTTCTGGGTCAGAATCTATCCATCTAACACTTATCGTTGGCTGAATTTTGACCTTGAAGTAGTATTTTATTTTAGCTCCTTACATCAAGTGGCTTTGTGGCCGACACCACAATCGGCCAGGGGATATTTGTTGCGACCCCTTTCTTTCTTTGTTTACTCAGCCCTTCTTCGTCTCTGAGATAGAGAAGAAGAGGGGGTGATCTCGTGAAAGCACGTTGGCCGAAGATTCAGGCCTATCAAGAACCAACAGGTCAGCTTGACCATGCGTGATTTGACTCCCTATAAAACAAGTCATGCACCCTCTTTTCTTTCTCTCTTTTCTCTTCCGCTTTCCGGCCGAACGCACACAGAGGAGATCGTCGACAACCCCCTTCACCGGCTCGACCGAGGAGGTGGGGGAGGCAAAAGTAAAAAAGTAGGTAATCTCTTTTAATTCCTACCACAAATAATGAACTATTCTGTCAGACACACACACATTACAATTGCCACACAAAAATACATCAAACACGCTCGCATATACACATTCGTACAAACATGAACTTACAAATGAAACTTTTGCACTCCTTAAAAATATGAACTCTACAAAATGTTTTAGTCAAATAAATTGTTTTGTTTTAATATAAATGTTTTACTCTTAATTATTGAGTTTACAAAATATCATTCTTGTGTGTTAGCGTTATTATTCCTTCGCTTTCCTTCTAATATAATTTCAGATAATATAATAATGTTTTCTCTCTTCCCTTTGTTTGTTTTAAACTGTTAATTTTATCCACACGTGGTCGGGTGGGCCACTTCGACCAATTCACACATGGTCTGGCCACATCCAAACAGTGGAAATGACATGCCGCTATAAAGGCATCCATCCCATAACCATTTGTCCGGCCATCCATCGCCACATTGGTTTATCCTTTGTTCGGACCCCCGGCCATAGCTTCATGCCTTGTTTGGAGCGATTTCCATTAAAAATAAAATATATCATGGCCCCTAAAAACTCTTTAAAATACTCCAAAAAAACTGAAAATTGGGGAATATTCATTAATTGATGTCTAATAACTATTGCCAAAATTTCACAATTTATCTAAATTTTTACGAATGACTTCCATCCCTTTTTATCCCCTTTGCATAAAACTAAATCAAACTAAATATAGCCCACATTTGAGCCCCTTACGCCTAGCAGCTGTGTTCCAAAATTCATAATGACCATTTCATTAGTTTAGGAGTGAATCTTTTACATAGTAATATATAAACATGTACACATACCTAACTTTATATAGAGACTAGCTGTACCTGCCCGGTGTTGCCCGTTTGTTTTTGTTTTTTAACTAAGCCGTTTTCTTTTTAAAAAATATGTTTTTTGTTTCAAACAAAGGAAAGTAACTATGTATTGACGAATACAAGGGGAGGTGACGGTGGTTAAGTGGATATCGACATGGACTGAAGACCTGGGTGTTCCAAGTTCGAATCCAGTCGGTTCCACAGTACCACTTTCACTTAGGGATGTTGGCAACCTTCTCGTGGTCCTTCTCGTAAGTACCCGATGCTTTTCTGGAAATATTTCTAACTAGAAAAACACCGGGGAAACTAATGCCAACACCAGAATCATCTGATTCACACGAAAGAAGAAGAAGACGAATACAGGGTTACGCCATCTTTTTTTTTTTTAAGATGGCATCCGCCTGAAAATAATTCTGACCTGGTCAAAGTATTTTCTGGAAGGAATTAAATTGAATCACATTGCAATTGTTCTTATCAACATGCTGCAATGATCCACCGAAAGAACTGACGAATCAAAATCGAATGTTGATTTTGTAGGAAGAAAGTTATCGATGACAAAAAATCGAGAAAAGGACTTTATATATTAGATGCGCTGAGATTGGAAGGAGTTTTTTTTGTATTCCTGCACGATAGCAATACAAGCTACAACCATTGGAAAAAGCACTTGAATGACCGAAGTGAGCCAGAAGCTAGTAGCAACAGTATCGACAAGAAGGATCAAAGAACAAGGCCTGCATGCATGAGACTCCCCCTCCCCTCGATGCTCTCTTCCCTTCGTTTCCCCAAAGAAATGGGGCGCATATTCCTGTTACTCCTGAACGCGCTTGCTGAGAAGGGTATAAGTTATCTATTATCATATCAAAGCTGAGTTAATCAACGTTTGTTTTCCTAAAGCTTTTTTTTCCTATATATTTTAATCACACAAAATACATGCTAAAATATTTCTCAGTTTTGGGATTGAGTTATGTTTGAAAAAAAAAACTTCCATTTTAATTGTTCTAATTAGCTGCAATTTGCAATTAACTTACGAAGTGACACAACTCTTACTAGGTTTCTATTTATCACTCTCACCCACTCTTACTGTTTGTTGTTTGACCCCCACCTCCACTTTTATATTATACGGTATCTATCATTCTCGCTACCGTCTCTCTCTCCATTTCTCTCTCTCTCTCTCTCTCTCTGTTTATTAAAAATCAAATGTAATAAAGAGATTGATGGATAAAAAGATTGGAATAGTCCATTATAAACAAAAGAGAATATCAACACAAGCAGTAATACTATTTGACCCGTAGTTGTAGTGTGTGTGTGTATGTATGTGTGTGTGTGAGAGAGAGAAATAGAGAGAGAGAGGGAGACAGAAAGAGAAAAGAAACTAATTTATGATTAAAAAATTTTTTTTTATATATTTAACTGGCTTTACAAACTCACTTTTTTCTTGAGTCAAACAATTTAACCTGAACATTCAATTAGTATTATTTGAATTATTCAGACTACTGTTCTCATCTTGAATGTTATTCTCATAACGTTTCAGCCGATGTAACCTCCGACTGTCAAAATTGTGGGTCTCTATGTCGGAATTTAATCCACTGGAGTAGATCGTTCTACATTGATGTGTGGCACAACGGATAAAGATGTAAGGTAATAATCAGTTCTAAGCAACAATCTACTGGAGGTTGATGGTTCAATCCCTCCTACAGGCGATACTAACTAAGAATAAAATAAAAAACTACTTAAGAATTCTAACAAGTCATGGGTGACTGAACAAGAACAATCTACCCCGCGGATTAAATAAAGGGTTCAGTTCGAAATTTCGTATAGATTCCCGAGTTTGACATAAAGATTCCCGAATTTGATAAGACTCGAGGATAAGGGTTAATGAGATGGATGGATTTTCTATTGAACGAGGAAGAATATTATGAGAAGATTGAAAATGATGAACGTAATAAACAAAATTGGATTATCACAAGTATTTGTTGACGTTGGATTTGAAGACGACTATGTTGTAGTCTGCAGGAAGCAGTCCGGTAGTAATGTGTTCCACAGACACAAAGTTACTCTAAAGCCAGCAAATATTTTATATCCAAGCTTTTACGTTTTTAGCAATCACATGTCTGGTACCCTTCCTGGACACAAAACCACCATTTTTATACTAGATGAGGTCGAAAGAAGGAAATGACAATAATGAAGAAACGGTTGAATTTACATATTTAGTCTCACATTTGAGACAAATGTGAAAGGGGGATATGAAGCATGTAAGGTAGCACTTAATATGATATACAACAGTAAGAAGGAGACATAAGTATTAAAAAGAGAATACATTAAAGTCCCAATACAATCAATAAAGCTATGTGTTGCCAGGGTCGGATATAGAGAGATACATGAGCTAGGTATGAGTAAATATTGCTTACATTTTGGTTATGGTTTGGGAGTATGTACGACTGCGACCAGAAGTGATGAGGAAATGGGGATAAGAAACATGTAAGCTGGTACTTAATATGATACATGAAGAGGTAAAAATCACAGACATAATTACTAGAGATAGAATACATTACAGTTCCAATACAATATGGAAGACATGTGTGTTGCCAGGGTCGTAGATAAAGAATATATGTGAATAATGTATAAGTAAATATGACTTACATTTATTGGTTGCTGTGTTCTGGGAGTCTGGGCGACTACCACCAGAAAAGGGAGTCTAATACAACTACTACCAGGGTTGTGAAGGACATGTAAAGACCATGTCTGATGATCTTAAAGAACCAGAAGAGATGAGGGAATATGAAACATGTAAGGTAGTACTTACAATGATATACAACAGGAAGGAACAAACATAAGCATTAAAGAGAGAATACATTAAAGTCCAAATACAATCAATGAAAACATGTGTTGCTGCGGTCGGATATAGAGGGATACATAAGCAAGGCATGAGTAAATATTAATTACATTTTGATTTTGGTTTGAGAATACATACAACCGCAACTAGAAAAGATGACATAGAGATGAAGTCTGCTAGGGTTTTGAAAAGCATGTTCATAGGAGGAGCAGAATGGAATGTCCGTGCATCTTGAAGAGCCAGCCAGAAAAAAAAGATAATGTCTCTTCTAAATTTCACATATAACAGATGTTAAACCAAATATGATGATGGTGGTAGTGGTGGTGGAATCAGATTTTTGACTTAGGGACAGAAGAGTGCACCCTTCTCATTGACCAGTATAATTCATGGGAGATAACTTGGATACAACCCAAGGAAGATCACTCTGATAATTCTGCAGCCAACGTTACCATTCATATTTAAACTAGTTGTAAATACCACTTATAGCATGGATTCACAGTAATAAATACTTTACTCAAATAGAATGCATGATTTTTTTTAAATTTATGGAAATAACTCCAGACAAGGCATGAAGCCACTTGATGTACGGAGCTAACAAGAATGAAATATGATTATTGCAAAGACAGGAGATGCCTATTGTCCTGAGTCTTGAAAAGACGAAGGCTATAGGTAGGAGGAAAACAGTCAGCAGGAAGAGAGTTCCACAAGCCTGCAGTTCTTGAAAAGAAGGTACTGGAATAGGAAGCTGTATTACAATGAGGTATCTAAACAGCGAATTAATGAAGACCACTAGACCAACGAGTCAAACGAGCTGGAACAAAAGAAGCAGGGAATAGATCACACAATTCTGAAGTACACATGCCATAATAGTATTTATAGAAAAGACTGAGACTAGCAGCATCACGTCTGTGAGATAGAGGGTGCAGAGAAGATAAAAAGGGTGTGACCAGTCAAATTACAGATACGTTTCTGCAACTTATCAAGAACCCTCAAATAGGACAGAGATTCATTAGCCCAAATATGACAACAGTACTCCATATGTCAGTTAAAATCAAGTTTCCTTTTAATAGCAGGTTTAATTAGAATTCCAATGCTCTAGTGGAGAAACTAATTGAGTAACAAAAAGCCAAAAGTTGGCATTCGTAACATTCTTGATATTCACTAATTATTATTCTGTGAATAAACTTTTGAATTAGAAAATAATTTATTAAATAAATGGACGAATAAAAGATTGAAATAACTCAATTATAAATACTATACTTAATGGGAGGTGGCGATGGTGAAGTGGATAATGACGACTTGGGCGTACAAAAGTTTGAATCCAGCCAGTTCCATAGCACCACTTTCACTTATGGATGTTGGCAACCTTCACGTGGTCCCTCCTGTAAGTACCTGATTCTAGAAGGAAATCAGGGAAACCAATGCCAGCAACAGAGTCTAACCCTTCCTCACCGTGATAAGGGTGGTGATTACATGGGAGTGTTAGGGCTACCCGGCTACCAGAGTTCTGGTGAAAATCCAGGAGGAGTCAGTATCAGGATCCGTCATCCTCTGGTCATCTCTGCTTCTGTGTGTGGTAAGCAAAAACGTATCAGGCACGGAACCGTAAATCAGTGGAGTTCAAGCGGCAACGTTGCTTCCTCTCCATTCCTTTAGGTGTTCTGGGACAAACCTTCCCCAACTGCAACTCATGTAACCACTGTTCTCGGTGTCGGGGGTAAAAACATGCAATCCTGCAGTTTAACGAACAGCTGCGACCAACAAGGAGGACTTCATGCAGACCATACAATCCTGAGGCACAATCTTTGTGAGCTCGACGCAGAAGTTTGAAAAAAAACAAAAAACGACAAAATCAAGCCGGTCAAAACAGTTGTACCGTGCTGACTCATACGAATGTACTTAATAATAAACTCCACAAATGGTCAGTAAGAAATCAAAGTTATATCTTAGATCAGTAGAGTTAACCTCGACCTGGTTAGGGTAAAAATATTCATTACCTTTGGATGACCAGAGACATAATTAGTGCAGGAGAGGAGGGGAGGTAAAAAATTACGGTTTCTTCATTCTTATTGGTAATTGTTATAAAAAATAACACAGAAATTAGGTCAAACAGTCAGTCAGCTTTCTTTTTCGTTATTGTTTTCTTTCTTTCTATTATATTGAACCAGAAAGATTCGGGGCAAAGTCTTTTCAGATTGTGTTCACTCTATCATCTTGCATGGCAGTGAGACATGGGTCCCAACGTTTCGGATCTGCAACGGCTTCAGTGTAATGACTGTGCCATGATCAGGTGGATGTGCGACAGCAAAATGAAAAAATAAAGGATTCTTTCATCAGAAACTTGTTATTGGTGAGATTTTGGAAGCCTTACAAGCTCAACGTCTCAGGTGGTTTGGTCATGTACAACATGCCGGTCAACAGACCTTGGTACTGCAGGCAGTAGAGAGCATCGTAGACCAAAGAAAGACCTGGCTTCAGTGCATAAGAAATGATCTGACTGCATGCAGCATGAGTAATACGGCTCCTTTGGATCGGACAACACGATGAGCAGGTGTGAGACGTTGCTTCGTGTTGCCCGTCTAAGAGTCTGGAGCACTTACAGCACCCCAAATACCAAAACATAATGATGATGATGGTGATGATGATGATGGTGATGGTGATGATGATGATGATGATGATGATGATGATGATGATGATGATGATGGTGATGATGATGATGATGATGATGATGATGATGATGGTGATGATGATGATGATGATGATGATGATGATGATGATGATGATGATGATGATAGTGATTATGATGATGATGATTATGATGATGATGATGGTGGGGGTGATGATGATGATGATGATGATGATGATGATGATGATGATGATGATGATGATGGTGGGGGTGATGATGATGATGATGATGATGATGATGATGATGATGATGATGATGATGATGATGACGATGGTGGTGTGGTGGTGATGATCATGATGATGATGATGATGATGATGATGATGATGATGATGATAGTGATTATGATGATGATGATTATGATGGCGATGATGATGATTATGATGATGGGGGTGGTGGTGATGATGATGATGGTGATGGTTATGATGATGATGATGATTATGATGATGATGATGATGATGATGATGATGATGATGATGATGATGATGATGATGATGATGATGGTGGTGATGATGATGATATTGATTATGATGATGATAGTGATTATGATGATGATGATGATGATGATGATGATGATGATGATGATGATGATGATGATGATGATGATAGTGATGATGATGATGATGATGATGATGATG
>OY744523.1:53795258-53950258 GCA_963556195.1 Sepiola atlantica | reverse complement strand
CAAGACGACGCAGATTTGATAGAGGCAAGACTAAAGACCGCTTTCGCAGAAAGCATTTTCGACGCCTATAGCAAAATGGGCAGGATCACGTGAACAGGGGAGCCAGTAGATGTCTATGCGATGGAGATCCGGAGGCTAGCGGGACTGGCGGGTTATGCAGGGATGAGCCTTGAAAAAACGGTGAAAATGACGTTTGTGACTGGTCTTCCTGATAGTGTGTCCACAGAGCTGCAGAGACTGACAATGATCGAGAGCATGAACATGGATGAAGTGCTGACCCATGCCAGGGTGCTGACAAAGAAGAGTCACCAGTTGGAGGCAATCGCGAGTGTAAGCCTGATGGGAGGGAAGTCCGCAGTGAAATGTTTTCGATGCCAGGGGCCTCAATTTGTACGGGACTGCCGAGAACCTAAGCCTGGCATAACCTGCTTCCGTTGTGGACAAACTGGGCATATCAGCCGAACCTGCACGGTACAGGGAAACGATTAGAGGGGTGCCATAGCGTCAGTGGGTACCCCCCCCCCCCATCAAGTGACGGCGCATAGGACTGCATTACCACAGGTGGAGGTCACCGCAAACGGGAAGAGAGCCAAATCCCTGGTTGATACCGGCTGCACAACCACGTTGGTGACAACGGATGTTGCTAAATCTTGGCATGGAACGACCAGTGTGAGGGTGGTTGATGGTCATGAGGTGATGTGCCGAGGAATGTGCACTGTGAGAATAATAGTGAGAGAGACCAAACTTGAGGTGAGGGCAATTGTGATGGAGCGGCTTGTTGCAGGTGTTGATGTTGTGTTGGGCCTGGATGTCATCGATCGACTAGGGGGTGCTATGTTTAGCATAGGCATGATCACATTTGGATGCGAGCGCCCAGTCGGATTGACAGGAATGGAGAATGTTAAACCCAAGAAGGCGGAACCGTGCCAAATCAAAGACAAAGACTTTCAGGCCAGTTTTGATGGAGATAAGTGGACGGTGGAATGGCGTTGGGTTTCAGAGCCGCCAATACTAAAAAATCAAGTTGGGTGCTACAAAAGTACTCTGAATGGTGACACAAGGGCTGAATTTGAGAAAGAGATAGCGAGGTGGATTGAGGAAGGTATCCTTGTACCATGGTCCGGGGAAGCAGACAGAGTCCTACCACTCATGGCGGTAGTCCAGCCCACCAAAGGGAAGGTTAGGCCAGTATTGGACTACAGAGAGCTAAACCAGCATATTGCTTGCCACACAGGGGACGGTATCGACGTTTGCGAGCAAGTAATGCAAGAGTGGAGGAAGATGGAGCGGGCAAGCAAGATGGTGGACCTAAAATCAGCCTACCTCCAGATACACATAGACGAGAGGCTATGGCGGTACCAGCTGGCTAAGTTCAAGGGTCAGACCTTTTGCTTGACAGGGTTGGGTTTTGGGCTCAGTTCTGCACCCAAAATTATGACTGCAATTTTGAAAACAGTGCTGGGGAAAAATAACGAGGTGGAGAGGGCCACAAGCTCATATATTGATGACATCCTGGTCGAGGAAGGAAATCTGTCCGCGGAAAGTGTTAGCAATCACGTTGGAAGATATGGATTGATTGCGAAGCCACCTGAGCCACTAGAAAATGGCACGACCCTAGGACTAAAGCTGCAAAGGAATAAGGAGGGGACGTTGATGTTCGGACGGGGTAATGAGGTGCCCGATATCTCAGACGGACTGACTAAGAGAGAGCTGTTCTCCATATGTGGGAAGCTGGTTGGCCATTACCCCATTTGCAGGTGGCTCAGAGTAGCATGCAGCTATATAAAAAGGCGGACCGAAGGCGGCCGCTGGGATGACACAGTGACCGAGGATGTTGTGCAGTTGATACACGAGGTGGTGGCGGAGGTTAAGGTGGAAGACCCCGTCAAAGGAAAATGGTGTGTCGAACGGGGCAAAGAAGGTGTGATCTGGTGTGATGCTAGCACTCTGGCTCTCGGTGTGCTGCTTGAAATTGGAGGAGCAACAGTGGAGGATGCCGCTTGGCTACGCAAAAGGAATGACCATGCCCACATAAATGTTGCAGAGCTTGAGGCTGCAGCAAAGGGAGTGAACCTGGCTCTAAAGTGGGGCTTGAAAAATGCAGAGTTGAAAACGGACTCGGCCCAGTGGCCTCCTGGATCCAGTCAGAAGTCTCAGGAGACAGGAGAGTAAGGACCAAGGGAGCAGCTGAGATGCTGATCAAGCGTAGGCTCGGGATTTTGGGAAACTTGATTCGCGAGTTTGGACTGAGAGTGTCGGTTACGCTTGTCCCAACTCAAAAGAACAGAGCAGATGCCCTGACCCGAGTAAAGAAGGCCTGGCTTAAAGAGAAGGATGCAGCGGCTGTGTGCGCCGTTAGTGAGGAAGCGAGAGAGCTGCATGAAATGCACCACTTTGGGAAAGAGAGGACACTTTTTCTTGCAAGAAAGGTGAACCCGAGTGTGACAAAGGAGGCGGTTAAAGAGGTGGTGGAACAATGCAGAGAGTGTCAATCAATTGACCCTGCCCCATCCAGGCACGAGAGAGGGGAATTACAGGTGACTGAAACTTGGAAACGGCTGGCCATTGACGTCACGCATTATAGGAACGATATATTCCTGTCAATGGTCGACTGTGGACCTGGGAGAGTGGCAATCTGGCGTAAGTTGAGAGCGGAAACCGCGAGTAAAATCTGCAGAGCCGTGGAGGCGGTGTTTTTGGAGAGGGGGCCAGTTGAGGAGATATTACTGGATAATGGTGCCGCCTTCCGCTCTGAAGACTTTACAGAGCTGTGTGCCAGGTGGGGAACCCGGCAATTTTTTCGGGCTGCATATTGACCGGGAGGAAATGGGATTGTC
This sequence comes from Sepiola atlantica, assembly GCA_963556195.1. Classification (NCBI taxonomy): domain Eukaryota; kingdom Metazoa; phylum Mollusca; class Cephalopoda; order Sepiida; family Sepiolidae; genus Sepiola; species Sepiola atlantica. The sequence continues at coordinate 53,947,421 of OY744523.1, read as the reverse complement.
GAAAGGGATCACCGAACCATAAAGGCTGTTGCAGAGAGAGGCCAAATCTCACCAGAAGAGGCGGTATTTTGGTACAACATGTCTCCAAAGAATGGTCAAGATGAAGAGTCAGTGCTGCATCAGTCAGTCTTTCGGTATGAGTGCCGTCATCCTCTTGCTAGAACGAACATGAGTGAAGAGGGACAAGGATCCATCACAGTTGGTGAAGAAGTGTGGGTTAAGCCACCGGGAGCTCTATGCACCACACGTTGGGGACGAGGAAGGGTAACGCATGTACAGTCTGAAAACAATGTGAGTGTTGACGGGATGCCGCGACACGTGCTTGACATACGTCGTGTCTCTCTGCCATCAAATGGAGATGCTGAGGAAGAAGCCGGTGAACCCCCGTTGGAAGAACCCCCGCGACGCTCTAATCGTGAGAGGAGACAACCGGTCTTGATGGCTGACTATGCGAGGTGAGATGTGATTTTAAGATCACGGGGGCATGTAGTGGAAAATAAAAACATAAGACTTACCTGTAATACCAGACCAGGCCATGTGGAACAACAGAGTTAAAGCAAATGGCTGGTTTTATAGAAAGGAAGTACCAAATGATCATGTGACCTATTTTGCATTGCATGATGGGAGTCCCCATAAAGAGGACAGGAAATGAGAAAGCGGACTTCTTCTTTGAGACCAGTGAAGATGGAGGTCGGATTTGGTGCTGTCAGAAGAGTGGAGTTGGAGTTCAAGTTGGTGTTTGCGGACTAGTGACTGTTTTGGGCCGGATTGGGTGCCCTCAGAAGAGAGACATTTTGGTGTTTTCGGACGACAAGGCCCAAACACCCATTATTCTCTGAGACTCACAGAGACCCAACTGACTCTTTCTTCTCATCCTGCTGGGATATACATAGATATTGGTGTCATTTGTGGTAGACCACTCAGCCACCTACTTGGAAATCATGGGCCAGTTTATCTATGGACATAAAAAAAAATAATTCCTCCAAGATTCAAGTGGCTCATAGTCAACGCATGGAACCTTGTATCCAAGAAGACATTACTATTTCAAAGGTCAGCCCATTTCTTGGGGGGTCTCTCTTCACTTGGCTAAATATTTCTCGCACTGTACGCCATGCATTGAAACTACGCACACCACTAACCTACAACATTGCACAAGTTTACACTAGCTGTTTGTGACAGACAAAAAGTGGGGACTGCAAAGCATGAAGGCAAACTTGTACATGAAGTGCGTGTGACTCGATACGTCTGACCAGCGCCAGAGTTGGTGGTTTAATAGCTTAAGCCTCTTTTTCCGATAATTATCTCTTAGAGGACCAATCACATGATCAACATGTCCTCTATCATCAAAGCCAATTATCTCTCCAAGCGAGACAACTTCTTACATCTGCCAGTATCCTGTATCTCTATAAAGCCACTATTCGCCCATGCATGGAGTATTGTTGCCACATCTGGGCTAGTGCACCAAACACTAGCCTCTCCATCTTGGACAGGGTGCAAAAAAGGATTTCTAACCGAATCGATCCTGCACTGTCTGCCAAGCTCCAGCCCCTGTCGCATCACCACAGAGTTGCATCCCTGTGCTTGTTTTGCAAGTACTTTCACGGAATGTGCTCTGATGAACTTACTGCAATTGTACGCTCCAACATAAATACTCCTGACCCACCAGACTAGCAGCAGAATCCCACCCCTTCACTGTAGAGGTCCCTAGATGCCAGGAGATGTTCTGCTCTGATAACTTATTTACTCGGACAGCTTGCCTTTGGAATTCCATCCCTTCTCCCTGTTTTCCCAACCGTACAAGTATGCAAAAATTTAAATGTAATGTGCACAAACATCTTGTTGCCCAGATTCCCACCAAGATCCCCCCCCCCCCTAAAAAAAAAAGGTCTACCACCTATCACAGTAGCCCCTTACACTTCAGGATGTTTGGGATGAATAAAAGTTTTTAAAATTTAATTTAAAAACTTATACCTATACAATTTCCCCTATTCCATAAAAAAGTTCAAGAACCCGATTATGATGCAATAATGAGAAAGGGGCACACTTTGTACATTTACAGAATTAGAAAAAGGGGACATGTAATATCTAACGTTATCTTGTTGGATTTTTAAAGTAAGACCTAAATAGCATTTAAGCTGACAAATTAAATTTCATTTGTTATTGTTGTACCATGTTATTGGCAATATAATAACGTACTTTGCTAAAATTAGTTTTTAAATTACTCAGCCTGGTCCAGACGACTGCTAATATGAAACAGTTTTGAATAATCACCTAAAAATAAAAATCAACAAAGAGGATAATTCATATTTTATATTGAAGAATATGAAAGGAGTTGTCTTCCTTACATGCAAAGAAATAAAAATTAAAAACTAAAATGACTCCATTGCATCCGGCCAACACCGAGTAGGTACAACAAGTAGGAATATAAAGTTTGTCCATTGTTTTTTTGTTTTTAAAACAACATAATTGTTAGAAAACACGTCAAATTAAGTTGACATCAGATCTGGTCATCTAACGAGATCACCAGATCTAGTTACAGTCTGTTTTTTTTAATCTGATGCTACAGGAAATAAGGGTTAGGGTTAGGGTTAGGATAGGGATAGGGTTAGGGTTAGGGTTAAGGATAGGGGTGGAGGTCATTGGAGTGTTCTCATTCAGCCATGTAGTATACTAAAAAGAACGCTTCGACTTTTCCAAAGCAATCTTTTGGATAGCATTTTTAATAATAATAATAATAATAATAATAATAAGTCGTGAAGGGTCAAGGAGGATGGGAAGACCTAGGAGGGGGAGCACTAACCAGACCTCCACTGGAAGAGTGCGGAGAGTACTGGGACCTTGGGGAGGCTTATTGCCACCCAAATCCCAGAGGAGACCAATTGTCGTTACCAGCGAGAAATCAATGGTAAACGGCTGTTGCGATACGGCAAAGTCATTTGCAGTAGTTATAAAAAAAGAGGTGGAAAGTACTGGAAATCGGGGGGGGGGCTTGTTATCACTCAGACTGCAGGGAACACCATCGGTTATTATCAGTGAGCAATTACTGACGATGACTTGTGTGAGAACTCCTAGTGAGTACAAATAATAATAATGATGATGATAAAACGGCTTTATTTAATAATTTTCAAATACAAAATATACAAATGTTAGCAAGAGCAGGGAATTATCTATAAGGTACTCTTCCGCTCAATTCCCTAATTTAATTATTTGGTGCTTTCACAGATTAGGACCCATGCTAACTTTGACCCCGTCGCTAGGGTCAAGGTTAGGGTCAGGGTAGGGGTTAGTGTTATGGTTAGCGTTAGAGTTAGGGTTTAGGATTAGGGTCAAAGTTAGGGTGGGTCCTAATCTGTGAAAGTACCAATTTTTTTTCATAATAATAAAAAGAAGTAAAGAAAAAGAAAAGAAAAACATAAAAAAGATAACATCAACATAACAACAAATAGTAATCAATATACTACACCATGCGGAAATTGTGCACGCCTCACCAAATACAATAACACACACTGAACAGACACATGCATATACACATACATACACATGTACATACATATATACATATACATATATATCTATTCATATCCAATTTGAAAAAGCAAAAAGGAACTCCACCAGAAACAAATCCAATTGCGATTGAAGATAAATCAATAGATAAAAAACCCACATACATATCGAAGGGATCGGAATTGTCATCGATCAGACAAGGAATTACTTGGATAATTATTAACAAGAATATAAATTGATTGCAAATCCAGTACTTTTTCCTATTGTATAGGAATTTTATTAATGCTTAATTTTGGGAGAATCTTGAAAGGTCCTCTATAGACCTGTTGCAAAGAATATGCTTTAGCAGGGTTGTGCAGGTCATCCAAGAACTTCCAATCTGTGAAACACATTACCACGGGACTGCTTCCTTGCAGATTACAACATTGTCATCTTCAAATCTAAAATCCACAAATACTTGGCATCAACCGTCGCCATAGGTGTTCAAATTTTGTTTATTCCAGTCATCATTTTACATCCTCTCATAATATTCTTCATAATCAAACTGACAATCCTGCCATCTCATTAACCCTTATCTTCGAGTGCCTTTTGGCCTTGATAAGTGGTGACTCCTTATTAAAATAAAAAAATTTTTTTTTAAATAAACGTGTGTGTGTGTGTCGACATAATTTTGGGCATATATGCAGGTTTCTGGGTCTGTGTTGTAGGGTTGCATGCAAGGTTGGCAATCTTAGCTGGAAATAAGTGGTGACTCCTTATTAAAATAAAAAAAATAAATAAATAAACGTGTGTGTGTATGTCGACATAATTTTGGGCATATATGCAGGTTTCTGGGTCTGTGTTGTAGGGTTGCATGCAAGGTTGGCAATCTTAGCTGGAAATAAGTGGTGACTCCTTATTAAAATAAAAAAATTTAAAAAAATAAACGTGTGTGTGTATGTCGACATAATTTTGGGCATATATGCAGGTTTCTGGGTCTGTGTTGTAGGGTTGCAGGCAGGGTTGGCAATCTTAGCTGGAAATCGGTCTACAAAAGAGGAGATGGTAAAAGGTTTCTGTGGAATATGTAGCAAGAATTAATCACTGGTTACTGTAAATATGGTGACATACACAATCTCGGCAGCCAAACATTTGAAGAACTAAGGGTAGAATTTCCAGCTAATTTGACCTGTTCATCACTTAAGATATAAAGTTATCTTGTCGAATTTTCAATGTCAGACTCATATAGCAATGCATGACAAATCGCTATTTGCTTCTGACTAGCCAGTTTTTTTTTGTTTTTATTATTCCATCATGTTCTTTCGTATGAAAAATTGTTCTTTGGTTCGTTTTGTTCATCAGATTCTTTAGATGGATACCATGTTCGTCATCATCAGAAAATTAAAATGCAAATCATTGGTAATCAACAGGAAGTTTAAATGGACGCCATATTGGTAATCAGTAGCACATTAAAATGGACGCCATATTAGTAATCAGTAGTAAATGAAAATGGACGCCATATTGGTTATCGGCTGCACATAAAAATGGACGCCATATTTGTAATCAGTAGTAAATGAAAATGGACGCCATATTGGTTATCAGCTGCACATAAAAATGGACGCCATATTTGTAATCAGTAGCACATAAAAATGGACGCGATATTTGAGAAAAAATGTTGTTTTATTTCAAGATTAAAAGTACGATAAGGCTATTTAATTTAGATTTTTATTTCATTTTTTTTTTCAATTTCATTTTTAACAAAAAAATATAATAGTTCAAATGTTTTGAAATCTTTGACTTTCAAATGTATTTTTAACATAATTTAAAAAAATATATCCATTTTACTTTTATTTTAATTACTTCAATTATTTAAACCAAACTAATTAAACTAATTTTTTTTAATTATTAACTCAACTTGACAACAATCTCTGGCAAGTTAGTGAGAGAAAGAGAAGCAAAGAGACAGATACAGACATAGGTAGATAGAGAGGGGGAGAGAAAGAGAAGCAAAGAGACAGATACAGACATAGGTAGATAGAGAGGGGGAGAGAAAGAAAGAGAAGCAAAGAGACAGATGCAGACATAGGTAGATAGAAAGGGGGAGAGAAAGAAAGAGAAGCAAAGAGACAGATACAGACATAGGTAGATAGAGAGGGGGAGAGAAAGAAAGAGAAGCAAAGAGACAGATACAGACATAGGTAGATAGAGAGGGGGAGAGAAAGAAAGAGAAGCAAAGAGACAGATACAGACATAGGTAGATAGAGAGGGGGAGAGAAAGAAAGAGAAGCAAAGATGACAGATACAGACATAGGTAGATAGAGAGGGGGAGAGAAAGAAAGAGAAGCAAAGAGACAGCTACAGACATAGGTAGATAGAGAGGGGGAGAGAAAGAAAGAGAAGCAAAGAGACAGATACAGACATAGGTAGATAGAGAGGGGGAGAGAAAGAAAGAGAAGCAAAGAGACAGATACAGACATAGGTAGATAGAGAGGGGGAGAGAAAGAAAGAGAGAGTCAACAGATGACGATTAGAACGGAAGTGACGCCGCCGTTACTGACATAGCGTTGCCACGAACGATAGCCAGGGAGATGCGCTGGAACAACCAGGCTGACTCATGGGGCTCGTACCTAGACGTTGAACTCCTCCATCCAATGTCCTGAAAAATATTGGTAATCAGCAGGAAATTAAAATGGACGCCATATTGTTAATCAGCAGAAAAGTAACAACTGATAGTACATATATAAACTAATAGATGCTTTCATTTTTTACAATTAAATAGCATTTGAATATTATAATAAAACTAAATACAGAACATTTCATGCAGTTACACCAGTTGTCATTCACAAAGATGACCTCAATAAACACAATTTTTCATCAGGATTACTAAATGCTGCCTTCCTTTTTAAATAGCCAATTTTTTTACTTGGGTACTATAAAGAGTAATAAACTGTTAGAATATTGGTGAACAACAAAGAAAAGACAGAATGAGAGATAAAAATTGGAATAGGAATTCTAGATATAAGGTTTAGTAGCATTATATCTGATTTTAATCTTTGTAAGGAGAAATAAAGTGGTGCAAAACTGGTCTGTTCGAGGAATAAATTTTACCTATTCTGGCTAGGGTATTCTTCTAGTTCTCTATAAAAGAATCAAATGGCTTAGAGACTACCACAACAACTATTGCAACCGCTGCAAACAACAAAGAAAAGATAGAGAGAGAGACAGATCAACCCTATACACCGTTTCCATTAGTTCTACTACTACTATTGTTATGTGTAAACGATATTTCTGCTATGAGATGCTGCTGGCTATTTGTTGGAGGTTTAAGAATTCTCCACCGTAATTCTACATCCATTATATTAACATGCACTGGATCCAGAGTAGAGATGAATAGTAAAAAAGTAAAGTGATCAACCATAGTCGGGTGCGACCCAAAGGCTCCCTTTTCATTAGCTACTAGACTGAGGTGTAGGGGAGGGCACCACTTCTTTCCCAGAGTTGCTCCAGTTACACGTGATCCTCACCTTATATTGCTGAGTGTTTAGGTACCATTTTTTAAGTCTTTGGTATGACTCGACCGAGGATTGAACCCTGGTCTCCTTGACCGTTATGCCAAAATGGGCCAGTGAGATGAATACTCGACATTAAAATTCGAGAACAATGTGAAAAAGAATAATCTGCAAATGGTAGCTGCAAAATTATTATTATCAACCGAGAGAAAAAAAATCTTTTCCCAGGCATAAATTCTTCATTTGCAAACAGGTTTGAAAACCAGATATCTGACGGAACTGCGCAAAAAAGCTAATCAATGCGAATTCGGACAGATTTCAAATAGATGCATAAACCTTAATTTATGTGCATCATCAAAGACAAAATGCTAAGAGATGCATAATTAACGCTCGTAAAAGCAATAGAAACAAATCAAAATGCAGAAGAAATCGAACATCAATCAAAAACTATGAACGCTTCATCAGAAAAAAATAATATGTTGACAAATTTATGATCGTGAAAATAAAAATGATGTGAAAAACTGAAAAATGCCGCAAACTAGTCAAGGAAACAAAAGTCTGCGAAAAATCAGAACCAGGCAAACTCATGCAGATATTGCTTAAATGCAAATATTGCTCTGGTACAAATATTGCTCTAATGCAAACATTTCTTCAGTGCAGATATTGCTCCAATGCAGACATTGCTCTAGTGCATATATTGCTCCAATACCGATATTGATCTGGTGCAGATATTACTCAAATGCAGATATTGGCCTGGTGCAGATATTGCTTGATGCAGATGTTGCTCCAATGTAGATATTGCTCTGGTGCAGATATTGCTCCAATACTGATATTGCTCTGGTGCAGATGTTACTTCAATGCAGATATTACTCTAATGCAGATATTGGCCTGGTGCAGATATTACTCCAATGCAAATATTGCTTTGGTGCAGATATTACTCCAATGCAAATATTGCTTTGGTGCAGATATTACTCCAATGCAAATATTGCTTTGGTGCAGATATTACTCCAATGCAAATATTGCTTTGGTGCAGATATTACTCCAATGCAAATATTGCTTTGGTGCAGATATTACTCCAATGCAGATATTGGCCTGGTGCAGATATTACTCTGGTGCAGATATTGCTCCAATACCGATATTGCTCTGGTGCAGATATTACTCCAATGCAGATATTGGCCTGGTGCAGATATTACTCTGGTGCAGATATTGCTTTGGTGCAGATATTACTCTAATGCGGATATTGGCCTGGTGCAGATATTACTCTGGTGCAGATATTACTCTGGTGCAGATATTGTCTCTAATACCGATATTGCTCTGGTGCAGATATTACTCCAATGCAGATATTGCTCTAGTACAAATATTTCTTCACTGCAGATATTGCTCTGGCGTAAATATTTCTCTAATGCAGATAGTGCTCCAGTGCAGATATTTCTCAGCTGCATATAAATATCATTTTAATTAATTGTAAATATATTTCATGAATCCAAACGGTCTTGTTGCTAAATACAACATGTTTTTTCTTTCAAATTTCTGCTTAGTTTACTTTTTTATGTATTAAAAAATTGACATAAAAAACCTCTCCTAAATGTAGTAATTGTCGCAATATTGTACGTAGGAAGTGTTAGATTATGTAGAATAGGAAATTTTCACAAGAAATTAGGATTAGGAATTAAGTTGACGTGGCAAAGGAAGTGATGTAACAGGAAGTCTAGAGTGTGATGTGGCAGATGAAAATCAAGAGGCGTTCTCTTGGGATGTGGGTTTGGCAGAGTACAAAATCGCATATGCAATCTAGTGGGGGATGATCTCTTCTTGTCCCTACAGCCTCTTTTACACAGAAGAGATGTTGCTAGTCTCTCTCTACTGTATCGTTATGTTCATGGTAAGTGCTCGACTGAGCTCCAATCCCTGCCCTTGCTCTGTAAAACATTCACAGTAAGAACTCGTCTAGCTACAACCACAGCAAAGAATAAGACACCGTAAAAATTAAATTTAACTTGAAAATCCTATCTAAAAAAATAGACCTGTCTGTAAACTGCATAAGCACCAAAATAAATAAATACCTCATAAATAGTTATTTATTATAATCGGTAATCTAAGTAGAATTAAATACTAAGAGAAAGCAAATGTTTACTGAAACAACCTTTCGTACATAAACAGTATTGTTTTGCAAAAGTCTTTTTGGGTTAGGGTTAGGGTTAGGGCTGGCGTGCAGAGCAGAAAGACAGGAAGTTTAAACTTTGTATTTGCAAACAGCTAATGTCACTATACCCGAATCTGAAGAGAAGGATTGAATTGCTTTAACACTTTTGTCTGTAGACATTCAATAGCTTTTACAAGTCCTGGGCGTTCCAACTTCAAGGCTGTGCTTTTACATTTCACACTGGTATCAGGTACTGGAAAGAAGTTTCTTTTTTTTTTTTCTTTTTTTGGACATGCAAAGGAATTCGGTACTGATATCGAATATGAACCAGTTTCCGGGAACTTCACGTCAACAGCGTTCGGGCATGTTACGTAAATACCCAAGAGATGCCGAGGCGAATGTTGACAGACGATACCTTCGATACGTTGCTGTGTCGTACTTGTTGGGATCGAGTGTACGTTAAATCAAGCAATGTTGCATGCAAAGACAGAGTAATAATTAACAAACAAGATGAGGTAGTTCAAATAACGTTTATTGAACGTGTGTGTACGTGGAATGATGAAGTGTGTGGTGTATGCATGTGTGTCGATGGAAAAACAGTTCTTGAAAAGGTATAAGAAGAAATGAATCCGGCGTGGGGAAAGTCTTTGAAAGCTGTACACAAAGAAAATGAGTTGAGAACTCTTACCGTTATTTGACCACGTGTGGACGGAAGAAACGTGTGTTGGTAGTTGTTTTGCCGAGGCCAGTTGAAAAGACAAGAGAGAGTGAAACAGAGCGCTAGTGTCAGCGTCGTTCTGCCGAGGCCGGTTGAGTAAAGAAGAGGATAATTTTCCGTTTGCACCTGGTTTTTATAGACAGAAGGGCAAATAACTCTGGTGTTGCTTTTCAGCGCCACCTGTCGGTGAAAAAGCGACACCTAACGGCCAACCGGTGTAGTTAAGTTTTGAAAGGAGAAGGTAACTGCTACATACTTCTTCAGTTTTATTTCCATGAAAGATAGCAAATAACAAAAAAAAACGAACAAAACATAGCAAAATTACTATTAATAAATTATTATTTTTATTTTTTGAACAAAACAATGCTAAACAAATGTAAAGATATACTTTTTTTTTTTCAATTCTTTTTGTATTCAGGCAACTGGTAAAAAAGTAGTTTTTTTATGTTTCTTAAAATTGAAAAAGAATTTTGTTGTGTGAGGTTTTTTTGGGGGGGGGGGGGGCTTTTTTGACATCGTCTTTTTTAATCAGTCGAGTTAGGGTCGGGTTAAACAGAGACTTGTCTATCTCAACCGTATGCCCTGGGCCTCCGATCTGACGAGGATTTTATAACAAATGGTCTTCGCAGACCTCTCTCAAAAAATTCATTTCAATCGGTCTGCGTGTTCGGTGATCCAACGCCGCATTCCTTCCATGTCGTCTGCCAGCTGACAGCTGATTAGCTAATCGCCTCGGCATCTCTCGGGTGTTTACGTAACATGCCCGAACGCAGCCGATGCAAAGTTCCCGGAACTGGTTCATATTCGATATCAGTAGCAGGAATTCATCTAAAATTAGATTAACCCTAACCCTAACCCTAACTCACTCGCCAACAATTTTCAAATCTTTACCGTGAATGTGTTATAATAAAACGGTCTCATAATGACGCCGCTGCCCCATCTTGTCCATTTTATTATTTCCTTCAACAGTTTTCATTCCTTTTACTTCTCTTTATCATTATTTTCTTCATTCTCGAAAATAAGTTTTTCTTCAGTTTTTCCTTCCATTTTGTATTTTTCTTTTTTTTTTTTTCTTTTTTTTTTTTTTACAATCGAGTCACCACTTATCAAGGCCCATAGGCCACTCGAGGATAAGGGTTATTGAATTTGACATGTAGACGGTGAAACACCGAGGGGATTAGTAACGATGGTTGTATAACGAGTCAGAAAGTGACTACTTAAGAGGTCGGCTCAACATGAACTTGTTTACATTGGACTTGAAGACTGCGATGTTATAGTCAACCGGGAAACAGCCTCGTGGTACTGTGTTCCACAGACGGGCAGTTTTAAGAAAGAGACTCCGCTCATGGAAGTTCTGCTTAGTTTTAGGTACACAGAGGGAGAAGGGGAATTTATTGACAGTGGTTGTAGAAAGACGAGTTTTTGTTCTGAATGTTTTACCATAGATTGAAGCTCAGTCGCGCACCTGCCATGAAAATAACGATAGAGTAGAGAAAGGGTCATCCTAAGTTGTGAGCTGTGCAGCAAGATGTCTGTTTACATTAGTTTTAAATTTCTGCATGTCAATAGAGTCGGGGAAACAGGGAGCAGGGAGGGAGTTCCAGAGGCCGGCAGCACGAGGGAAGAATCTATTGGAGTAGAAGGCTCTCTGGCATCTGAGGACCTCCACAGTGAATAGATGGGACTTAGCTGTAGTGTATTTATGTCAATGGGGCACCATGGCAGCAAGCTCTTTAGAGCACAATCCATTGAAGTACTTGTAAAAAAGGCACAAAGATGCAACATTGTGGCGATGGGACAGAGGCTGGAGCTTGGTAGACAGTGAGGGACCTATTAGATTAGAGACTCTTTTTTGGACCTTGTCTAAGAGGGAGAGACTAGTGGATGATGCACCAGCCCAGATGTGACAACAATACTCCATGCATGGGCGGATGGTGGCTTTGTAGAAATATAGGATAATCTCAGGTGTGAGAAGTTTTCTAGCTCGGTAGAGGGAGCCCACTTTTTTTGCAGCAGCCTTGGCAATGTCTTCAATGTATTTGTTCCAATTCATGTTACCTGTGAATGTTAGGCCGAGGAGTTTGAACGTTGGACTCTCAGATAGAGTATATGACCAGTGAGGGTTGCATAGAGAGAAATGATATGAGAATGATATGATGGATGTGTAATGTGAGTCTTAAAGACAAACTTAGATCTGATGACCTCAGAGGAAGATTAAATCTGGACAGTATAGGAAGATGTATGCAGAACAGGACACTTTGATGTTATTGAAAGAATGAATGAGAGTTCTTGGGTTAGTAGATGTAAAACAGTTGAGGTAGCAAGTTCAGTTCGCATGGGAAAGGCCACCATAGAAATCAGGTGGTGATGATGATGATGATGATGATGATGATGATGATGATGATGATATTTTCAATCCTTTTATAATGGGGATGATTGTTCTCCATTATAATTATGGTAATGTTAGACTATAATAAAAACTTAATCAACAAAGCGGTTTCTTGGGTTTTTTTTTAAACTGAGTTCACCCCAAACGAGGCAACTAAGGGGCCACTGTAGACGTAAGGGGCTACTGAGAATTAGGGGTGTATCGAAGTTTCAAATGAAAATAACTTTTCTTGGTCTGTGCTGAGAAAGGAATTAAACAGCTAACAGTCAGTCTTTATAAAGTGCGGCTCTGGTCGGTGTACAGACTCCAATTCCTTTTTGCTGGTACGAAATCACGTGGCTGCTGTAAAAAGAAGACTGGTGATTTGTGTTCCTACGCCAGATCTTCTGATTGGCGGGGGAATCAATACAGTGGTGCACCTATCAATTTACATCAAAGGAAAGTAGAATATGTGACTGCTACACTTTGATAGTATAGTATCCATCTCATTGACCCTTATCCTCGAGTGATGGTGATGGTGGTGGTGATGGTGGTGGTGGATGATGGTGATGATGATGATGATGGTGATGGTGGTGGTGGTGATGATGATGATGATGATGATGATGATGATGATGATGATGATGATGATCCTCGAATGTTTTGTAGGTTTTGATAAGTGGTGACTCATTAGTAAAAAATATGTCGTCTTGCCAATTAATCGTGTGTATGGGTTTACCGAGAGGATTTGGCTACGTTTATTTTTTTTTTCCTCTGTACTATTGGATTTTCTATTGTTTTATGCGGATCGGATTACCTGCGGAACTTCTGATGAAATTGACAATTTCTTTCGTTCGTTCCCCTTTTCATTTTCTCTTTTTGTTTCAATTTTTATTTATTTATTTCCATCAAAGAGGCTTTATTTTACACAGTTTCATATCTTACAAAACAAAAACAAAAGAACATTCAGTGATTTTTTGTTTGTACGTTTTTTTTTTTTTTGTTTTTTTTTTTTCAGGTTAGCTTTTGTTTTGTTTTTTTGTTGTTTTTTTTTCAGGTTAGCTTTTGTTTTGTTTTTTTTTTTTGTTTTTTTTTTTCAGGTTAGCTTTTGTTTTCGTCTGAAAAGCCCCCAACTAACCGTTATCCTTGACAACAGCAACAAACTGAACATCAATATAATCACTTGATATCAGCATTTAATACTGTACTCGTCATAAACATTCACATTTTTTTTTCTTGCTTGCAGAGAGCAGACCCGGTGAAGTTGTTGGGTCACACGATAACCAATCAGCCTTCAGAGTGTACTAATTTCAATCGGAACTGTGAAGAACTATTTCCAGACCCTTTGGGATTTGCAAGACAGGCAGACAGAGAGAGAGAGAGAGAGAGAGAGAGAGAGAGAGAGAGAGAGAGAGAGCTTCCCGACACCAACGAAGACAGATCCGCCTCTGTCCACAGGACTGCTGAGCAAGACTATTCTACACTGGAATATATACAGCTCAAAGAAAAGTGTAGGTCACTCAAATAAATATATTATTTGTTATTAATAAAAGGGTTTCGTTTTCCTTTCAATCATTTATGTTACAAAATATTATAGGAGTTGGTCTTTTTAGTTTTATTGAAATTGCTCCAGACAAGGCAGGAAGCCACTTGATGTAAGAAGCTAAATAAACTTTTTTTTTTACTTTAAGGTCAAAAACTAGCCAACGATAAGTATTAGATGGATAGATTCCGACCCAGAAAGCAGCAAATTTTTCCCCTTTGTCAGAAACATCGCTCATGGAATGTGAGGACTAAAGGACAAAATGATGGAAGCGAGAGTTACGAGGCCTCCGAAAGTAAACCCAAGGTCTACTTTCTACTCTCTGGTCTTACAGTCTATACGAAGATTAGCTCTTATGATACTGTCACCACTACAGAAGGATTGAACATCTGTTTCTGTCGACAAAGTCATAGAGGGCAAGCACTTTGATCTGATATCTAGAAAAACGGGAAAATGTCTGTCTTTCTGTCTTTCTACAAATTTTAAAAGATTTTAAAAAGACTTACCCATTAATGAAGATCTAACTCAACAAAATGTTGATCACCCATTAATGGGGGCTTAACTCTACAAAATTTTGATTACCCATTAATGGAGGTTTTAACTCCACTAAATTTTGATCACCAATTAATGGAGGTTTTAACTCCACTAAATTTTGATCACCAATTAATGGAGGTTTAACTCCATTAAATTTGGATCACCAATTAATGGAGGTTTTAACTCCACTTAATTTTGATCACCAATTAATGGAGGTTTAACTCCATTAAATTTTGATCACCAATTAATGGAGGTTTTAACTCCACTTAATTTTGATCACCAATTAATGGAGGTTTAACTCCATTAAATTTTGATCACCAATTAATGGAGGTTTTAACTCCACTTAATTTTGATCACCCATTAATGGAGGTTTTAACTCCACTTAATTTTGATCACCAATTAATGGAGGTTTTAACTCCACTTAATTTTGATCACCAATTAATGGAGGTTTTAACTCCATTAAATTTGGATCACCAATTAATGGAGGTTTAACTCCACAAAATCTAGATCACCCATTAATGGAGGTTTAACTTCACTAAATTTTGATCACCTTCTAATGGAAGCTTAACTTTACAAAATTTTGATCCACCTCTGATGAACATTTATCTTTACAAAATTACAAACTTTTTATTACCATAATTGTAGTTGTGCAAGCTCTAATTTCACAGTTTTCACCATAAAAGTATACTTATGATTGATTCAATCTATTTGGGGCCCAACCTCTTGCGCACACCATAAAAAAATATTAAATGCAAACATTTCTTTCTGGTTAAATTCATCTGAATATTATTCACAATTTGGTAGTACATCGTTTTTTTTCAACTGAAGAGAAAAACAAAGAATGCTTAGTTCAGGAAACGAATCAGACAGCTCGGGGTGGGGGTATAGATGTTATGTTAATGCTATATACTCTTCATCAATAAAGTGAGGAAACATCACTTCCGGCGAACATGGTTACCTTCTATGCTGTTTTGTAATTCAAATCTGTTAACGATATTTGTACTGCATCAAGTTCACCAATTTCAACATATGTAGATACTCAAATTTTCTATTGGCTTTCTTATTTTGTCATACATTATGTTTTTAGTTTTCTGGATTCGTTCCCAAATCTCCAGATTTTTGGTGAAACCTCCAGAAATTTTGGTATGAATTTCCGGATGTTTTTCTCATTCGCAGTTGGCAGGTCTGTTAACAGTACTTCACATTCTTTTACAATAAAACAAATAAAAATTAAAAAAATTTTTGTTAGATTTTTTTTTCACATTAGTTTTAAATGTGTTTTTGTTCACATTAGTTTTAAATTTCTGCATGTCGGTACAGTCGGAGAAACAGGGAA
Source organism: Sepiola atlantica (assembly GCA_963556195.1). Taxonomy (NCBI): domain Eukaryota; kingdom Metazoa; phylum Mollusca; class Cephalopoda; order Sepiida; family Sepiolidae; genus Sepiola; species Sepiola atlantica. The sequence goes on along the minus strand of OY744523.1, from coordinate 53,931,790 downwards.
CAGGGAAGGAGTTCCAAAGGCCGGCAATTTTATTTCTTGCTTTCTTTTTAATTTTTTTTGTGTCTTCCTTTTTTTTTTTCATTTTTCCTTTATCTTTTTTTTTCTTCCTTTCTTATCTCTTCTCTTTACATATTTCTCTCCTTTTCTGTCTTATTCAAATGTCATTCTATAAAATTTTCGATTGACTTTCTTATTTTGACATATCGTAGCAATATTGAACGTGGGTGTATTTAAATAACGATAAAAACGGAACTTTCCACATAAGGTTGGATTAAACAGAAAAGCAGTGTGAACTGTGTGTCAGGATACGACGTCATAGAAAGGAAGTCTGCATTGACACGTAACGATGGAGAGAGAAAAATCATTATCTTTTCATTTTCCGGCCTCATTCCCAAGTCTCCAGATTTTTGGTAAAATCTCCAGTAATTTTGGTATGAATCTCCAAATGTTTGCTCTTTGGAAGTTGGAAAGCCTGTAAATAGTACTTCAAAAAATTAAACACAGGAAGAATAAAAAACAAACAAACAGGAGGCTTGACCGGTTTCGTTCGGAAGACGTTCGTTGATCCAAACGAAACCAGTCAAATCTCCCGTTTATTTGTTTTTATTCTTCATGTGTTTAATTGCTTTTCCATTCTGTTTTATATATATATATATATATATATATATATATATATATATATATATATATTATATCAAATAGAAAACTCTATTTGAGTTCACCACGAAGATACATCATCAACTTGCAAATACCAGTAGCTCAATATTTTCTGCTGTGTACCCACGAAAATCTTGTACTGAAGATGATCCAGTGTTTAAAAACAAATATGTTTCATTGTATGACTTAAAATAAACACTGTCTTGAAACAGCTGTAAACAACTATAATATTTTTGTGCATACTCTTTATTTGGAACTTGATTAGAAAAATGATTTGAATCATCAAAAATACACATATATATATATATATATATATATATATATAGTGAATGCTTTTATTCAAACATGTACAAGGTCTGCTACACTGGCATGTCGATGTTATCGATCTACAGCTCTCAAGAGCTGTAGATTGATAACATCGACATGCCAGTGTAGCAGACCTTGTACATGTTTGAATAAAAGCATTCACAATACAGCTCTAAATTTTATTGAGCACTCTTTTATAAGCCCGGTTTGATTCCCTTTGGATTTCTACCCTATATATATATATATAGGCCTCATATTACAATCAAGATTTTTCTGGAGAAAGACACTGTCATCTAAGGATTAGAGCTTCCAACCACAATGAGTAAGCAAACATCATGTCGCACAAAATGTTTATGTTTCATTGTATGACTTAAGATAAACATTGTCTTGAAACAGCTGTAAATAACTATAATACCTTTGTGTAGACTGTTTATTTGGAATATGATTTGAAAAATGATTTGAATCATAAAAAATACATATATATGCATTTTCTTTCTTTCCTTTTCTTTCTCATTGAAATATCATTCTATAAAACAGGCTATTTGATACTTGATTACTTCTTGTACACGATTTAAAAAAATTATATTTCATTGTATGACTTAAAATAAACACTGTCTTGAAACAGCTGTAAACAACTATAATACCTTTGTGCATACTCTTTATTTGATACTTGATTACTTCTTTTACACGAGGAAAAATAAAAGACATTTAAATGCTTTCTTCTTTTCTTCCATTCTCTTGAAGATGGAATTTCAGAATTTCGATTAACTAACAGAATCTGCAGGAATAACTGTTCCAAAAATATTCGGTCATTATTTTTTTGGCACTTTTCTTCGTGCTTCTTGGCTAAATCTGAAAATACAATGCTAATTTGATCGTATGAAGACTTTTCATTGTGTAGAAAAGAAATATTTAAACTTGTCATGAAAACAAATGAAGCTAAAAGTCAAGAATAGTTAACAGTCGAGAACAAATAATTTATAGCAAACGCATTAGAATTAAATTCTCTACCGACCCGTATACTTTTACTGTGTGGAAACTGTTTGTAACATGTTACATTTTAGAAAATTTTATTTCGATGAAAATTGTCTTATTGACGGACAAACAAAAAAACAAAATTGCAGCCGAGATGATCGTTTAAATTTGGTTAACTTCTTGCTGAAAAGATAGTAAAAACAAAAAAATTACTTACTCAACCATTAACCCTAAGTCTGAGCGGCAATTTTCATTATTTGAAACAATTTGGTTTAATATAGCCTTTTATAATCTATTTCCTACAAGCATAATGACGTCGGGAAGGGCATCGAGTCTCTAAAATTTTTGCCTAAGTTAAGGAAATGGCTTCCAAAGAAACCTTACCAGAGATAAGTTTGGAAGTCAATTTCTAAAAGCCATCCACAGTCCAGAATGTAAAATGGACGTTAAACCGATGATGGTGATGGTGATGGTGATGATGATGATGATGATGATGATGATGATGATGATGCTGCTGCTGCTGATGATGCTGATGATGATGATGATGATGATGATGATGTATATCTGTGATATTAGGCACTGATAAGCCACTTGTAACGTTAGATAGGAAACCCTTTCAAACCCCAACCGATTGCCTGTAATCGCCTCCTCATTGACTGAAAATAGCTGTAATCTCGTTGACACGTTGTAAGTACTTGGGTGGTAGTGTCTCTCTCTCTCTCTCTCTTCCTTTCTCTTCTTTTCTGCTGTTGTTAAGCCGTCGTCATCATAGTCGTAGTGAAGATATAGCAGCAGAAGTTTCTATATCTTCCGCTTTCCTCTGATTCTGTAATGACGATAGCAAAAAAAAAAGATAAAAACGCCAACAACAAACTTTCACTTGCTCAATGACGTCATGCTCTTTGGTTTTGTATTCTTTTGCAGAACTGAAAAGTTACATATTAACGTAAACCTCTGTAATCCTGAAATTAAAGGAACTCCTCTCCAATAACACCGCAACGCGCAACGACAACTCTCAACTCCAATTTTCTCTCTAGGCTGTCAAAAATTCAACTGCCTTCCTTCCCCAATCCCTAACCCCAACCCTAACCCTTCCCCAATTCGTCCTTCTTGAGATAGTTGTTCTCCTCATATGCAAGTGAATGCCACCTACAAAAAATCTAACTACGAACACAAGTTCTTTTTTCCACTGAAAACCAAGTGCTCAAACAGTGCGAAACAGACCACGCGCTTTGAAGCTGGCAACCCTTCATTTTCTTCTCCATTGTTACAGTAGGCAACATCTAATCCTCGTTTATATTTTAAACCACAGCCTCCCATCGCTTATTCGGACGGGGTGGAGACAGAGTTCCAAACTAGGCGAATCAAACATAATCAGCTCACCTGCCAAAGAGAACGATCTTACTATCCTCATCGCCACGTGTCCCTCCGGACTTCCTGTCTATGACGTCATATCCTGAACACGGTGCCCAAGTTCTAAACTTTAACTTCTAATGGAATTTTCCACTTATCTGCTTACTCTAACTCTTTATGGAAAATACCGTTTTTAACATTATTTTTACGCATCTGCCTTAGTTGTGTCATACAAAAATCTAAGAAAATTGTACTTGATGTCCCCTTGCTAAACACTCAGTATTATTAGGTGAAGGATCAAGGGTAAGTAGAGCAATCCAGGAAAAGAAGTGGTGGCCCCCTCCCCTACATTTTGGTGCAGTAATCAACGAAAATGGAGCCTTTGAGTTTCCCTCGATAACAGTCAGCCCATCTAGTTTTATTTATTATGGAACTTTTTTTAGGATACTTCCAGAGAATGTTTTTGGACTTTAGACTGATGTGATACAATGAAGGGCAGGAGGATAGGAAGTGACTCATCGACAGAGACAAAAGAAAAATGCAGGAGTGGTCCGTTTCCATTGTTTAGGACAGGTGACTCAGACAAGAATACCGGACGCGACATTTAGGAGTGACAACGTTTTACGACAGTTTGACGACAGTAAGGTTTATGGCAAAAAATTAACGAGTTTGGGTTTCGGAGAGAAGCCGAGCAGTTAGGGATCGAACCTCCACAGAGAGCGGTTCGGACTGGAAAACGATGAGATGAGCTGACGACTTGAGCAGCGACAATGGGGGTCTCGACAGTCCACGACGGTGTCACACACACACATAGTTCCAACTAAATTATACACAATATGTGTTTGTGTTCTTTCTCGAGAGTTGTGTTTATTTTATTTAACTTGTGGACCAGTGCTGTGCCCTCGACAATTCGTCAATGGATAGATGACTCGGCTAGATGATGAAGACAAGAAGGCCACGGACATACAACGTTGGGGTTGACGGTTGTCGAGTGGGGCAACATGGTTCTACACTGAAAAGTAATCTTATCCGGAAGTTAGTCAGTGTACATTTTTATGGAAGTTGAACTGTATATCTAACATGAAGTTTGTTGGTAGACTGCATATTTTTTTTAATCTGGCCGGTGAGGGTTGAGGTCATGCGTTGCATGGAGAGAAATGATATCAGAATGATACGATGGATGTGTAATGTGAGTCTGAGATCTGATGATCTCAGAGGAAGATTAAATCTGAACAGTATAGGGAGATGTGTGCAGAACAGAAGACTTCGATAGTATGGCCACATTAAAAGAAGGAATGAGAATTCTTCAGTTAGTAAATGTAGAACAGTTGAGGTAGCAGGTTCAGTTCACAGGGGAAGGCCAAGGAAAACATGGGAGGAAGTAATAAGGGTGGACCTGATAGAAGGAGCCAGAGATAGGTTAGTTTGGAAGTCAATTTCTAAAAGCCGTCCAACATATGCCAGCATGTAAAACAGACGTTAAGCTAAAGCTGCTGCTGCTGCTGCTGCTGATGATGATGATCTATGGTTTACTTTCAGCAGCCTTGTAACTCTTGCTTCCCTTATGTCGTCGTTTAGTTCTCACATTCCATGAGCGATGTTTCTGACAAAGGGGGAAGAGTTGCTGTTTTCTGGGTTGAAGTCTATCCATATAACACTTATCGTTGGCTAGTTTTTCGCCCTTGAAGTGGTATTTTTTTAGCTCTTTACATTAAGTGGCTTCATGCCTTGTCTGGAGCGATTCTATAAAAAAAATTTTTTAAATAAAAATTAAAAACAAAAGTAATTCTTTTACATTTAGGAAGTCATACGTTTTATTTACGATTATTTTATATCCTAACTTTTAGGTTTTTAGCGACCACATATTTTTCCCTGGACACGAGGCCGCCATTTTCTATGTTGTCTTATCGGAGATGACACATAAGTTTGTAAAAAAGGAAAGTACAATAATCAAGAAACAGTTGGATTTGCATACATCTATTCTCAAATTTATTCAAACGTAAAAGGGAGATACAAAACATGTAAGGTTGTACTTAATATGATATGATATACTTAGGGAAAACAGACACAAGTACCAAAGAAAGAATACATCAATATCCCAATACAATGAAAAAATACATGTGTTGCCAAGAAAATCTCTGTTGAAAGAAATTAGTGTTGGGACGATTAATCTGAATCGGAATTGGGAATCGGAAAAATCGGAACTTTTTCGAGTATCGGAATCAGAATTTTTTTAGCTTACTTTCCGATTCCAAAGACAATTCTTTTAATTTAATTTTGTAAAACTTAATTTTCTATTGCTGGCACTAATGATAAAATGAGAAATATTTATTGATTTTAAACTACCAGTAAAACTAAAATCTATAGATCATAATAACGAATTTAGGTAAAATGGCCCGGTAAAAATCGGACACATAAAAATGGTACGAGTGGATGAATAAGAAAAATAGCACAAGTGAAAAATATAGATGAACATCTCAAAATCAGTTTATCAAAATCTTGGATACATAAAGGGAAAACATTAAGAAGTTTGTCAAATTAAAAAGAAAATGATATTTACATTTAAAAGTACATGAGGACTCTCCGCTAACATGCCACTGCCCCCCACCCCCCAAATGAATGAAATTCTACCTTTTTAGGTGATTAGGTGATTTTAGAATCAGAATCAGAATTTGAATCGGTAATTGTATTGGAATCGGGAATTTAGAACAGAATTTGGTAATTGTATCAGAATCAGAAAAGATATTGGAATCGTCCCATCACTAGAAGAAATACTACCTCTTAGAAGCAGACCTCAAGCATCAGCATCGCACACAGCAACCAGTCACATGCAAGGAATAACAACAAACAGCATCATTTGCTTGATCAAAAACTCGTCGAAACATTTTGCACACAAACATGTGAACAATCCATAAGCTAAACAAGGAGTAGATGGGCCCTGCCTATCGCCTGGCCTTTGCACTCCTTCTTTGTCTATTAGCCAGGTGCAGCGGTACTAGCACAGGGACACCTCAAAGACACCCAGTGCTTGACCTTGTTTCCTGACTAGGACAATGAACGCCGTCTCTCTTTCTCTCTATCTGGGCAACTTGGGGAAGATTTTTTGTCACTAAGTCTCACATAATTAGTCTGGGTCGCTTTTGTCCCGACAAGTTGAAGGTACAGGTTATATAGCTTCTCTGGCTGCTGTTTACGACTGGTAGTACAGGAGCCCTAACGCTTAGGTAGCGCTAAGAACGGCTGCTCCATCAACAATTGTATAATATCGTGGGTAACTGTACGTGCCATGTCGCACATGGAAAGGGACCCTACAGTTATCCCCGATGAGCTTTCCTGAAGCCACAACCACCATGAATCATTTCTCAACGAATAGTTTGAATGTGTGAGCTTATTGGCACCAAACAAGCACCCACTTTGCCCTCCCCACGCTATCTTTAGGATGACCCCCAAAACTTTCACCTTAATTCTCAGTAGCCCCTTACGTCTATAGTGGCAACTTGCCTTGTTTGGGGTGAACAAAACCCCAAAAAACTGTTACCCCTGATTAACTCACACATACATCTCACTACTTACATAAAACGAGCACGCGAGACATTTCACTCACATAAAACCTCTCATACTAACACAAACGCAAGTCGTATATACACATTCAGACATCCTCAAACATCTTTCTCTCAATAAATGTCGTCATATTTTAACCACTGTATTATCGCGATTTTGTTTTGTCATCTTGATCAATTGCATTTTGAACTTTTATTGTATCTATTTACTTGCCTCCCCACGAGGGCAGAGTTAGACACATGGTCGGTTTCTAACGTGTGGAAAATCCAGCTCCCCAAGGGCCACTCTGGATTGGGACAAAAATTTAAACTGCCTCAGTCTAGAAGGATTTCTCTTTCACTGACCGAGGACAGAAAAGATGAAGTGTAGTATCAGAACAGATACTATACCTTGCTCCGAGCCAAAAAGGAATTTACAAGACTCGCAACAAACCATAACAAAACAAAATTGCGATTTGAATGAAAAAATTGTCTGACAAAAAAACAAGAAAAAGAAAAATACTATTTGTTATGATAAGCTTTCATGATTATCTCCCTTTAACGGAACTCTTAAATAAACTCTGATAACACAAAGATGGCCATCTTGCATGCTACAGTAGCAATAACAATACAGTCATTGTAATGTATGATAAAGCCGCTATTCTGTGGTCATTCTTGTTGTTACTTCATCACACTACTTTTGTAAATAAAATCGCAGAAATGAAGATGGAATAACGGCTGACAAAATGCTTGACCTGATTCCACTACTCGTTGAGAACGCTTGGTTTATTTTGCTCCGTTTCGCCTTAGTTTCCTCGGGGGAACCAAATTACAGAAGGTCATTTGTTGTTTTCATTCATTCCGGAAGAATATTGTTCAGTTTCAGGACAATCAATCTTCAATTTCCCTTGAATTTTGACTGTGCAATTATTTTGACCATGTAAAGTGACTCGAATCCCAGGTTAATTCTAATTTGATAAAAAAGAAATGATATTTCCACTGATGTGACTTAGTCTAATTATCACTTGTACTTACCCATATTACATATTTCACAGGGTAGCTGAAATGAATGGCCGTTTGATATGTATATCAATTATCTCACACACTACTTTGGCTCTATAATAACGACTAATGTATTTAATGAATTAGAACATTACAATTGTTCCAAGAATTAGAACATCAAGTCTAGTATGGTGTACGGTCGTTTCCAAAACATTCTGGAAATACTTTATTTTATTTTTAAAAAATTAACAAAGCTACTCCAAAACGTCTCTTCATCGGCGCCTTTAGCACCACGTCTTACAGAAATTCAAAAAAAAAAATAACAAGCTCGTCGTAGAGGAACATCTATTGACAGGAAGAGCCACAGAGACAAATATTAGAAAAAGGAATAAGTTACAAATATAAAATAAAAATAGAAAGATAAAATAATAATAATAATAATAATAATAATAATAATAATAATAATAATAATAATAATAATAATAATAATAATAATAATAATAATAATAATAATAATAATAAAACATTATAAAAATAAAATAAAAATAAAAATAAGAACAAAAAATAAAATAAAATATAATATAAAATATAAAAAAATAATGAAATATATAAAGGAAAAATAAAAAAAAAAGAAAAAAATAAAAAATAAAAATATAATATTAAATATAAAAAAATAATGAAATATATAAAGGAAAAATAAAATAAAAAGATAAAAAATAAAAAATAAAAATATAAAAAATAAAAATTAAAAAATAAAATAAAAATAAAATAAAAATAAAATAATAAATAATAATATATATATATATATATATATATATATATATATATATATATATATATATATATATATATATATATATATATATATATATATATATGGTACACGTATTGTATTAGTTTCTGTAGATGTAAATACGTTGAAACTCCAGTGTTTATAAAAAGTGCTCAATAACAAGTAGAGCTGTTCTTTAGTATAAATTTTTACTCTTCACAGAGAGTCAACTATTTTTTTGGTCTGAAGAAGTTTACTCTCTGTGAAGAGTACAACTGAAACATGTATGCACATATGTAACCAATAATGTTTGTATAAATAAAATTTATACTAATATATATATATATATATATATATATATATATATATATATATATATATAAATCTATACATATGTAAATCAATAAAACATAAATGAATTAAAGAATGAAGAAGAAAAAAAGCTATAAAAATGGAAGCGGAAAAGACCCATATTAGCTAAAATCAACCTCCTGAAGATGGACGAGACGCCCGAAAGCGCTCGAGATTTGACCCAAACCATAACGATGGGTGCTATACTGCACCAGCTACTACCACACGATCGTAAAATCGCTCGAAGAGTCGAACGACTAACCAAGAAAATCTCAAAAAAGCAGAACTCTGTGGATTTTAATGAAGCCTGTCTTAATAACAATTTGCTGCCAAACTATATATATATATATATATATATATATATATATATATATATATATATATATATATATATAATTAACTTGTTACAAATATCCAGGGGGTATAAATCCGAAGGAAGTTGAAACCGGGTTTATGAGAGTGCTCAATGAAAATTCAGAGCAAAATATATTTTTTTTGTTGGTGATTTTATTATTCCATTAATTGCGACAAAATATATGCTGTTTCATTAACGCTCGCAATGAACGTCAACTCTTCAAGCGACAATGGAATCAAATGGCAAAGATTTTAAATTTAACCTCAAACATTTTTATCTACACGTTAATTACCTATTACAACAAAAATGACAGTTATAACTTTATAATTATAATTCTATTCTCATTATTAAATTTACCCCCCCTGGCCCCCCCCCCCCGCCCTGGCTTGAATTGAGGTCACGATGGCCCAGACACGAGAGAACATCCCACGCAACTTTTTGAAACATGACTTGTTGGGGTCTCCCCCTCTCCCTCCTCCCTTCTCATGTCTATAGGCAGAGCTCCATCTCCGTCCCCCTCTCTCTAATGCATCTTCATTTCCGGTTGAGGTTCGGGCTGATTTTGAGTCAATCAGAGATCACATCAGTAACGCCCCATGGAGGGAAACCTTCTCACTCCCTGCCAATCAGTGTGCAAACGAATTAACTGAATGGGTTAAAGCAGGCATTGAAGCCTATGTCCCCATGCGAAAATACTTTAGCAAGCCTCACTCTCCTCAATGGTTCACCTCGGAATGTGCAGCTGCCATTTCTGAGAGACAACAAGCATTCCGTAAATTCGGCCGACATAAGTCAGCTACTAATAGAAATAAATTTATAGAGTCAAGAAATAATTGCAAGGCCGTGATAGGTGAAGCGAAGAGAAGGTTTAATGAGTTAACAGAAAAACGCATCCAGTCACAGAAATTAGGTACTCGTGATTTCTGGAAAATCTACAATAGTGTAGTGAATAATGGTCAATCAACGATTCCCCCACTATCAAACCACAATGATGTCGCTTGCACGGCCACTGATAAGGCTGAACTACTTGCCCAGCGCTTTGCTTCTAACTCTACTTTGGACTCAGATAACCACCCCCTCCCCAAATTCCCTTTGCTGACCGAAGCCACACTTGATAACCTGGTCATCACCCCATCCCAGGTTAGAGACATCATAAAAAACCTGACACCTCCAAAGCTTGTGGGCCTGATCTTATACCCACAATAGTAATAAAGAAATGCTCTGCTGAACTGGCCCCTGTCCTCTCCAAACTCTACAATAAATGTCTAGCTGAATCTTGCTTCCCCGATAGCTGGAAAATTGCCTCTGTGGTACCAGTCTACAAGAATTCTGGAAATAGAACCGTTCCCCAGAACTATCGCCCAATCAGTTTGCTGCCGATCTTTGCTAAAATCTTTGAATCCTTAATCAATCTAGCGATAGTACGACACTTAGTTAATGCTAAAATTCTTTCTGACCGCCAGTATGGATTTAGACAAGCACGATCTACTGCAGACATCCTAACGGTCATCTCTGAACGCATATATCATACACTCGACAAGGCAGGTGAAGCTAGGGCAGTAGCACTTGATATATCCAAGGCCTTTGACAAGGTATGGCATAAAGGGCTCCTCCTGAAAATACAATCATACAGTATTACTGGGCAATTACTTAATATAATTAGATCCTTCCTAGACAAAAGAAAAATCCAGGTTGTCCTCGATGGCCGTTCATCTAAGCAACATGACATAAATGCTGGTGTACCCCAGGGATCTATCCTTGGACCCTTGTTGTTCCTGATCTATATAAACGATCTCCCTGATGGCATAGAATCTGAGATTGGTTTATTTGCTGATGACACCACCATTTACTCTCGCCATGTTGGCAAAACCGACGCAATCATATCCGATGCAATGGCTGAATCTTTAGAAAATGATCTCCAGGCTGTAGTGGATTGGGGTCATAAATGGTTGGTAACTTTTAATGCCGCAAAGACAAAACTCCTTTCCTTCAATAACTACAAGGAACCTTTTCAACCACTGATTGTCATGGCAAATAACACCCTACCTGAGAGTTCATCATTCAAACTCCTCGGCCTAACCTTCACAGGTAACATGAATTGGAACAAATACATTGAAGACATTGCCAAGGCTGCCGCAAAGAAGGTTGGCTCCCTCTACCGTGCTAGTAAACTCCTCACACCTGACATTATCCTGTATTTCTACAAAGCCACCATCCGCCCATGCATGGAGTATTGTTGTCACATCTGGGCTGGTGCATCATCTACTAGTCTCTCCCTCCTTTACAAGGTCCAAAAAAGAATCGCCAACCTAATAGGTCCCTTACTGTCAGCCAAGCTCCAGCCTCTGTCCCATCGCCGCAATGTAGCATCCTTGTGCTTGTTTTACAAATACTTCAATGGATTATGCTCCGATGAATTGGCTACTCTGGTGCCCCCTCGACGTAAATTCACTAGACTAACTCGACAATCAACTAAATCTCATTCATTCACTGTGGAGGTCCTCAGATGTCGGAGAGCCTTCTACTCAAATAGCTTCTTTCCTTGTACTGCTGGCCCCTGGAACTCCCTCCCTGCCCCCTGTTTCCCCAACAGTACAGACATGCAGAAATTTAAAACTAATGTAAACAGACACCTCGCTGCGCTGATTCCAATCTAGGTTGACCACCCCCTACCTTCTCCCCTTTTCTTTTTCTCAGTAGCCCCTTACGTCTACAGTGGCGGCCTGCCTTGTTTGGGGTGAACTATGTTAAAAAAAAAAAATTAAAAATTTTTTTAAAATCTTTGCCATTTGATTCCATTGTCACTTGAAGAGTTGACGTTCATTGCGAGCGTTAATGAAACAGCATATATTTTGTCGCAATTAATGGAAAAAATGAATAAAATCACCAACAAAAAAAAAATATATATATATTTATATATATGTGTGTGTGTGTGTGTGTGTGTGTGTGTACTTCTCTCCTGTCACAAGAGTTTTAAAAAACAGGCCAGACGAAACCATTTCAAGTGTTTAGGCGATGGGAGAAAGCAAATAGTAAGTCAGACAACTCCCGATGTCTGAAATGTATTCGGAAAGAAATCCTTCACTCTATTTCCATAATGAGACGTTTTCTTTCTTTCCGTTTCCTTTCTTTTTTCTATACTGATTAATACGTTTTTTCTTTCTTTTTTTCTATTTTTAAACTTTACAGTTTGAGATGTTTTCTTTCTTTCATGTTTCTTTTTTTTAACTTTACCGATTGAGACGTTATTTTATATACAGGGCTTTACGCGCTCCATTACTTTTGGACTAAAGATATTTTTACTGCTTTAACATTTTATTACACAAGCAACAAACTTTGAACATTCTATTTACAAAAGCAAGTTTTAACGGAATTAAACGAATTTAAAAGCAAACATGAAAAGGTTAAAACATACTAGTTGTGAATTTAAGAATAACAAAATGTTGCCAAAAAGACGACGGTAAAAATGTGGCATAAAAGTTCAATTAAAATGAAAAGAAAAATTGGCTTATTTACTCAATCAGCAATAAACATCCTTGTCATAAATACCAAAAAAGTTCAAATCTTTAAGAAAATAACTTCAAAGACATCTATAGACTCACTGGTGCATTTGAAGACATTTTTTACCAAATTATCTTGTGCCTTAAGAAAACTGTCCTATCAAAAATGTAACATGTAGATGTGAAAAAACCTGAGAAGTTCAGTGTTCTGTTTCCATGTGTAACTCTCTCGTTCTTTCTCCCTCTCTCTCCCTTCCTCTCCCCCTCTTTCTCTCCCTATCTCATATACATTTACCAGAGATATAATTTTAAAAATAACTCAAAGAGTTTAGCTGAAACTTTTTCTTTTCCTTTTTACTGCTAAATAAAAAAAAACTAATGTTTAAAAAACAAAATCAAATAGTCCATCAAAATGTAATTGTTACAGAGTTATTAACAATTTTGCATATCGTATCAAGGTGTGCTTATCATTGAAAAGCAATAAAATAAAGACTGTTGGCCATTCATGATGTGAACTTGGTGGACAAGTGAGGCATACATTTAAGTTTTTTTGTACCAAATATAGGTGGATTACAGAAGTGATTTTGAATTTTATTAAATGATTCACTGGGTGGCATTTGGGGGGGGGGGGAGTCACCCTATAATTATGGAGATGTTTTTGTTTTTGATTTATTTTGTTGGTAATATTGGTCTACTGTCTTTCTTTTTATCTTTTTGTACTGAAAGCAGTTCGTAGCAGTTCGTAGCTGCTCCTTAAACATTAATTGCAACCATTCGGGGGTGGGGTGGGGCGTCTAACATGAATTTTTGTTGCGAGAAAACTGTTTCTTTTTGTTCTTGTTTTTCTTTTTGCTATTCAAATCAACATTTTAAATTTCTTTGAAAAATTTCCAAATATTTCTTCCAAATCAGGATTAGCCATCTTGTTTTGTCTGAAAGCGTTGAAACTAGGAAAGCTCCCAGACAGAATGAACTAAATTCCTCAGGTTGGCAAAAAGCCCCAAACTTCTGAATCATCTACAAAAGTGCTTACTTGTTTGATTTTTAAAGTTGTTTGGAAAGAAATGTATTTTTTTTTATTTCTTTACTTTTTGTAAAAGAAAGACACCTTTGTCAAAATACAATAAAATTATTAATAGACTAGCAGGACTCGTGCCTCGGCGTTGCCCGTGATATTTGAGAAAACCAAGAATTACAACCCCTAAAAAAATCCACAATCCTTTCTATACTTCAGCCATATTTTGTACAAATAAACTTCAGTCTATGTCTAACCTGTCCACCAAGTTTCATTCATTAATATCCAACAGTCTTTTTTTATCGCCATTCAATATGGTGGGGGTCACTTATGATCATCTCATCAGTAGAAGGTGTGATCTTGAATGGGCATCACACTCATTGGACCTTAATCCCCTTCCCTCCAATTTTTTAAAACCAGTTTTATGTCCCCTTACGAAGATTAAAATCAAGATATAATGATACTAAACCTTATATCTAGAATAAATTTGAAAATTAGTTAAGATAACACGACGCAAGATTTTTTTTTCAAATAAATGAATTATTTTAATTTTTTTTTATCTAAATTTTCGGTTTTATAAACCCTAATACAAACACTATTTTTTTCTTCTTTTTAAATCAAATTTTTTTTAATCCAAATATTTTTTTAATCCATATTTTTTTTTAATCCAAATTGTTTTTGAATCCAAATTTTTTTTTAATCCAAATTTTTTTTAAATCCAAATTTTTTAAAATCCAAATTTTCGGTTTTATAAACCCTAATCATGGTAATAAAAACAATATTTTTTTCCTTTTTTTTCTTTTTTTTTTTCATTGTCGAGATCTTACGGCATAGCGGAAGACCGCCAAATTCTTCCGGTGTTGTTGAAGAAACTGATTTTTTAATGTCCAATGGCAGTAGTGAGTAGCGCTGGGGCTCGTGCACAAATAATGAGATCAATGCGCTACTCACTATTGCCATCGGATATTCAAAAATCAGTTTCTTCAACAACACCGGAAGAATTTGCTATGCCGTAAGATCTCGACAATGAAAAAAAAAAAAAAAGAAAAAAATATTGTCTGTATTACCATGATTAAGGTTTATAAAACCGAAAATTTGGATTAAAAAAAAAAAATTCATTTATTTGAAAAAAAAACATTGCATTACGTTATCTGGTTTCTTAACTAATTTTCAAATTTTTCATTACACCAACGCTTCTAACTGTAGTAACATTGATCTCATTATTTATATCTAGAATCCTTATTTTACTTTTAATCAAAATTATTTTTGTAAAAGAAAAACAACCTTGTCAAAATACAATAAAATTATTAATAGACTAGAAGGACTCGTGTCACGGCGTTGCCCGGGGTATTTGAGAAAACCAAGAATCGCACCCCCCAGAAGTAAATTGAATAAAATGTCTATGAATGAACCGATATACAGTATGGTGGAATGTGATTTCATAATATTATGTTTTAGGATGGGGGAGGGGAGTACTCACTGACTTGTTTGTATGGCCGCTGTGTGTGTATGTGTTCCTGGGGGAGCCTTGTTTTAATTTATAATTTAACAAAAGACTGACTTGTTTGCTTGGCTTGGCTGAGGTATACATGTGTTCGATGAGGATGGGGGAAGGCTTTGTTTTCAATTTACAATGTAGAACTGGATTACAACTCTTAGAATTATTTTTTTTTAATTTATACAGGAAAAGAAGTGAGGTAGACAGCTATTTTTATATTGTTCAATTAAAAATAGGAATTTTTACCTTTTTTATGTAGATTTTTCGGTTATTCGTTTAAAATGTTTCATAATACAGATTGTCTGAGCCGGACTAAGTATTTTTTTTTTTAAATTGTAACAAAGTACATTATTATATTGCCAATAACATGGTAGAATAATAACAAATAAAAATTGGCTCATCAGAAACAAAGTTTGATTCGTCAGCTTAAAGGCCGTTTTGATTCGTCTTTGAAAATCCGACAAGATAACTGTATAGAAATACTAGAAGAATATTCGTCCCAGGAAAGATAAAATCAATTCCCTGAACAGAACAGTTTTGTACCACTTTTATCTCCCCTTACGAAGATTAAAATCAAGATATAATGATACTAAACCTTATATCTAGAATCCTTATTTTTATTTTGATCAAAATAAAGTACATGATTTTGATTCTAGAAAATGTATCAAATTTAAAGGGATCTTAAGAAGAAATTGAAATTCAGGGAATCTCGCTTTATTGATGTCTAATGACTATGGGTCAAATTTAATGCAAATCTGAAATATTTGAATTTTCAGATGGGATGTTGTGTCCATATTATCCCCCCCCCCCCCAAAAAAAAAAGAACTCTTAAAAATACTCAAAAGAAATTGAAATTCAGGGAATCTCGCTATGGGTCAAATTTAATGCAAATCTGAAATATTTGAATTTTCAGATGGGATGTTGTGTCTATATAATCCCCCCCCCCCCCCTAAAAAAAAAGAACTCTTAAAAATACTCAAAAGAAATTGAAATTCAGGGAATCTCGCTATGGGTCAAATTTAATGCAAATCTGAAATATTTGAATTTTCAGATGGGATGTTGTGTCCATATTATCCCCCCCCCCCCCCAAAAAAAAAAGAACTCTTAAAAATACTCAAAAGAAATTGAAATTCAGGGAATCTCGCTATGGGTCAAATTTAATGCAAATCTGAAATATTTGAATTTTCAGATGGGATGTTGTGTCCATATTATCCCCCCCCCCCCCCCCCCCCAAAAAAAAAAGAACTCTTAAAAATACTCAAAAGAAATTGAAATTCAGGGAATCTCGCTATGGGTCAAATTTAATGCAAATCTGAAATATTTGAATTTTCAGATGGGATGTTGTGTCCATATTATCCCCCCTCCCCCCCAAAAAAAAGAACTCTTAAAAATACTAAAAAAAAATTGAAATTCAGGGAATCTCGCTATGGGTCAAATTTAATGCAAATCTGAAATATTTGAATTTTCAGATGGGATGTTGTGTCCATATTATCCCCCCCCCCCCCCCCAAAAAAGAACTCTTAAAAATACTAAAAAAAAATTGAAATTTAGGGAATCTCACTTCACTGATGTTTAATACCTATTGTTGAGATTTCACAAAAATCGGAGGTACCTGAATTTTCACAAAGTGTTTCGACCCCCTTTTTACCCCCTTTGCAAAGCACTAAATTAAACTGAATATATCCCATATTTGGACACCTTACGCCTAACAGCTGTGTTCCCTAAATTCATGATGATCTGTTAATTATTTTAGGAGTGAATCCTGTACATACAAATATATAAACATATACACATACCGAACTTTATAAGGATATATATAGATGTGCGTGTTTACATTATTTAGAAACTTTCTGTAGAACAAGTTTCATTTGGTCCAGTAAAAATAAAAATAAAAACACACACATTCACTGACTAATCGGCCAGACGTTTTTCATCTCGGCGGGGTTCTGTTGACATTAAAACAATGTTCCCATGAGATTGGTAATTACTTGAGGCAAATGTATGGCTTAGGTTGTTTTTAACATTGTCTGTTTTCTTTCTATGACATCTCAACCCTTTTCGGGTTATTTAATGCCGAATCCAATCATCCTGGTAAAAAAAAAAATTACACTTCAACTTCTTAATACCTGCAAGTATTTATTCACTAGTAGGGTCACTCGGTGTTTTCTGGGAATACAAATGGTTGTTAAACACAGGACTGGCCATAAGTCTCACCAAAGATAATTACTTGACTACATATGAAGCAAACTTACTATTTAAAACTAGCTGGCTTTGCCTGCTACCTATCGCTTGGCAATTTAATTCCTATTCACTACTTGAAATCATTGAAACGAAACTAATCAATAAGAAAACAAAACTACTGCTATTGCTACCTCAAAGTTCAGCTCTCTCTCTTTCTCCCTTTGTCTCTTTCTCTCTATCTTTCTCTTTCACTCACCTACACACGAAGACACACTACTAGTGATGGGACGATTCCAATATTTTTCCCGATTCTGATACAATTACCGATTCTGTTCTAAATTCCTGATTCCGATACAATTACCGATTCCGATTCTAAAAACGCCTGAAAAGGAGAATTATTGGGGGGTGGTGTCTGGGTGGGTGGGGGGTGTTTAGTCTTCATTTGATCTTTATCTACTTTTAAATGTTAATATTATAATAATAATAATAATAATAATAATAATAATAATAATAATAATAATAATAATTCTCCTAGTGAGTACAAATAATAATAATAATATTTTTTTTTAATTTCACCAACTTCTTAATGTTTTCCCTTTTTGTATTCTATCCAAGATTTTGATAAACTCATTGTGTGCCATTTTTTCCTATTTATCCACTTATGCTATTGTTACCTGTGACATTTTTACCGGGCCATTTTTTCTGGTGCCATTTTTAACAAAATCATTATTATGATCTATAAATTTTAGTTTTACTTGTAGTTTAAAATAAATAAATATTTATCATTTTATCATTACTGCCAGCAATAGAAAGTTAAGTTTTAAAGAAAAAAAAAGATTAAAATTAAAAGAATCGTTTTTGGAATCGGAAATTTGGATAAAATTTTTCCGATTCCGATTCCGATACCGACTCCAATACCCCAAAAAGTTCCGATTTTTTTCCGATCCCAATTAATCGTCCCAACACTACACACTAGTAAAGAAATGTTACATTTTTCGAGCACTGAAAAAAATTATTTATTAGGCAATATTAAGTATTCGAAGCAGAAGCAGCAGCAGCCGACACCGACGGCTTAAACACTGAACTCTGAATTGTTGACCGGTATCAAGCTTTGACAGAAGCAGCAGCAGCAGCCTACTACCTTTTCTTCACTTTTTTATCCGTTCCTCTCCTCCCACCTCCTCTTCTTCATACTGTGAATCATGTATATTCACTTCTATTATATAAATAAAGTAACAAATAATGGAGGTTTATGCTAAAGTCAGAAATAAAAGTTTGAAAGTTCCCCCCCACTCGTCTTCTTCTCGAACGTTTCATTAGATTCCGAACATCCTTAGATAACTTATTTGATGTAATGACACTCTATGCAGAGTTCAAATCTCATCGCAGCCATAGCGTTTACACACTAACAGCCTTGGGAAAGGTATGAACCAACAATTTAACCCCCTAAGTTATGGGAATAATAGCAACTTGCGTTCCCCTAATTGTATACAGTGAATTGTTTGCAATAGCTATTGTTTCAGAGGTAAATAAACCCATAAAGAGTTGATATGCCGTAAAAACGACATGCTATATGAAACCAATTTTACTATATCTCTCTATATAAAACTCAATATCTTTGTATGTATGTTTGTATAGAAAAAAAGGTTAGAAAATCTACATAAAATCTAAAAATGTATTCTTATGTAAAATTAACCGGGGAAGATACTGGAAGTATTCCCGAATCTCTAAGAGCACCCTTAATGGGGGCCTATAGAGCAGATTTCGTCAGGGGGGGGGGCAGTTTTTCAGCCATAATTTGGAAAGAAAAAACTGTAATTTCAATATATTCCTTCCGCTCGGCATTTTCTTTTCATTTCTTAAGCTTCTCTTCGGAGTCAAGAAACTCGGAAAGTCGGAAAGTGTGGTTTTAGTAGTGCTCTGGAGGCATCCTTAATTTTATTTGGGTAGTTTGAGTAGCGCTCTAAACAGGAGTAATAAATGTAAGATTAGGAGTTTTACATTTGGTAAGTGGTAGATAGTAATTCAAAAGTGATCAAGATCTTAGATAGAGCAGGTGTGTTTAAACGCAGTGTTGCTTGGAAGAAAGAACTTATTTGTCTTTTTTTTTAACTTGGTGTTGCCCAGGAGCGATAATAGTAATAATACTGTATTATATTTGGTAAGTGGGATAAGTTAACCAAAGTGCTCAATATTATAGATGAAGCAGGTGTGTTTACTCGGCGTTGCCCGGGAGTCATCAATATCCTAGATATAGCAATCCTACATAGAGCAGGTGTTTTTAAACGCCGTGTTGCCCGGGAGAAAGATTTTCACTGTATTTTGTTATACTATTATATACTAGAAAAAGTAATCTGCATTGCTCAGGAGTCAGTGTTCAATATCCTTGATAGAGCAGGTGTGTGCAATAATACAATAGTACATTTTCAATGTGGTATATGTTTGATGGAAAAGGGGACGACAAAGAATTCAGCGTTGCTCGGAAATACACTAAAATAAATATAGGTTTCATTATATTATTAAGGGGGGAAGAAGATAAGAAACTCAGTGTCGCCCGGGAATAAATTAAAACAAATATAGATTTCATTTTTGAGGAAGGGAGGTGGGGAAGAAACTCGGTGTTGCCCGGGAGCAATAAGTTTAAAACTGAAACCTCAGTTGAATGACTTACATTATTTTTTTTTTTTTTTTAATACATTAAAACAAGAGAGAAGAATGAGCTCGGTGGAGATAAAAGAGGGGTCAGGAAGAGAGATACGGAGAAACGGGAAAGGGGAAAAGAGAGAAAGAGAGAAAGACGAATTGAGATAGGTAAAGAGATAGGAGTTTTAATATAAAGATATTACACACACTTTTAAACCTCTTCTATTTTTTTATTGCCCCGGGCAACGCCGAGTAGACCTGCTAGTAATCAATAAATAAACTTATGCACAAGTTAATTTACAGAGGAGTGACTTATGTCCAGAAGAGTTGGATAATCATGGTCACGACATTCAAATGATCTTAAGTTCCCGAAACTCTTGGTTGTGGGGGTCCCTATTACTTGTAGCAATGACAACCTATTGTGTTTCAATTTCTTTTATTGGAGAGTTATTAGACTGAGGTTACTTAGTTATGTGTTAACCAATCAGGCGACTCGTGTAGTGATTCTTTAATGAACTATTTACAGTTTTATGCCGACACTGTAGGTGAATAGGGCCAAAGGACTGCTATCATACAATGTTGCCCACATGACGCATACATATAATATCACAGAGAAACTCACATACATACATACATACATACATACATACATACATACATACACACACTCTCTTCTTACAGAGTAATTAATTTTTCTCATTTTAACAAAATCAGTGAGATTTCTCGAATCTCGCAAGAATTAGGACAAGGTCACATGTCTTCCGAGATCTCACGATCTGAACCTTTTTCTAAAGAAGCACAGCTCTGAATATGAAAAAGAGAATACCCTTGAAGGGAAGTAACTCTGTCGTCCCTACACATTGAAAACATCAACAGTTTGTAAAACATGAATAATATTGAATATTGGTTCACTTTTGTCAATTTTCGTGAAATAAAAAAGAATGATCTCATCTTCAGTGATGGGATCGTGACAGATTGGTGTATGATGTTAGGACAAATCGATGGTAGGACAAATCGATGGAAGGACAAATCGATGGTAGAATAAATTGATATACGTCGAAGAATTCAATATAATAATGCGCTGTGTTTGTATGCATTCATATTTATAGTTTTGTTAATAAATTGGAAAGAGGAAGAGGTGTAATTGAAGGGGGTGTTTGTCCCTTCCTTACATTTATCGCACAAAATGAATTGAACGAACAACAACCGAGTAACAGGCAACAAAAAAAGGGTTTATTTAACAGAGGGTTACCTATACCGTTTGGAGAGTGGGACAGTGTCCGTCGGAGGAAAAGGAAGAATATAAGAGTTCTTAGGGCTGCCTGGTAGTAGTCGTCGAGTCGGTGACGGCGGCAGTGGTAGGAGAGAGAGCGTTTCCTCGTTCCTCGCCGGTGTTCTCGGCGATGCGTCCAAGCTGGTGCCAAGAGGTCGATTGAATGGAGAAGAGAGTGATTTTTCGTTCACACTGGTTTTTATAATCAGAAGGGCAGATAACTCTGGTGTCGCTTTTCAGCGCCACCTGTCGGTGAATAAGCGACACCTAACGGCCAACCGGTGCAGTTAAGTGTGAAAGGAGGAGGTAACTGCTACAGAGGCAGTTTTGAAGTGGATACCCATTCGATTTGGCAACTCTGTGTCATGTTTAAGTTCAGTCAGATCCATAGCACAACTTTCACTAGGGATGTTGATAGCCTTCATGTGGTCCCTCCTGTGAGTACCTGGTTCTATCGGAGAAATGAATGCAAACAAAATGGAATTAAGTTAAACTGACTGATTCATACGAATTGAGTTTACATCAGCAACATTCCGGGAAATAAGAGAGAGAGAGAGAAAGAGAGAGAAAGAGAGAGAGAAAGAGAGAGAGAGAGAGAGAGAGAGAGAAAAATGAGAGATAGAAAGAGCAAAACAATGAAAAGAAGTGCTAGAAAACTCCTCACACATGCCAGTATCCTATATCTCTACAAAGCCACCATCTGCCCATGCATGGAGTATTGTTGTCACATCTGGGCTGGTGCACCAACCACTAATCTCTCCCTCTTAGACAAGGTTAAAAAAAAGAGCCTCTAATCTAATATGTCCCACACTATCTACCAAGCTCCAGCCCTTGTCCCATCGCCGCAATGTTGCATTCCTGTGCTTGTTTTACAAGTACTTTAATGGAATGTGCTCCGATGAACTGGCTGCTCTGGTGCCCCCTCGACGTAAATACACTAGACCAACTCGACAATCAGCTAAATCCCATCCATTCACTGTGGAGGTCCCCAGATGCCGGAGGGCTTTTTACTCTAATAGCTTCTTTCCTCGAGTTGCCAGCCTTTGGAACTCCCTCCCTGCTCCGTGTTTCCCTGACTCTACCGACATGCAGGAATTTAAGTGTCATGTGAAGAAATAACTTGCTGCACAACTCACTTAGGATGCCCCCCCCCCCCTCTATAATTTCTGGCCCCTAATCCAAAGTAGCCCCCTTACGTCTCGGTTGCAATGTGCTTTGTCTGGGGTTAATTCAAGTTTTTTTTAAATAAAAGAAAGAGAGAGAGAGAGAGAGAGAGAGAGAGAGAGAGAGAGAGAGAAAAGCAATGAGAGGAAAATAAAGGGAGAGAAACAATGAAAGGGAGGGAAGAAGAGAGATGACATGGATAGTCTTTAGATTATTAGGGTTAGGGTTCGGGTTAGGATTAATGATGTTTTTAAAGATCCTTTTCTCAAGTAGCTGATGTATTCATGAAGAAGGAAGACACTGATTTTACCTTAAAACACATTTTATTCATCTTAACGAGTGGATATTCATTTTTCCGTAGCAAGAAATCATGGGCGTCGCCAGAATTTTTAAATGGGAGGAGGGGGGGGGCCGGCAAACAGTTTTTGGCGATATCCAAAAATATCACGCGTCCATTCAATCTGCGCGTTTAGTGATGAAATTGCTATCTCTATCTTTATACTGTTTAATGGCTTTATAATGTTTAATGGCTTTATACTGTTTAATGGCTTTATAATGTTTAATGACTTTACTGTATTGTCCGTGACATAAACAAAATAACACTCTTTTTTTTTCATTCCTTCTTTTAGTAAAGCCAAGTACATTCCAGGGGGGGGGGGGGCATCTGCTACATTTAGATTATTCTCACAACGTTTCGGCCGATGTAACCTCCGACTGTGTATCTTATCAAACTCAGAAATGTTGAACTTTGGAATATCATGCTTTCGTTCTGTCAGCCATGATTGGGTAGAATTCTTAATTCACAAATGTATTCTTAGTATCGCCCGCACTGAGGATTGAACCATCAACCTCCAGAAGATTGTCACTTAGGACTGAATTTTACTTAGTACTTTATCCGTTACGCCATGGGTCCTTGTGGACAATTCTAGTATGAATTTTGGGAGCCATAAACCTATTCTTGTTTTTAGATGTGCAGTCTTACTACTGACTACTTAAAACTTCTACCCGGTCATGGCTGACGGAACGAAAGCATGCTACCCCCGTGGATTAAATAAAGGGTTCTGTTCGAAATTCCATACAGATTCCTGAGTTCGACAGATAGATTCCCGAGTTCGACAAGATACACTTGAAGAAGGTCGGAAGTTACATCGGCCGAAACGTTGTGAGAATAACACTCAAAATGAGAACAGTAGTCCGAATGATCCAAATGATACAAATGATCAATCCTCATCGCAAAAATTCAGAAACAACTCACATTTAGTATAATATACAGATAAAAAAAGATGGCGATTGTAAAGCTACATGTTGTTGGTTTTCTTTCTCTTTTTGTGCTTTCGAAGCAACAAAACAACTGGTTTTCACAACATTCCAGTCACTGTGCTAAAGATCCTGCTACCGAAACTCGCTCCTATCCTAACAAAACTATACAATCGTTGCTTAAAGAAGAAATGCTATCCATCTATTTAAAAAAAAAAACCTTGTCGGTCTGCCCAGTATTGAAAAATACAGTCCTCTGTATGTCAAACTTGAGAATGCATGGAATTTCGAAAATGATTCCCGCTCGTCTGAAACAATAAATTTAGCGAGCCAATGTGAAGTACCAAATCTATAAAAACAGCAAACTCAATAACCAAAATCCAGACAGTATGTAACAGCATCAGAAATAAGACAGAATACGACATGACATTATGCTTATAATCTCCCTCCCTTACATCAGTGCAAAGGTAGGGAAACGACTACTTCACTTACACAGCATATACACACACTGATAAAACAAAGGCAATAAATACACACACAATGCCACACTGCCAATTACTCATCATCACCATCATCATTAGGGTTTTTGATCACTCCTGGAGGACGAATCCTCCCTGGTTTCCTTCTACCTTGTTTTGTTCCTGTCTAGGTTTGTCCAAGTAGGACCCCGTTGGTTGTCGAGGTCGTCTCTCCACCGAGTTTTTGGCCTTCCTCTAGGTCTTTTTCATTCTGTCACTCTATATGTCCACTTGTTGTCTGTATATCTCGAAAGGTTACTTGCCCATCTATATTTTGTCATTCATATGATGATGATGATGATGATGATGTCATTCACATGATGATGATGCTGATGTCATTCATATGATGATGATGATGATGTCATTCATATGATGATGATGATGATGATGATGTCATTCATATGATGATGGTGATGATGGTGATGATGTCATTCATATGATGATGATGATGATGATGTCATTCATATAATGATGGTGATGATGTCATTCATATGATGATGATGTCATTCATATAATGATGGTGATGATGTCATTCATATGATGATGATGATGTCATTCATATGATGATGATGATGATGATGATGTCATTCATATGATGATGGTGATGATGTAATTCATATGAT
This sequence comes from Sepiola atlantica, assembly GCA_963556195.1. Classification (NCBI taxonomy): domain Eukaryota; kingdom Metazoa; phylum Mollusca; class Cephalopoda; order Sepiida; family Sepiolidae; genus Sepiola; species Sepiola atlantica. The sequence continues at coordinate 53,906,808 of OY744523.1, read as the reverse complement.
GATGATGATAATGTCATTCATATGATGATGGTGATGATGTCATTCATATGATGATTATGGTGATGATGTCATTCGTATGATGATGATGATGATGATGTCATTCATATGATGATGATGATGATGATGGCATTCGTACGATGATGATGATGATGATGATGTCATTCATATGATGATGATGATGATGATGATGATGATGATGATGTCATTCATATGATGATGGTGATGATGGTGATGATGTCATTCATATGATGATGATGATGATGATGATGATGATGATGCCATTCATATAATGATGGTGATGATGTCATTCATATGATGATGATGATGTCATTCATATGATGATGATGATGATGATGATGATGATGTCATTCATATGATGATGGTGATGATGTAATTCATATGATGATGATGATGATAATGTCATTCATATTATGATGGTGATGATGTCATTCGTATGATGATGATGATGATGATGTCATTCATATGATGATGGTGATGATGGTGATGATGTCATTCATATGATGATGGTGATGATGGTGATGATGTCATTCATATGATGATGATGATGATGATGATGATGTCATTCGATCTACTTTGCTGTCTGATTCTGGTTTCTTTTTCTTTCATGGAGACTGATACCTAGCATAATGCGTTCCATTTTGCATTGTGCCACTCTTAGCTTTTCTATCGCTGTATTATTAAGTGCCCATGTTTCGCTACCGTATGGCATAACAGGCATAATGTATTCATTAAACACTTTCTGCTTAATATTCATAGTGGACTATCTACTCTTCATGATGTTGTCTACTTTGGAAAAGGCTATCAATCCAAGCGCAATTCGCCATTTGATTTCAGCCATGATATCAGCATCGCTTCTCACCATCTTCCCAAGGTAGATGTAGCTGTCAACTTCCTCGACATTTTCACCTTTCACTACGACTGGGGCTTTTGTGGCATATTTGTTGAACATGACCTTGGTTTTTCCAGTGTGCATTTTAAGACCAACTATATAGCTAGCATTGTGAATGTCGTTAAGAATCCCTTCTAATTCTTGAGGTGTGTCACTTGTGACAATGATATCGTCACCAAATTCTAGATGAGCAAGGTATTCTCTGTTTATATTGATACTTCTGCCTTCTCAGTCAGTTTTATTAATCACCGAATCTTACATGCATGATGTAAAAAGGTTTGGTGAACTGTTGTCGCCTTGTCTGGCAACTCTTTCTATATTGATCTTTTCACTATCCTGTTGGAGTTTTAAAGTTGCTGATAAAAGTTGTTGTAAGCACTGTCAACTTCTTGACTTTTCAAAGCTGTGAACATAGGGGTGAATTCGATGGAATCAAATACTTTTTCATAGTCGACAAAGAGACAACAAAGTGGTATACTAGCCTCTAAGATTTCTAAAGTTGATATGAAGAATGACTTACCTCAAAGATGTGATAAAGGAAAAAAGAAAAATATAAGATATATTAAATAAATGGAGTCATAAACGCAGGTCAGGCCAAATAATAAAAAATAGAAATGTAATTTGATACTAAGCTTGACAGTTGAATTATAAACACATCCCATCCAAGAAAATATACTAAATAAGAAAGTTTCCGATCTCATTTCAATTCCTCGTTTTGGTCTGAAGAGGTTGACTCTCTATGAAGAGTACAACTGAAACAATAACCAATAATGTTTGTATAAATAAAAATGTATACTATATATATTTATATATATATATATATATATATATATATATATATATATATATATATATATTAATATATATATATAAAGTTAGGTATATTTATATGTTTATATGTTTGTATGTACAAGATTAACTCTGAAAGACAGCTGCTAGACGTAAATGGTCCAAATGTAGGCTATATTTAGTTAAATTTAGTTTTCTTCAAAAGGGGCAAAAGGAAGTGCTTTCGCTTTGTGAAAATTCAGATACTTCCAATTTTTGTGAAATTTAAAAAATAGGTATTAGACATCAATTGATAAATATTTCCCAAATTTCAGTTTCTTTTGAGTATTTTAAAAGGAACATAATATTGGCACAACCTCTCATTTGAAAATTCAATATTAGATTTGCGTTAAATTTGAACCATAGTCATAAGATATCAATTAAGTAAGATTCTCTGAATTTCAATTTCTTAAGACTCCTTAAGCTTAAGCCTTAAATTTGAGACATTTTCTACAATCAGTATCATGTAATAGATTTTGATCAAAATTGGAATAACAATTCTAGACATGAGGTTTAGTATCATTATATATTGATAATATATCTCATTATATTAAATGTATATTTAGATAATATATCTAATATTCGCAAGGGGCATAAAAGTGGTGCAAAATTGTTTTGTTCAGGAATTGATTTTACCTGTCCTGGGGAGGGTATTCTTGTTATATATATATATATATATATATATATATATATATATATATATATATATATATATATATATATAATAATGGTAATAATCCAGGTAAAAAATATCCACAGGGTTGTAATCCAGAGAATTTTAACCGGGTTTATAAAAAGTGCTCAATATCAAAATAGAGCTTTATATATGATAATTTTATTTACACAGACATGTACAAAATCTGCGACCCTGGCATGTCGATGTTATCGATCAACAGTTACTATAAACTGAGATCATATTTGGAGAGAAAGGTTCTCTCTAAATATGATCTGAGGTTAAGATCGGATTCTAACTCTGCCTGATGAGATCTCAGTTTATAGTAACTGTTGATCGATAACATCGACATGCCAGTGTCGCAGATTTTGTACATGTCTGTGTAAATAAAATTATCATATATATATATATATATATATATATATATATATATATATGGGAAATGAAAAAGGAAAAACCAAGAGATAGTTTTTATATATTCATCAACGTTTCGTCTTTATTGAAAGACTTCCTCAGGATGATAATTTGAAGAAAAATGTCATGCAAGTACTTCGAAGTTTGGGGTTGACATGGTGGAGAGATGAGGGAATGTAGTAGCCATGGCTACTATGAGCGCCGGAGGAGAGTCCAGGGTGTGAGAAGTCAATGGTAGCTTTGAGTAGATACGATTGAGGCAGCTATGAAATGGGGAGGGGTGAGAATATTATTGAAATTGCCTTAGGACGGAGAGGTGAAAGGGGTGAGGTGAGATTTTTGTTGTGGTTAAGTGTGAAATTTTTTGAGGCTAGAAGGAGGGAGGGAGGGCTATTGACCAGGTGGCTATGTCAGGAATGTGTGAGCATATGTGTGTTTGAAAGAATGTGTAGAAGTGTGCTGGAGATAAGGGGGGGGGGAGGCATGAAAGGAAAGAAAAATGATTTTAATTTTAGGGGAGTGATAAGTAAAATGTGCTTTCGTTCAGGATGTGTTGATGGTTTGAGTGTAAATTGAAAGAAAAAAGGGTTTAAATATCTAAATATTTGTAAGGATGTGTAAATTGTGTTTATTTGTTAAGCTGTTATTTGTGGTTAAATAATTGCGATTCGTAGTAGGTGATTCGTGAGTACGTGAATGAATAAATATGTGAAAAAAAGGAGTCAGCAAATAAGTGTGTATGCGGGGGGTTGTATATATGTGCAAGTGAGAACGATAAAAGGAAAGGTTAGCCATGATCTAGGTTTAATTTTTGTTCGGCCAGAATAATTTTGCTTGTTAGGGGGGATAGATTGTAGAAACCATTTCGTTGTCTGATGATGTTGGAGTTTGTGATGAGTGCTGTTTTGAACAGGTCAAAATCATCAAACATATTTATAACAAAGCTCAGCGAAGACTACTTGAAACAGCACTCATCACAGACTCTAGCTGTGTCGAGGGAATCTTATTTGAGCTTCGAATACTATGTTATATTGAATATTTGGTTAGGGTTTACTTGTAGGATGAAGTATCCTCATGTCAGGTTGTCATGACAAACCTTTGTACAGAGAGACCAAAGACATTCGAGGATGGTGTGTAGTATGTATGCCGAGGTGTATGTGCAACAAAAAAATGCGACCGTCCTCAATAAACTATCCAAGCCAGGAGCCACACTACACCTTTTTCAGGTAAACATGTGATTTCCAGCCTCAATCATGTCGAGTGTCTACGATTGTCTGTAACCACAAACCATAACAAATACAACTTTGCTCCAGTAATGTAACCATCTCAGAAAGACAATGTAGAAATAAAAATACAACACATATTTCTCAAAATAACAAATGCTATTTTACGTTTTCATTGTCTTATTATCAATAGTTATATTTTAACTGAATTTATTTTGTCGAACAATAGTCAGAAGAATCGTGACTTGTATATATAATGATGCCACGTGTATAAATACACACATGATATCGTCTCTCTCAGATGTAACCATTATATTCCGAATATATTACAGATTCTTGAAATTGTTTGTGTCATATATCAGTGTTTCTATCTGTTTAGATTATGTGCGTGTTCGGTCTAGGATTAAAGAGCCTATATATATATATATATAGAATAAGAATAAATATGAAACTAAAAGTAAACTTTAGTAGAAAGAACCTATAGTGAAATGGTAAAAGCTCAATATACGAGATAGAGCAATTATGAAGATAGATGAACAAAGAGTGATAAACATGCACGAATGTCCAAATTTATTTCAAACTTCGATTGTTCAATGCAAGGTATATTCTGTAATAAAATTATGTTTATTATTCTTTCCTTAAGCCAAGGCTTTTCAAAGATCGAGATCTTATCATCAGAGGAATTATACAGATAGATAAGTTGGCAATAGAAAAGCCAATATTAAACATTTGAAAAAATATTAAAAAGCATTGTTTTTAAATGGCCAGATTTCTTCATTTTAATTCCGTTTAAGTGCGCTCCATCTACGACTTGAACTCAATTTTCACCATTGGATTTACTTCATTTTGAACGCCTTTTTGTGATGCCTCCACGACACTTTTTCTTTTCCATCGAAACTTCCTTCCATTGGACACCTTATCGGCAGACAATTACCACCTGGACAAACCCAATATCTTTTTACACAAACTTTTTTCATCCATCATTTTCTTAATATTTTTTCGACCGTTGTCAGGCAGTTGCAAAATGAAATAAATTGGTGAATCTATCAAGAGGGCGCTCTTTTAAATTATTTCAACAGCACTTCAATACACCTTCAACCCCATCATAACGGGAATGGTTGATGTTTGGTTTATTAATGCGTATAAACAATGCTTCCATTATGGGGAGGCGAACACTGCTACCCGAAACCGCCAGAATGGATTGGATTATAACATCAAATCCGCCGTGCGAAGACTAGAAAAAACGGATCAAAAGCTGAATAAGCAGAAGTTGGCACTCCTGTTTAATCAAACATGCATAAAATAATGAATGCTACCCAATTATACAAATATATATATATATATATATATATATATATATATATATATATATATATATATATATATATATAAAGTTAATCCAACAAAAGATATAAGAGGCAACTAATATCGTTAATTAGTGAACATCCGGATAAAATTGAAGCTCAATATACTGGATAGAGCATTAATATCATAATATAAAATGAAGTAATAAAATAAGGTGCGAATCAAATTTTATTAGAATTCAATGTTTAGGCAAAGTATCTTAAAGTCCTTAACTCATGAGTTTTCAAAGAAAATTCTTCTCCTCAGAGGACCATTACCGCAGTGACATTACTGCAGGTAATAAAATTAAACTTTGAAAATATATAAAAATATATATAAAAATACATAAAAGTATATAAAACATCAAATATATCATCCCAAAACATACTTTTTTGTTAAAGCTATACAATTCATCCAAGTCATACAATTTAAAACATATTCAGGAAAGATATCCAAAAGGTTGATTAAAAAGTGATCCAGTTGGTGAGTGATAGTCCAAAAACGAAAAAATTATCCAGGCGGGAAATCTGTTTGCAATCGCATCGATAAATGACAGTGAAAATCCAAGGTGTATGCCAATTAATAAAACGATAAAGAAACCAAATCATATAAAAAGTTCAGAAAACTCACTTGGTGTTGAATATTATAATGTTCAAAGTTCAGGGTTCTTATGAGCTGATCGGAGTAGTGCAAACCATAACTCTCTGGTTAAATGAAAGCTCCGTTAAATCCAATTCGAATAAAATTAAACTGACCTGATGTATTCGGCCATTTTTTTTCCGGGTATGATAAAAATTATTCCAATGAATAAAGTTACATTCGAAGGTAATCACTCTCCCGCAAGCCAAGTAAACAGAACGTCTTCTCTCCTATAAGAAAGCCCGGGCTTTTAAAAAACCTTTTTTTATTTTGTTGGTATTCATTTAAACTGATCCGACCCCTCGGGGTTAATTTAGGAAAAAATGCGGCTAGTCATGCCAGAAAGATTCGTCAGTCCTGCTTGATATTTATGATACTCCTGTGCCGTTCAATAGTGGGACGGACCATTAATAACTCCTGACTAGTTTAACTGAAAAACCTGACGAACAGAAGAAGAAAAACAAAACAAAACAAGCAATTATTTTAGAATTTAGAGTAGGGGATCAGTTTCACATATAAATTTTACGTAAAATAATCACTCACTTCTGGGCCATTGTAGGTTTTTATGGTATTAACCAATTTTTTTTTCTTTTTGCTATGGGAGAGAAATCCTGTGTATTATTTTCGGTAGAGGGGGTTCTACTTTTTTTAGGCGATTACGTGTGGTTTTACGATCTTGCCACTCGGACTTAGGGTGTGTGGTAAAAAATTTAGTTAACAGCTCTGAAAAGTTAGGATGGCCCGGAAATAGGGGGTTCATTTTATGTTAAATTTATATGTGAAACTGATCCCTGCTCTAAATTCTAAATTAATTGTTTTTAAAAATAAAATTTTTATTTATTTATTTTTGTTCCCGTCAGGTTTTAGAATATGTTCACAAATAATCACCTAAAAAAAGTAGAATCCGGGTGAGGTTGTTGATCATATGGGGTCTATGTTAATATATTTTTAAAGACAGGTTTCATTTGGGATATAGTTTAAATATTGTCGATTAGGTTAGATATTTCTAGTTGATTAATCGGGTAATTGGATATTCTGTATAATAGGAAAGAGAAATAATAAATAATGTATTTTTATGGTTGTTTCAATGTTGTTGTCACAATTGTTGAATTGTCCATTTTTCGTGTGGAAGTGTTTGGAAAGGTGGGGTTAGTCTGGGAGGGACTTTTATGCCAGTGTTAACACATCACTCAATAAGTTCCGGGCATGACATATAGATGGCGCTACTACTAAAAATTTCATATGATTTTTATAAAGTACTAACCTTCAAATTGTATGTGTCAAAATTGTAGCCCAATCGGATTATTAGTTTACAAATTACAGTTATTTAAGTGAAGCTACTGTTGCAAATTTTGAAAACAATGGAAAAATCATAATTTCGTTTGTTGATAAAGCATTGTTTTTTGATGGGAAAAATACTGTTGAAGCAAACCAATGACTTGATAAGTGTTATTCGGACACATAATTTAAATTTCATCAGAATAGGATATATTTGAAGTTTTAAAAGAGGTTCGACCCTCATAGCTCCCTTAGGGGGGCACTTAGAGATTTGTGATCACTTCCATTGTCTTCCCCAGAGAATTATATACATATGATTTCTTCAAAATAAGATACATCTGAAGTTTTATGGAGGTGTTTCTGCTATCATAGCACCCTTGGGGGTGCACTTAGTGATTCGGGACCACTTCCATTGTCTTCCCCGAAAAATGTTATACATATGATTTAAATTTCATAAAAATAGGATATATTTGAAGTTTTAAAGGGGTTATGCCCTCATAGCCTCCTAAGGGTGCACTTAGACATTCGGAAACACTTCCATTGTCTTCCTCGGTAAATTTTACATAAAAATACACTTTTATTTGTATGATTTAAATTTCATCAAAATAAGATATATTTGAAGTTTTATGGGATGTTTTGCCCTCATAGACCCCTTGAGATGCATTTAGAGATTCAGAATCACTTCCATTGATTCCCCGGAGAATTTACATATGCTTTTAGTTTTTATGTAGATTCTCTAACCTTTCTTTCTATAGGGAACACGCACAGACGTTGACATTTATACAATATATGTATAACTAATTTAGCTTTTTCCATCCAATATTTATTATTAACAATAAATACAATTCAATTTAATTCATTTGGCAAAAAATAAAACAAGCATTCTTCAGTTTCCATGTAAGGAAAGAGTGGTAGAAATTTACACAGAAGAGGATACAGTCGTCCAGCATCTGCCCAAATTCGCATTGAATTGATGCGTTGTTGGCGCATTTATTACTTCTCTTGGGAGACTATTCCAAAATCCAGGGATCCTGATTGAGAAGGCGGCCATCCTCCCGTTCAATCGAAATCGGCAGTGAAATAACTTCTTCTTGAGTTCACGCAGACCTCTTTCTGGTGCAGAGGTGAATAACAGGTTCTAAGGTATATCGTAATGACCATTGAGGAGATTGTAAGCCAAAATGAGATCACTGCGTAATCGTCGGCGCTCAAGGGAGAAAAGGTTAAATTTCTTAAGTCGGCTTTCATAAGGCAGATCCGATAGACCCTGCACCATTCGAGTAGCCAGTTTTTGAACTCTCTCCAAGTGCTGGATATCACGTATTAGATATGGAGTAGAGGTCTGGACACCATAATCTGACAGTAGTCTGATGAGAGAGACATAAAGTGGGAGAAATATTTCAGGAGTGAGTTTGAAGAAAGAACATTGAATGAGAAATAGAGTGCTCCTAACTTTACTCTTGTGGAAATAATATTTTAAAAATTGCCACCCGGACTTAGGGTTAGTGATAGGGTTAAGTGAGGGAGGTGCTTTTGAACTTTCTTGATTAGAGCAATTTCGTTTCGTTTAATTTGGGGTTTTTGTATTGTCTCCTATCACTATGGCGTTACCTTATTTTCTTGACCGTAAAATAAATAAGAACATAACACGAAAGATTTGTTTTGGTACATTTGTAGATTAACACCCTCAGCTAAATGCCCCCCCCCCCCTCAATAAAAAATGAAATTCTACTTTTTTAAGCGATTATGTGTGAACATCCTGAAAAACTTGACGAACAGAAGAAGAAAAACAAAACAAAACAAGCAATTATTTTAGAATTTAGAGTAGGGGATCAGTTTCACATATAAATTTTACGTAAAATAATCACCCACTTCCGGACCATTGTAGGTTTTTATGTTATTAACCAATTTTTTTTTCTTCTTGCTATGGGAGAGAAATCCTGTGTATTATTTTCAGTAGAGGGGGTTCTACTTTTTTTAGGCGATTACGTGTGGTTTTACGATCTTGCCACTCGGACTTAGGGTGTGTGGTAAAAAATTTAGTTAACAGCTCTGAAAAGTTAGGATGGCCCGGAAATAGGGGGTTCATTTTATGTTAAATTTATATGTGAAACTGATCCCTGCTCTAAATTCTAAATTAATTGTTTTTAAAAAAAATTTTTTTTTTTTTTTTTTTTTCCCGTCAGGTTTTAGAATATGTTCACAAATAATCACCTAAAAAAAGTGGAATCTCATTTTTTTTGTGTGTCTGGGGTGGGGGGCTTATTACTCTACAAATAAACAAATAAAAAGCATTCTTCTCGTTTTTTAAAGTAAATAAAATAACGTAACATAGTAGTAATAGGAGACAATACAAAACCCCAAAATAACCGAAACGTAATTATTTACGAAAAATATTTAGAATTTCATTCGATAAAGATGGAAAGTGTGACAGCACATAACACCTATAAAAGAAAGAAACAAAATAAAATCAGCGGCAGTTTAGTGAGAAGATTTTTGGCCGACGTTTGGGCAACACTGGTTCGACACTTGACAGCGCCGATATCCCGATATATATTTATGTGTTCAATATACAAGCATGCCAATGAAAACAAAGTAACATCTCGAAGACAATATATAATTCAACAAAACATTTATTGGTTGCGAACCCGGCTCGGCTCGCTATAAAATAGTGTTCATTAGAGCGTGTACAAAGAGAGTGTGAGTAGAATGTGTGCATATATGTATAGAGGAAAAGTTTATGTATCGAATTGTGTGTCCATAAGCATGCACATGGTGTTTGCTATAAAATTGAGTTCACGAGAATATGTTCAACAAAGTTTGAGTAGAAAGATGTGTACATATGCAGGTGTGTAGGTGTGTGTGTGTGTGTGTAAGAGTAGAGAAAAGTCTTATGTGCCAGCATAGTGTGCTTGTATGTGTGAGCACATATAGTGTGTGATGTGTCTGTCAAAGCAGCCGCCAAACCGAAACGAACGGTGGGGTGTGTCTGTCGAGGCCAATCGGAAGAAGAGAAAATTTTTATATCCCCCAATCATAACGCCGCCTAGCATTTCAAAGGGAAGATAACTCGGGACTGAAAAAGCCCTCTGGTAGTGTGTGTGTAATTGTGTTTGAAAAAGGGAGGTAATGCTACAAATATTTATAAGAGTACATCGCCTATTGTTTTCCGATTTGTTTAGCACCAAAAAAGCAGGTCAATCTTTAAGTGGGAGTGAGATTTAAGTGGGAGCAAAAGAAATAGGGTGGAGTTTCAGAGCAGATGGTGGCTTTCCAAGATAAATGCAATACTAAACTTTCGGTAATATTGTAATCTGATGAATAACTCCCCCTACAAAAAAAAATTAAATTCTAACTTTTTAGGCGATTACATATGAACATCCTGAGAGTATGGTAGAAAGAAAGAAAAAAAACAACAAAAAACAATTCTTTTAATTTAACGTAAAATGATCCTCCATTTCCGAGTCATTCGAGCTTTTTAGTACAGTTAACCAAATATACATTTTTTTTTCTATAAGAGATAAATCCTGGTGGGAGGGTGGTCAACTTTTTAACGCGATTACGTGTGGTTTTATGACATTGCCACTCGGACTTAGTGATAAAAAAATTGGTTAATTTCCCTAAAAAGCTGGTATGGCCTGGAAATGGGGGATCATTTTACGTTAAATTTATATAAGACACTGATCCCCCACGCTAAATTCTAAAATAATTGTTTTGTTTATTTTTCTTCTTTTCTCCTAAATTTTTCAGGGTATTCACACACAATCGCTTAAAAAAGTAGAATCTCATTTTTTGAGTGGGTCGGTTTGTATTAATTTACAAATGTATTTTTTTTTAAAAACAAAAAAAAAAACCTTCTTTTTCGTCACGGTCTCATTTTTTTTAAGGTAAACAAACAAAATAGCGTAACATCGTAGTTATAGGAGACAATACAAACCTCCAAAATAACCGAAACGAAATTGCACCCGCCAAAAAAGTTCAAAAGTACCAATTTTATTTACAAAAGATATTTACAAACCAGAGGCGGGTTAGTAAGACCCTCCCAACTCTTTATAAGAGTAGACCACCAAATGGTTTCCGATTTGCTTAGCACCAAAAAACAAGCCGATAAATCTCTAAGTGGGAGTGGGATTTAAGTGGGAGAAAAAAATAAGGGTGGAGTTTGGGAGGGATGGTGTCCTCCTTCCAATATAAATAGAAATACAAACATTGATCCCCCCTCCCCCGAAGGAGGTCCACCCTCCCAGGCTTTGCCTTCTCACCCTTTGAGAAGGATTTAGTTTATTTCTAATCGCCTGAGGCGCCCTTACCGGAGAATGCCGATGGGGCTGCCCCGGCATTTTTTGAGGGTCACAGGTGCTCTTCCTCTAGAGTGCTGACTTATCAAATCCCACTTTCCGACATTGTGTGGGAGGTAGATAAATAGCCTCCCCCGAAGGATTGTTTAGATTTCAAGTTTCTTTCAAGGGAGATAATCGAGGTAATAACAAAATTGTTGCTTCGAAAAACTTTTCTCGTTTTTTTAGGTTTCTTTGTTCCTGGAAACTTGAAAAATGGCAGATAAAGTATCTCGAAAAATGTACCTGTTTTACCACTTATGACTTACCATGAACATTCGCCATGTCTAATATTTCAAAAGGGTAAAAATCGATAAAAACGTTCAATAACAATAATCGTCAATTGTCGACACATGACAGAACCCATCGTTATCTCCATAGAAACAAAAACAATATGGCTTTTTGGTTGGCGATGAGGGGAAACATTTTTTAAAGCCTATCCAAGTTTTTAGGCTGATTTGTGTCATTTTGTGATTGTGAATTTTCCCCAAAAATAATTAACATGATTGTCAGGTAAGATAATTGTTGCGTTTTTTTTTTTGTTGTCTTGGTTTGTTTTTTAATTTGTATTTTTCTTAATAGAAAGTGTTTTGAACGGAAAAGTCCATTTTGCCCTTTTCAAAACGGCAAAAATGGACTAAGGTATACAAAGCCCAACCCCCATTAAATCTAATTTTTTGAGAATTTATTAAAAGTTCCGGTAGATTAACACCGTCTACCCCCCCCTCCATGAGATTTTACTTTTTTTAGGCGATTACGTGTTAACAGTAACACCCTTGAAAACTTAGCTGAAAGAAGAAAAAAGTTTTAAAACAAAAACAATTATTTTAGAATTTAGAGTGGGGGATCAGTTTCGTATATAAATTTAACGTGACATACACCTCCATTTCCAGGCCATCCTAACTTTTTAGGGCTGTTAAGTGTTAACTAATTTTTTTTATCACAAACCCTCCTAAAGTTCGAGTGGTAAGGTCGTAAAACCACACGTAATCGCATAAAAAAGTAAAAAAAACCTTCCCCCTAAAAAAAAATGCACATAATTTATCTCCCATAGCAAAAAATCTAAAACGCTAGAATGGCCTGAAAGTAGGTGATGATTTTACGTTAAATTAATATGCAAAATTGATCCCCTACTCTAAATTCGGGTATCTTTCAGAATGATCAGTACAGTCGCGGACGGGGTCTAAAAAACTAACGAGAACGGGGTTATAAAAATAAATATGCAACAAGTGAGTTTAACCTACGTCGAGAAGAGATATTTGTCTACTTACCTATGATATTTGTTTGTATTTTTACGTACTATAAATGGGGTTTTATTAGATGTAAAAAAAATTTCTTGTTCATTTTTTACTCGTTTTCTTTAGAGAATATGGCGTCTTACGAGCAAGCGCCATTTTTTTTTTTTTTTTGCAAGTTCGCGTGATAAAACTATTGATTTCTACTAAATAGCAGTTGGAACGGTTTAAAAATACAAACAAATATCACAGGTCAGTTTTAAATTAACTTTTATCGACGACAGTTACTTTTATTTGTTGTATATTTGTTTTTTTGAGCGTTTTCAGCGTACTGATCATTCTGAAAGATACCCTTAAATCTTTTAAATAAGACCGTAATGAAAGGAAAAAAAGAAGAAATCAAATCTTCAGCTGACAGTGTTAATCTACAACAATACCCAAGTTCTTTTTTTACTATAAAAGATTAAGACGTAATTACGAAATAAAAAAAAAAAAAAATTTTTTTCGTAAAAGGTTCTGTTCTTGTAAAATGGACCCCGACTATCGGCACAGTATCGGGGACGGTGAATATCAATACGAGACTCAGCAGAGTAAAAACGCAAAAAAAAACAAATTACAACAAATAAAAGTAACTGTAAGCTGTAAAAGTTAGTTTCAAACTTGCATGTGATATTTGTTTGTATTTTAAACCCGTTTGAAGTGCTATTTATTAGAAATCAATAGTTTTGACACCGTAATTTCGAAAACAAACATGGCCGATTTGGGGGGAATTACTAACAAATGCACCTGGAGCGGCCATATTGATTTTTGTGAAAACGTTGGAAAAAAAAACAAGACATTTTTTTTTTTTACATCTAATGAAAACCCATTTATAATACGTAAAAATAAAAACAAATTACATAGGTAAGTAGAAAAATATCTATTCTCGTCGTAGGTCAACTTCACTTGTTGCAAATTTATGTTTTTAAACCCTTTCTCGTTCTTTTTTTGGACCCCGTTCGCGCCTCTGCTGAGTCTCGTAACATATACCCCAATTCCCTCATATTACAAGTTTGATGTATTTTTTTTTTAATGGGTTGGTTATGAAAAGGCATTTTTTAATGGCTTTCAACACTGGCATCTTGACGTGAATATCAACAAAAGTTCAGTAATCAACATGGCGGGCTAAAATCTGATTTTGAAATCGATTTAAACAAATATAAAAAAATTATATAAAGGTGATTCATAGAAGGCAATACAATGCAGAGGTGTAATGGATAGTGTTGAATTGTCAACTGAATATAGTTCCACTCAACCAAGTGGTGATAAGGCCATCGACCTGATCACCGCACTACGTGATAATTACTGCGTTGCAGAGGTATCACGTGACATGAAAATTAGGCGCCAAATTTGTTCTTTCAAAATTGTATCTTTAGTCCGAGAATAAAAGTTGTGCAATACGCACGTGTTATTGTTACCCCATTCTATTCTTGGCTTTTCTTCTATGTCTTCGTGACTCATAGTCTACCACGATATTATGCTCTACCCCTCAAAGCTTAACAGGTAGACACACTGAAGCAAATCAAGACGAGTTATGGAGTTTCACCATTTTTATTAATACAATATATATATATATATATATATATATACTGCAAGCTATCTACATAAAAACACAACAACCTTAGTACAAATTAACAACAGTGGTAACATTTTAAAATGCTTAACGCAATGCGATTTTGTTCTGTGATGCCACTCAGGCGTTCTGAATTTAAATTGTCAATGACTTCCTGGAACAATGCGAAAAACGTTCTATGCGCGTTTCTCCACCGTCTTTTTAAAAATTCTCTTCTTTCTCCAGCTTTTTTGTTCATTTGCTTTTGACACTTGAGGATGATTCGACGATGGATCGAAAACGTTCGTGATACCTATGGAACGTTTATTATTTTTTTTTGATTTAATACAAAAGAAGACCATCAGAAAAATTGAAAAAATAAAAAAGATAGTATTAAACAGACGAATTATGTTATTTTTACAATGTTTGCATATATATATATATATATATATATATATATATATATGTATATAAGGATTCAATGAAAAATTGAACTACAAGATTTCTTTTCTTCTTGGTCTGCCGATAAAGCCTGTTTTTAGAACTTTGGGGGTTGTTGGGTAACTTCGCCATTGGTTTCTCCACGTTCGTCCTTTTTAAGGTTCCCAAATAAAAGTCCCTTAATGTTCCTCATTGCTAGTGTTATGGACCTGTGTTAGGGTCCGAAAAGAAGACACAAACTCAAGATTAAGTGAAACAAACTATATTGAACAAAGTATACAATGGTTGAACGTCTGTCTGACTGCCATTATTAGACTTGGGTAGTTCCAACACTGAGAGGCATGTGCTCCCAGTATTTATAGTGAAACGGAAGAGTTCATGTAGTCCCTAAGGGGGGTACCATAACAGATAGGAAAAGAGGATGAGGGGGACACTATCCAGAGTTACTCGCAAGCTTCGATCAGCTAGAAAAGACTTAATAATGGCAAGAACTTTACCACTAATACCATAACCCGGAAGTTTGTGTAGAAGATCAGAATACCACACTCTGTCAAACACCTTTGAAATGTCAAGCGCAATGGCCTTACCCTTTCCTGAATTATCCATAAACCGAGAGATTCGCTCAGTTACAACAGTTAAAAGATCAGCAGTTGAATGAAAACCACAAAAGCCATACTGAACATCACTAAAGAGGCCCAAACTTTCTAGAAAATGAACAAACCTGCTGTTTACCAACCTTTAAAAAACCTTGCTAAAAACAGAGAGGAGACTAACAGGACGATACTTAGTTGGGTCACACTGATTACCACCATTTTTAAAAATAGGGACAACAGAGGACTCTTTCCATCAAGAAGGGAAACAGGACCGAGACATACAGAGATTGAATAATTTCGAGAAGATAGAAGAAAGTTCAGGAGCACAATGTCTGAGAACGACAGCAGGAATTGAATCAGAACTGGAAGCCTTAGACTGGTCAAGATCAGAAAGAATCTGAGCAACCATCTTCGGACTGATAATGACAGAATCAAGAAACTGATCAGTTTTCAAAGGAAAATCAGGAAGAACAGCACCAGAATCATCAAGAGAAGAATTGTCAGCAAAAAGACGAGCAAAGAGATCAGCCGTATCCTTAGAAGATGAAATAACCTGAAGACCATTAAAAAGAGGAGGAAAAACAGACTTGCCACTATTAACAATACTATTGTTGATTCTTCAAAAATCACAAGAACCAACCTTTTGAGATGAGATAGTCACGAATCCATCAAAATAGACATGTCAAAGTTTCCTAAGACATGGATATATGAAAGACGGATTTATCAAGATGGGTAGGGACACACTGAACATAACTGATCGCATGTTGTCTCTAAGGCACCTTCACAGAACTGGTTTGGTGATGGTAAGATGACCACATCCCGTAGTACTAGTCTAGACGAAAGAGGAGCAGTGGAAAAGGGAGAAAAGAGGAAGTGGACTTCTGAGTCACACCTTTTATATGGGTGACCATGGGCCTAAATCAACCAATGGTTTACTGCCATGTTATCTAGGACTTTAAGTTTTAGTAAAAAGGCAACCCCTACAAACTTTATATTTATAAAAATGCAATTTATTTATTAAACATCTATTTCTAATGTGTTGTAATTTTAAGTACAAATAAAAATGTAAATACATTTTTTTAAGGCATAACATTTTTTATAGTGTGTTCTCTGGTGCTTTTCATGTGCTCACTTAACCCTTTTACCGTCTGGCCAGCCTCCATCCAATGCCGAGAAGAGACTGCCTCGATTTCCAATCTTGTACTATGCATGTGCGAATCTTATTAGTACTTCAAAAACTGAAGATTCATATTAACTCATTCATGGCCAATATAGTTCAAGAGAGATAACTTGAAATTGATTCAAGGGAAGTAACTCATGACTATACTGAACTAACAAAAGTACTTTTTCAGAGAGCCATTGTTTTATTCTATGTTGGTCACAAAAACATATTGGAATATTGTTAAATTTTTTATAAAAAGTGTATGGTTGCAAAGGAAACACGCAGCAATTTTGATTTAAACAAGTGTACTGATTATAAATGGATATAAGGATGTATGGGTCTTGATCTGTGCTGTGAGTTATTCATGATAGATGCTTCCTTCACGTCGGCGTGATGTCGTTGTTGGCCCTGGACTGCTCGTCGGGGATTGCTAGTGAGCAGACGACCTTGAGCGAATCTTTAATGTTAGGAAATTATTTAAGGACTAGTGGGTTAGGGTTACGGTTAGTGGGACCCTGTGGAAATTCCATGGTGCTTTCTACATCAATTTGTTTAATTCAGTGTTAATAATTATAATATTCTTTTTGAATATAATAACTGTCTGTCGGGGTCAATACTATTGAGAAAAAAATGACTCTTCTTCTGTAAAAATAATTGTCAATGTCATCTAAATATTCTTTAAATAAATAAATAAAATGAATATTTATTTTTTTATTTATCTATTTAAAATTGTATCAAGTAATTCTTTTTAAGACAGTGAATATTTTCTGTCTTCTCACCATAAAAATAATTTTCACTTAAATATTCTTCAAATCAATAAAACGAATGCCATTTTTAAAAAAATGTATTTATTTAAAATTGTTTTAGTCAATGGCACAATATAAGTTTGATTTCGGAACAATTCATTGGGGTTGTGACGTGACCGTGTCGGTTATTGAAATGATGCTGAGTGGGTGTAAGTTTAAATATGTGAACGTGAGTTAATAAACAAAAATATGAGAAAGAATTTGAATGAGAAAACTTAGTATAGTCAAGAATTAATTAGTTATTTACTTTTTACAATTGAAAGAAGAGGATTTACTAATTAATTTGAATATTTATGTTGGAGTTGATACGTCTTTACAAATGTCCGTCACTGTTGGAAGCCAAGGGGACATTACTCTGCAATTGAACCAAGGGACGCAACTCTGAGAATTTATCTCCCTTTAATATGTCTTATTATTTTCTAGGTAGAAATCCTCTACCTAACAGGTTGTAAAGTCGTTAGGTAAGGACATGTTGTTTAATTCTAACATCCAATATTTGAGATGTTTTTCTTATTTGCACCACAACTAAATTCAAATAGATAAATAATATAATTATTATGAGGAGAGGAGAGAACGTCTTTACGAATGGATGGAAGAACTGGTTTAATGACACAGACTGACAACCTGGATGGGCCAAGTTTGAATTCACTTCGTTCCACAGAAATACTTTCACTTAGGATGTTGGCAACCTTCACGTCCCTCCTGTAAGTACACAAATTTATTCTAGAAAGAATTCTGACAAGAAAGATACTGGGGAAACTAATACCAACAATGGAATCATTTGATTCATAAGATATGAATGAATGACTCGCATGGTCTACTCATAGCCAGGGTTGTGAAGTCAGAAGGTATAAAGATCTGACTCCGACTCTTAGCATTCCAAAATATCTGAATTTGACTCCTTATTTTAAAGTCTTCCAATATTCAGACTGTCTGTTGATTCTTCGGAAATGAAAAATAAATGACTCCGACTCCTTTCACAACCTTCAACTCTGACTCTCCGTTTGTAGCTGTTATAAAATAATTTTGCATAAATCTTTTTTCTTTCAGATTCTGAAAATGAACGAGGAAACTCTTGAAAAACCTGTGAAAAATCGATTCCAACTTGAACTTGATGCAAAAATGAAGGAAAGACGTGCCCGCGGCCTGACCACAGCCCTTAGTCCTTCTCCTACAGAATTGAATCAAGGCAGCAGACTCATCAGTGATGATGAAGATGGTATGCTATTATTTGCATTTTTCAAAATCAAGTAAAAAAAAACAAAAAAACTGATTGTTTTCATCCATGGTCAGATCCAGAGGGTGTGTCTGCTGGGTACATGATGTCGGGCATAGATTATGATGTTTTTTGTTTTTGTCTCCGAATGATGGTCTCCACATCCCACAGAAATTCACTTTTATTATAAAATAAAAGAACATTTTAGCCGATCTGCTGGTTTCTTTCATCCTTCTTCTTTATTATCAACATGTCCGGTTTTCTTGCTTGAATGAATATATCCATTTGTATTTACATGTTGAACTGTAGCAAAACAAGAAATCAGTTTATAGTGGGTAATCCAGTTTCCCCTAAATAGAGGACTTCATGATTTACCAGGAGCAAAGTATAGTATCTGTTCTGATACTACACTTCATCTTTTCTGTTCTCGGTCAGTGAAAGAGAAATCATTCTAGACTGAGACAATTTAAATTTTTGTCCCAATCCAGAGTGCACATTTTTGGGGAGCTGGATTTTTTTCTACCTTAAAAACTGACCTTGTGTCTAACTCTGCCCTCATGGGAAGGCAAGTTAATAGAGACCCGTTGATATTTCTTGATAGAGGTGTCCAGCAATAAACCAGTTTCCCCTCCTGAAGGAGAAGATAATGCCGAGAGAATGGCCTCTTAGGACAACCGTGAAACCGTAAGAGAAGTTATGGTTTTTTGGTTTACACCATTCGTTATTGAACTCAAACTGTTTACTTACATACCTGACTCCCACTGCGGCAAGGTCGGACATAATGTCAGTTTATAGTGGGAAAATCCAGTTCCCTAAAATATGGTGTACTCTGGATGGGTACAAAATTTGCTGTGATCGGACCCGTTGGCTTTACTCCGTAGATCTCCGTCTCCTGTAGATGGTAATGCCTGGGAGGATGGCCTCCTACGACCAAACCGGAACCATACTTCACCCCAATCCAAGAGTGAGGCCCCCTATTTTTCTTTCTTGTAAATTGTTTACATTATAATAAAAGACAGGCTTAGATCTGATGACCTCAGAGGAAGATAAAATCTGGACAGTATAGGGAGATGTGTGCAGAACAGGAGACTTCGTTAATATGGTCAGATCGAAAGAATGAATGAGGATGTTTTGGTTTGTAGATGCAGAATAGTTGAAGTAGCAGTGTCAGCTGACAGGGGAAGGCCAAGGAAAACATAGGATGAACTTGAGAAAAAGAGGGATAAATAAAGACCTGGGCAGAAATAAGTTACTTTGAAAGTCAATTTCTAGAAGCCGTCCAATACATTCCAGCATGTAAAACGAATGTTAACTAGAATGTGATGATGAAAGAATGGATGAAAGTGCTTGAGTTAGTAGATGTAGAACAGTTGAGGTAACATGGTCAGTTGGTAGGGGGAGGCCACGGAAAATATGAAAAGGAGTTACAAGGATTGATTTGTGAGAAAGAGAGAGGGATAAATAAAAACCTTTCCAGAGATAGGTTGGTTTGGAAGTCAATTTCTAAAAGCTGTCCAACACATGGCAGCATGTAAAACATGTTAAATCGAATATGATGATGACAAATGGACTAAAATTCTTGGGTTAGTAGATGTAGAACAGTTGAGGTAGCAGGGTCAGTTAGCAGATGAAAGCAAAGGAAAACATGCATGGAAGTGATAAGGATGGATTTAAGAGAAAGAGGGATAAATAAAGACCTGGCCAGAGATAGGTTAGTTTGGAAGTCAATTTGTAAATGCCGCCCATCGCATGACAGCGTTTAAAATGAACGTCAAACCGATGATGATGATGATGATGATGATGATGATGATGATGATGATGATGATGATGAAAGCGTCTGAGAGTGCTTGGGTTAGTAGATGTAGAACAGTTGAGGTAGAAGCGTTAGTTGGCAGAGGAAGGCCAAGGAAAACATGGGAAGAAGTTATAAGGATTGATTTGTGAGAAAGAGGGATAAATAAAAACCTCATCAGGGATAGGTTAGTTTTGAAGTCAATTTCTAGGAGCCACCCAACACATGCCAGCATGTAAAACAGACGTTAAACAAAATATGATGATGATGGTGGTGGTGGTGGTGGTGGTGGTGGTGGTGGTGGTGATGATGATGATGATGATGATGATGATGATGATGATGATGATGATGATTCAGTTCTAATAGCGTTTTCCGCATAATTTAACAGTTTATATTTTTCTTTTATAGCAAAAACCTCTTCTTGTTAAATCAGCTGCATGAGTAAGCACCGAAGTAAAAAAAAAAAAAAAAAAAAGAACAACTCGTAGCGCAAGTTAAAAATAGCGGTTTTTGTCTTAAGTAGGAAGTAATTGCAGTTTCTGAATCAAATTGCTATTCTTGAAAAGAGAAAGAAAAAAAACAATCATGCCTGCTGCTGCTGCTGCTAACGAGAATGATCAAAGAACAAACATTAAAAAAAATTTTTAAACAGGGGAAGTAACTGCAGCAGGATAAAAATCTATAAATGAACTACATAACTCGTTAATCTATATAATAATAATAATACACTAAAGCAATTTCTTGTTTGTACGTACGTTATTACCTTCCACCTCTTTTTTAAAAGATGAGATCACTCGATCGCCGAAGATACAATGAAAAAAAAAACTAATATTTAAAATTTCATCTGATGTTGCTGTTCCGTCGAACGTGAAGCTCGAACTAAAATACACTTTTTTGACTTTCGGACAAGGATCAAAGTGTAGTATATGTTCTGTCCAAAGTTGGTACAATAATATCGTGGAGCTTGTGTTCACGCCGGACGTCAATAGAATGGAAATATGTCACAAACTCTCACAAGGGTTTTAGAGATAGATCCCCCCCTCCCCATAACCTGATATATTCTGAAACTACATTAACCAGAGTACTTAGATAAGTATGTTTCAGTTTGAACAAAGGTGTTACAATTATATTGTGGGGTCTGCGTTCGCACCGGATATTCATAGAATGAAAATATTTTTGAGCACGGCAGTAATATACAACAGATGAAGGATACGACTGTGGAATTTTTACGGGTCCCACTTGTAAGAATTAATGTCATAAGCTGCCACTCCGGCTGGGGATTATCTCATTCCTGAACTTTCCACGAGTGTCGATAACTATAAATATTTATCTAGGTTTGTACGAACATAGATTGCAAGTTTATTATTTAAAAAATATTAATAGTAAATATAAATACAAGAAACCACTTTATTATATAGAAATCTATCCGAAAACCTATGATTAGGAACTTGAAACTAAAACATTATCAAAATGACTGAATTTGGCATTTAGTAGTAGTTGTTTTTTTACGGCATATCAACCATCGTTCGGTCATTTTATGCCGAAATCTGAAATATTTTTGTATACGTGAATTGTAGATTAATTTTTGAATTTGAAGAGCTTTTTGTTACATAGAGCACCCGACCCTCTCAAATGGTCACCCATTTAGTACTGGCCACACTCAATGTCGCTTAACTTTGGTGATCTTATGGGGGAAACTGGTGTGACAACTATATTACAGCCATGTCATTAAAATGGAAATATTTTTAAGCACATCAGCAATATCCAACATGGATACAACTGTGAAATTTCCACGTTTCCGCTAGTCTATATAATAATAATACGCTTAAGCAATTTCATGTTTGTACGTACATTATCACCTTTCTACACAAAAAAAATGAGATTGTCTGATCAGCAAAGATGCTGATCAGTGATTAATCTGATGTCGCTAAGATAAGCAATTCTGACTTTACCCGTTGGGTAATTCCATGTCAAATCATCTAGACCAGGGGCGGGCAACCTCCAGCCCGCGGGCCGCATCCGGCCCGCAAAGGATTAGCATCCGGCCCGCCACCCTGCTATGCTTTATTATTGTAATCCGGCCCGCGAACCTCCCAGTAAAACTCATATCATTTTGTGACATAGACGTAAAAAGGTTTCAATTAAGATTTACATTGGGATAAAAATGTATGAATATCAGCGAGCGATGATGCATGTATATTTCATTTTTCTTTAACTATTAATTTCAAATCCTTGGCCTGAGATAAAAAAATAGAAAAAGAGAAAGAGAGAAGCAAAGAGGAAATGAGAGACGAGGAAAGGGCATAAAACAGAGAACTTATGTGAGGTGTGTCAAAACGAATGCTGGATCAACTTGCTACTTCCCTGTCATTATTTTTTATGATTCCAAAATGGTTCTTTGTCGGCGCCTTTTATAACATCACATACAGAAGTCTCTTGAGAAAAAATATTCAATTTGTAGAGCGTTCAATGCAATTTTTGTACAATTTATTCATGTAAACAAAATATAGTAATTCTGAGATTTCGTTTTTCACTCTGGCCCGCGATCTCCTTCCAAAAGTCTCATCTGGTCCTCACTCTGAAAAGGTTGCCCGTCCCTGATCTAGACCATGTCACCCATACCACTCAGATTTTCTTCAAACTCTCCCCACTTGTTCCTATCATAAAAACTAGACAATCCTGAAAATTTGAGCTTGTAACTCCAAGCGGTTTCTAAAATATTACATTTTTAAGATTTCAGGTATGTCATGAAAGGCTGCAAAATTGCGACATTAGAAAATTACATTTTTTGTGCATAAAATAAATTCTAGACTATCTAGAACGTTAAAAATTGGTACAGACAAGGTTTTTAGGCACAAGGGATCCAAAAATCACACTTAAAACCTTTAAAAATCAACTGTTTTTGAGTTACTGTACATGTTTACCTGAATTTGGGTGTGGGACTACCAAGCCTCAAAAAAGTATGTAACATAATCGGAATATGAAAATTTTCTTTTTCTGTGTGTTCTACACCGTTTGAACTTTCTCTCATCCAAAAATGATGTCTTGTTATTTTTCCACACAACTTCACTTGAAAAACGGTCATTTTTTTCGCGTTGAGACGTGTTGCGACGTGTTGCGACGTGTTGCGACCATATGTTCTTGCTGTTTCCAATGGAGGATAATTAAACGCAAATTTATCACAAAATTCATTTTTCATTTTGCTAAATTTTGTTAATTTCATGCCTAGACAGAAAATTAGAAGTTTTTTAAAAGCTACATCATAGCATGTTTTTAAAACAAACGCAGGAATCATTTTATCAAAATCTTCATCACAGATTCTGCAAGTTCTTCCAGTTATTGTTGTAAGTGTCTGTATAGCAGATATAATGTTTTTAGAAGGAAATAGCAGCTATCACCACCTTCTGGCCAGTTGAACATTTTCATGAAGGTGCATGAATTGGACATCTACATCACCTTGCTCCTCATCAACTTTGTTCACCAAACCGACCGATCGCAAGGAACTGTACACACAAGAGATGTAAGATGATGGTGCGATGTCACCAATATCAACTCGAGTTGTATTTTTTGAAGTGATGGATGTTCACAAAAAAGTCATCCTCACCGCAAAGTTTGTGTCGAATTTGTGATGCTGACTGAGGGATGAAATGATGACGGCTTCTTGTATCGGGTACCGTTTTACCCCTTCTCCATCTTCTTTCTCACCTTGACCATGATTTCCTGGTCAGTGCCAAAGAAGATAATTGATTTCATTTCTTCTTGACATACCTTCTAGCACCGCACGATACAGGACCGGCAGGACAGTTATAAAAGTGTGTGTGTGGGGGGGGGGCTCTCCTAAAAAGTGGGGGGGCCCGGTTAAACACATGCATATATAACTTCATTATTGATGACCGTAAAGTGGGGGGGGGGGGCAAGTCAAAAACTGGGGGGGGGTTGATAACCAATTTTCACTAATAATTGAATATTTCTTCTTTGTTTTTCTTTCATTCTAGATATTTTGAGCAGTCTACAAAATAATTCTTTCAAACCAATATCCAGCTATAAAAGCAAGGGGAATTCACCCGATTTCAACAAAAGAATGCAATGGGGGGATTCACCGCCATGGAATCCTGGTTTATTGCGCAAAGATGACAAGGCCACAGATTTGTTGGACATCACAAATAAACAGAGCCCCTCACAGAAGGAATCCCCTAGATCTTTCGAAAATCAAAAAGGCTATTTGAAATCCACTTTGAAATCTCCACGGAATGATGCGGAGATCGGCTCTCTACAAATGGTAAACAGTCCAAGAAGTTTTAAAGACATGCCCAACAAGTCTGCGCTTAAAGATTCGCCCAGAGATGGTTACAAGCCAGAAAGGTAAATCTTATAATAATATTACCATCGTCACGGTCTGTATTGATGTGTATAGTCTTAGTGATGGTTATGTTTGTTACGCCTTGGTATGAATAAGTGGTGGGAGAGAAAGGGAGAAAGAGGAAGAGGATAAAAAAGATAGAAAGAGAAGAGGAAAGAACGCAGATCAATGTTAGAACATTTCTACCATTTTCATTGAAAAACGAAAGCTTATATTATTACAAATTTAAAACATTTCTACCATTTGCATTGAAAAACGAAAGCTTATATTATTACAAATTTAAAACATTTCTACCATTTTCAGTGAAAAACGAAAGCTTATATTATTAAAAATTTAAAACATTTCTACCATTTTCATTGAAAAACGAAAGCTTATATTATTACAAATTTAAAACATTTCTACCATTTTCATTGAAAAACGAAAGCTTATATTATTACAAATTTAAAACATTTCTACCATTTTCATTGAAAAACGAAAGCTTATATTATTACAAATTTAAAACATTTCTACCATTTTCATTGAAAAACGAAAGCTTATATTATTACAAATGTAAAACATTTCTACCATTTTCAGTGAAAAACGAAAGCTTATATTATTAAAAATTTAAAACATTTCTACCATTTTCATTGAAAAACGAAAGCTTATATTATTACAAATGTAAAACATTTCTACCATTTTCAGTGAAAAACGAAAGCTTATATTATTAAAAATTTAAAACATTTCTACCATTTTCATTGAAAAACGAAAGCTTATATTATTAAAAATTTAAAACATTTCTACCATTTTCATTGAAAAACGAAAGCTTATATTATTACAAATGTAAAACATTTCTACCATTTTCATTGAAAAACGAAAGCTTATATTATTACAAATTTAAAACATTTCTACCATTTTCAGTGAAAAACGAAAGCTTATATTATTAAAAATTTAAAACATTTCTACCATTTTCATTGAAAAACGAAAGCTTATATTATTAAAAATTTAAAACATTTCTACCATTTTCATTGAAAAACGAAAGCTTATATTATTACAAATGTAAAACATTTCTACCATTTTCATTGAAAAACGAAAGCTTATATTATTACAAATTTAAAACATTTCTACCATTTTCAGTGAAAAACGAAAGCTTATATTATTAAAAATTTAAAACATTTCTACCATTTTCATTGAAAAACGAAAGCTTATATTATTAAAAATTTAAAACATTTCTACCATTTTCATTGAAAAACGAAAGCTTATATTATTACAAATGTAAAACATTTCTACCATTTTCATTGAAAAACGAAAGCTTATATTATTACAAATTTAAAACATTTCTACCATTTTCAGTGAAAAACGAAAGCTTATATTATTAAAAATTTAAAACATTTCTACCATTTTCATTGAAAAACGAAAGCTTATATTATTAAAAATTTAAAACATTTCTACCATTTTCATTGAAAAACGAAAGCTTATATTATTACAAATGTAAAACATTTCTACCATTTTCAGTGAAAAACGAAAGCTTATATTATTAAAAATTTAAAACATTTCTACCATTTTCATTGAAAAACGAAAGCTTATATTATTACAAATGTAAAACATTTCTACCATTTTCAGTGAAAAACGAAAGCTTATATTATTACAAATGTAAAACATTTCTACCATTTTCA
Organism: Sepiola atlantica; assembly: GCA_963556195.1. Taxonomy (NCBI): domain Eukaryota; kingdom Metazoa; phylum Mollusca; class Cephalopoda; order Sepiida; family Sepiolidae; genus Sepiola; species Sepiola atlantica. Next base: position 53,880,314 of record OY744523.1, on the reverse strand, counting down.
TTGAAAAACGAAAGCTTATATTATTACAAATTTAAAACATTTCTACCATTTTCATTGAAAAACGAAAGCTTATATTATTAAAAATTTAAAACATTTCTACCATTTTCATTGAAAAACGAAAGCTTATATTATTACAAATTTAAAACATTTCTACCATTTTCATTGAAAAACGAAAGCTTATATTATTACAAATGTAAAACATTTCTACCATTTTCAGTGAAAAACGAAAGCTTATATTATTAAAAATTTAAAACATTTCTACCATTTTCATTGAAAAACGAAAGCTTATATTATTAAAAATTTAAAACATTTCTACCATTTTCATTGAAAAACGAAAGCTTATATTATTAAAAATTTAAAACATTTCTACCATTTTCATTGAAAAACGAAAGCTTATATTATTACAAATGTAAAACATTTCTACCATTTTCAGTGAAAAACGAAAGCTTATATTATTACAAATGTAAAACATTTCTACCATTTTCAGTGAAAAACGAAAGCTTATATTATTAAAAATTTAAAACATTTCTACCATTTTCATTGAAAAACGAAAGCTTATATTATTAAAAATTTAAAACATTTCTACCATTTTCATTGAAAAACGAAAGCTTATATTATTAAAAATTTAAAACATTTCTACCATTTTCATTGAAAAACGAAAGCTTATATTATTACAAATGTAAAACATTTCTACCATTTTCAGTGAAAAACGAAAGCTTATATTATTACAAATGTAAAACATTTCTACCATTTTCAGTGAAAAACGAAAGCTTATATTATTAAAAATTTAAAACATTTCTACCATTTTCATTGAAAAACGAAAGCTTATATTATTAAAAATTTAAAACATTTCTACCATTTTCATTGAAAAACGAAAGCTTATATTATTAAAAATTTAAAACATTTCTACCATTTTCATTGAAAAACGAAAGCTTATATTATTACAAATGTAAAACATTTCTACCATTTTCAGTGAAAAACGAAAGCTTATATTATTACAAATGTAAAACATTTCTACCATTTTCATTGAAAAACGAAAGCTTATATTATTACAAATTTAAAACATTTCTACCATTTTCATTGAAAAACGAAAGCTTATATTATTAAAAATTTAAAACATTTCTACCATTTTCATTGAAAAACGAAAGCTTATATTATTACAAATTTAAAACATTTCTACCATTTTCATTGAAAAACGAAAGCTTATATTATTACAAATGTAAAACATTTCTACCATTTTCAGTGAAAAACGAAAGCTTATATTATTAAAAATTTAAAACATTTCTACCATTTTCATTGAAAAACGAAAGCTTATATTATTAAAAATTTAAAACATTTCTACCATTTTCATTGAAAAACGAAAGCTTATATTATTACAAATTTAAAACATTTCTACCATTTGCATTGAAAAACGAAAGCTTATATTATTACAAATGTAAAACATTTCTACCATTTTCAGTGAAAAACGAAAGCTTATATTATTACAAATTTAAAACATTTCTACCATTTTCATTGAAAAACGAAAGCTTATATTATTAAAAATTTAAAACATTTCTACCATTTTCATTGAAAAACGAAAGCTTATATTATTACAAATGTAAAACATTTCTACCATTTTCAGTGAAAAACGAAAGCTTATATTATTAAAAATTTAAAACATTTCTACCATTTTCATTGAAAAACGAAAGCTTATATTATTACAAATTTAAAACATTTCTACCATTTGCATTGAAATACGAAAGCTTATATTATTACAAATGTAAAACATGTCTACCATTTTCAGTGAAAAACGAAAGCTTATATTATTACAAATTTAAAACATTTCTACCATTTTCATTGAAAAACGAAAGCTTATATTATTAAAAATTTAAAACATTTCTACCATTTTCATTGAAAAACGAAAGCTTATATTATTACAAATTTAAAACATTTCTACCATTTTCATTGAAAAACGAAAGCTTATATTATTACAAATGTAAAACATTTCTACCATTTTCAGTGAAAAACGAAAGCTTATATTATTACAAATGTAAAACATTTCTACCATTTTCATTGAAAAACGAAAGCTTATATTATTAAAAATTTAAAACATTTCTACCATTTTCATTGAAAAACGAAAGCTTATATTATTAAAAATTTAAAACATTTCTACCATTTTCATTGAAAAACGAAAGCTTATATTATTAAAAATTTAAAACATTTCTACCATTTTCATTGAAAAACGAAAGCTTATATTATTACAAATTTAAAACATTTCTACCATTTTCATTGAAAAACGAAAGCTTATATTATTAAAAATTTAAAACATTTCTACCATTTTCATTGAAAAACGAAAGCTTATATTATTAAAAATTTAAAACATTTCTACCATTTTCATTGAAAAACGAAAGCTTATATTATTACAAATTTAAAACATTTCTACCATTTTCATTGAAAAACGAAAGCTTATATTATTACAAATGTAAAACATTTCTACCAATTTCAGTGAAAAACGAAAGCTTATATTATTACAAATTTAAAACATTTCTACCATTTTCAGTGAAAAACGAAAGCTTATATTATTAAAAATTTAAAACATTTCTACCATTTTAATTGAAAAACGAAAGCTTATATTATTAAAAATTTAAAACATTTCTACCATTTTCATTGAAAAACGAAAGCTTATATTATTAAAAATTTAAAACATTTCTACCATTTTCATTGAAAAACGAAAGCTTATATTATTACAAATGTAAAACATTTCTACCATTTTCAGTGAAAAACGAAAGCTTATATTATTACAAATTTAAAACATTTCTACCATTTTAATTGAAAAACGAAAGCTTATATTATTAAAAATTTAAAACATTTCTACCATTTTCATTGAAAAACGAAAGCTTATATTATTAAAAATTTAAAACATTTCTACCATTTTCATTGAAAAACGAAAGCTTATATTATTACAAATTTAAAACATTTCTACCATTTTCATTGAAAAACGAAAGCTTATATTATTAAAAATTTAAAACATTTCTACCATTTTCATTGAAAAACGAAAGCTTATATTATTAAAAATTTAAAACATTTCTACCATTTTCATTGAAAAACGAAAGCTTATATTATTACAAATTTAAAACATTTCTACCATTTTCATTGAAAAACGAAAGCTTATATTATTACAAATGTAAAACATTTCTACCATTTTCATTGAAAAACGAAAGCTTATATTATTACAAATTTAAAACATTTCTCCCATTTTCATTGAAAAACGAAAGCTTATATTATTACCAATGTAAAACATTTCTACCATTTTCATTGAAAAACGAAAGCTTATATTATTACAAATTTAAAACATTTCTACCATTTTCATTGAAAAACGAAAGCTTATATTATTACAAATTTAAAACATTTCTACCATTTTCATTGAAAAACGAAAGCTTATATTATTAAAAATTTAAAACATTTCTACCATTTTCATTGAAAAACGAAAGCTTATATTATTAAAAATTTAAAACATTTCTACCATTTTCATTGAAAAACGAAAGCTTATATTATTACAAATTTAAAACATTTCTACCATTTTCATTGAAAAACGAAAGCTTATATTATTACAAATGTAAAACATTTCTACCAATTTCAGTGAAAAACGAAAGCTTATATTATTACAAATTTAAAACATTTCTACCATTTTCAGTGAAAAACGAAAGCTTATATTATTACAAATTTAAAACATTTCTACCATTTTAATTGAAAAACGAAAGCTTATATTATTAAAAATTTAAAACATTTCTACCATTTTCATTGAAAAACGAAAGCTTATATTATTACAAATTTAAAACATTTCTACCATTTTCATTGAAAAACGAAAGCTTATATTATTACAAATTTAAAACATTTCTACCATTTTCATTGAAAAACGAAAGCTTATATTATTAAAAATTTAAAACATTTCTACCATTTTCATTGAAAAACGAAAGCTTATATTATTAAAAATTTAAAACATTTCTACCATTTTCATTGAAAAACGAAAGCTTATATTATTACAAATTTAAAACATTTCTACCATTTTCATTGAAAAACGAAAGCTTATATTATTACAAATGTAAAACATTTCTACCAATTTCAGTGAAAAACGAAAGCTTATATTATTACAAATTTAAAACATTTCTACCATTTTCAGTGAAAAACGAAAGCTTATATTATTACAAATTTAAAACATTTCTACCATTTTAATTGAAAAACGAAAGCTTATATTATTAAAAATTTAAAACATTTCTACCATTTTCATTGAAAAACGAAAGCTTATATTATTAAAAATTTAAAACATTTCTACCATTTTCATTGAAAAACGAAAGCTTATATTATTACAAATGTAAAACATTTCTACCATTTTCAGTGAAAAACGAAAGCTTATATTATTACAAATTTAAAACATTTCTACCATTTTCAGTGAAAAACGAAAGCTTATATTATTACAAATTTAAAACATTTCTACCATTTTCATTGAAAAACGAAAGCTTATATTATTAAAAATTTTAAACATTTCTACCATTTTCATTGAAAAACGAAAGCTTATATTATTAAAAATTTAAAACATTTCTACCATTTTCATTGAAAAACGAAAGCTTATATTATTAAAAATTTAAAACATTTCTACCATTTTCATTGAAAAACGAAAGCTTATATTATTACAAATTTAAAACATTTCTACCATTTTCATTGAAAAACGAAAGCTTATATTATTACAAATGTAAAACATTTCTACCATTTTCATTGAAAAACGAAAGCTTATATTATTACAAATTTAAAACATTTCTCCCATTTTCATTGAAAAACGAAAGCTTATATTATTACCAATGTAAAACATTTCTACCATTTTCATTGAAAAACGAAAGCTTATATTATTAAAAATTTAAAACATTTCTACCATTTTCAGTGAAAAACGAAAGCTTATATTATTACAAATTTAAAACATTTCTACCATTTTCATTGAAAAACGAAAGCTTATATTATTACAAATTTAAAACATTTCTACCATTTTCATTGAAAAACGAAAGCTTATATTACAAATGTAAAACATTTCTACCATTTTCAGTGAAAAACGAAAGCTTATATTATTACAAATTTAAAACATTTCTACCATTTTCAGTGAAAAACGAAAGCTTATATTATTACAAATTTAAAACATTTCTACCATTTTCATTGAAAAACGAAAGCTTATATTATTACAAATTTAAAACATTTCTACCATTTTCATTGAAAAACGAAAGCTTATATTATTACAAATTTAAAACATTTCTACCATTTTCAGTGAAAAACGAAAGCTTATATTATTACAAATTTAAAACATTTCTACCATTTTCAGTGAAAAACGAAAGCTTATATTATTACAAATGTAAAACATTTCTATCATTTTCAGTGAAAAACGAAAGCTTATATTATTAAAAATTTAAAACATTTCTACCATTTCATTGAAAAACGAAAGCTTATATTATTACAAATTTAAAACATTTCTACCATTTTCATTGAAAAACGAAAGCTTATATTATTACAAATTTAAAACATTTCTACCATTTTCATTGAAAAACGAAAGCTTATATTATTACAAATTTAAAACATTTCTACCATTTTCAGTGAAAAACGAAAGCTTATATTATTACAAATTTAAAACATTTCTACCATTTTCAGTGAAAAACGAAAGCTTATATTATTACAAATGTAAAACATTTCTATCATTTTCAGTGAAAAACGAAAGCTTATATTATTAAAAATTTAAAACATTTCTACCATTTCATTGAAAAACGAAAGCTTATATTATTACAAATTTAAAACATTTCTACCATTTCATTGAAAAACGAAAGCTTATATTATTAAAAATTTAAAACATTTCTACCATTTCATTGAAAAACGAAAGCTTATATTATTAAAAATTTAAAACATTTCTACCATTTTTATTGAAAAACGAAAGCTTATATTATTAAAAATTTAAAACATTTCTACCATTTTCATTGAAAAACGAAAGCTTATATTATTAAAAATTTAAAACATTTCTACCATTTTCATTGAAAAACGAAAGCTTATATTATAAAAAATTTAAAAACCAAAAAGTTCCCTTTCATTTGATTTCTTTAAATGAAACGTAATCTCATCAACATTAATAAAACTAATCAATTGATAAACTTATATCACACCTAGTTTAGCTAAACTTATAACTAAAAAAAATAACATTAAGTTAGATAACAGATAAAAAATAAAAAAAATAAAATATTCTTTTATAAAATAAAAAAATAAAAAATTCTTTTATAAAATAAAAAAAATAAAATATTCTTTTATCTAAATTTTTTTTCTCCTGATGTAGTTTTTCTCATATTCTTTTCATAGAAGTGAATAAATGCCAGCATGAGTTGTGGGTATGCAAAATATGAGTTTGTAAATAAAGTTATACACAAAAGTTGAAGTTTCCATTTTAAATATATATATATATATATATATATATATATATATATATATATATATATATATATATATATACATATAGAGATAGAAGAAAAAAGAGTGATAAATATATATATATATTTAGATTTTTCACTTAGAAGATAGTTTATTCAGTGAAGACCGGTATGAGGCCAATAAAAATAAGCTCGATGATACTCGATTACAGGATACAGAGCATTTATATGTGATTTTTTAAAGATTTACCAAAACATTCCGTTCATGAAATCATTCATCACCACAAGTACTTAATTCCCCTGATGATCTGCCAAGCAAGGAACTGCTTGGTAGAGAAACATGTGTAGGAAAAAACTTTAATCTTTGAAAGGAAAAAAGTCTTTTGTGGTGATGAATGATTTTATGAACGGAATGTTTTGGTAAACCTTCAAAAAATCACACACACATATATATATATATATATATATATATATATATATATATATAAAATATTATCATACTTTTCTTTTTCTTTTTAGAAAGACGTTATCCTTCAGTGACCATGTTGAGGAATCTTCTTATTCTACAGGTAATTCTTCCGTTCACAGTACCTTGTTTATCATTCTTACCTTTATGTTACTGGTGCTACCAGATCAGGCTGTCTAAAGATACCGACTCCCTAACCAAAAATGCACCAAACATTGATGTTATTGTTTTTTTTCTTTCCCTTTGCAAAACTCAATCATGTTCTGCAAAGCCAAAAACAAAAACATTTTTCTTCCACAAACAACCAAACGAAACACCTGAATAAATATTTGAAGATATATAGAACTTGAAACATAAAAACGTTTTACCAAAATGATCTCCTTCGGCATTAAACAACCCGAAAAGGGTTGATATGCCGTAAAACAAAACAATTAAACCAAACGCCATGTATAAATAAAAAAAAAAACAACTATCACAGCAACAAAAAAAAGATTATATTTCTAAAAAGTACAAAAACAATCGTTTTGTTTTAATGGTGTGAACTCAGTATAGTCAGAAGTTATTTCTCTTGAACTACATTCAAGTTATCTCCCCTAAATTATACTGGGTAACAAGAGAATGAACTCTCCTATTCGGAAGTACGAAAAAGAGACTCGCTCCACATATGTGCAAGAGTGTCCGACTTAATCTTCGCATGGTTTTCACGACTCTGACACGTTTACCATCAGGCATCCTATCTACAGGTGGAAGCTAAAATTCCTCGATATTCAACCATGGCGTTTCTTTATGAGTCACAGCTTTTATTAACAGATGGATGTTCATCCATGGTCCAACCATTTTTCCAGCAACCTTAGCAACAGATTGGATATATGTCTTCCATTTCAGATCTGGAGTGAAAGTCAGTCCTAGGAGCTTATCAAAACAAGGGACTTCCTCAATGAGAGAGCAATTCATATTGTTACAGACCAACTATGATGAGTCACACATTATAGGAAAGGTTTTGATCAGCAGTGCTCTTCGAAGTGCTGCCATAGACAGTTGAGTCGTCTGCATAGATGCCAACAATTGATCCCAGAATATGATCTGCAGGATGATTGATGAAGATCAGGAAAAGGGTTAGGCCTAGAATGGATCCTTGAGACACGTCAGCATTGAGATTATCTGCTTCAGACTTCGGCCCAACAACAACTACATAAATTCTTGAGGCACACCGACGTTGATACTATGAATTTTTTTTTGTGAGCGTATATTTTGTTAACAAATAAACAATAGTTTCTGTTTAACCCATAGATGGAGCTATGGCAGGTACTACCATGACTCCAGGTCAGAGTTGACCTGGAAGTAGTGTTAACTAACAGGTGACTCCACACTCCTCAAAGCTCCCAAATTTAGGCCTCACCACTAGATGCAGGTTTGTATCATAGCCAGAACCAGTTTTTTTTTTTACGGAGTGGGGGGGGGGGGAGGGAGTCTTGAGTAGTTTATAGGGTTGAGAAATAGGATAGGCAGAAAAAAAGTAGAAAGGGCTGGTAATTATATATTTCGGAATGATGGGGTGGGCTAGAGGCCGACACCTTGCCCAAGGGTGCCCAAGCTAGTTTACTGTCAGGACGAATTCTATTTAACCCATGGATAGGACCCTGACAGGTATTACTATGCCGGATCAGAGTGCACCTGCGAATAATGGTAACTAGGGAGTAGCTCAACACTCCCCAAAGCTCCCAAAGCTCCCAAACTGGGGCCTCGCCACCAGATGCACTTTAAGGTCATACCCAGGATCAACAACCATGATGAGGTTTGAAATATGTAAATAACATCTATAGCTCATTACGGAAATAGCATCAAAAAATTATTCTATTCAAACAAATCTATATAATTTTTTTTTGTTTTAATGGAAATCGCTTTAGACAAAGCATGAAGCCACTTGATGTAAGAAGCTAACAAGAACGTAATATGATTATCGCAAAGACAGAAGATGCTTATTGGCCTTAGTCTTGAAAAGACCAAGGATATAGGTAGGAGGAAAACAGTGAGCAGGAAAAGAGTTCCACAAGGCTGCAGTTCTTTGAAAGAAGCTACTGGAATAAGAAACCGTATTACAATGAGGTATCAAAACAGCAAATTGATGGAGACCACTTGACCAACGAGTCAAACGAGCTGGAACAAAGGAAGCAGGGAATAGATCAGACAATTCTGAAGAACACAGGCCATAAAAAGTATTTATAGAAAAAACTTAAGATAAAGACTGATAATGCTCGTACGTACGTTATTACCTTTCACACACATTTTTAAAAATTTGATCATCCGATCAGCAAAGATGGTGATCGGTGATTAATCTGATGTCACTAAAGTAAAAAAATCCGACTTTACCCATTTTAAAATGAATTGTTCCAAAATCAAATTATAATCCTGTCAACTAGAACATTACAATTTAAAATAAATACAATTTTAAATAAATATAATTTTAAATAAATACAATTTTAAATAAATACAATTTTGAATAAATACAATTTTAAATAAATACAATTTTAAATAAATACAATTTTAAATAAAGACAATTTTAAATAGATACAATTTTAAATAAATACATTTTAAATAAATACAATTTTAAATAAATACAATTTTAAATAAATACAATTTTAAATAAATACAATTTTAAATAAATACAATTTTAAATAAATACAATTTTAAATAAAAGCAATTTTAAATAAATGCAATTTTAAATAAATACAATTTTAAATAAATACAATTTTAAATAAATACAATTTTAAATAAATACAATTTTAAATAAATGCAATTTTAAATAAATACAATTTTAAATAAATACAATTTTAAATAAAAGCAATTTTAAATAAATGTAATTTTAAATAAATGTAATTTTAAATAAATACAATTTTAAATAAATACAATTTTAAATAAATACAATTTTAAATAAATACAATTTTAAATAAATACAATTTTAAATAAATACAATTTTAAATAAATACATTTTAAATAAATACTATTTTAAATAAATACTATTTTAAATGAATACAATTTTAATAAATACATTTTTAATAAATACAATTTTAAATAAATACATTTGAAATAAATACAATTTTAAATAAATACATTTTAAATAAATACAATTTAAAATAAATACAATTTTAAATAAATACAATTTTAAATAAAAGCAATTTTAAATTAATACAATTTTAAATAAATACAATTTCACATAAATACAATTTTAAATAAATACATTTTAAATGAATACATTTTAAATAAATACAATTTTAAATAAATACAATTTTAAATGAATACAATTTTAAATAAATACAATTTAAAATAAATACAATTTTAAATAAATACATTTTAAATAAATATATTTTAAATAAATACAATTTTCAATAAATACATTTTAAATGAATACAATTTTAAATAAATAAAATTTGAATAAATACAATTTTGAATAAATACAATTTTAAATAAATACATTTTAAATAAATACAATTTTAAATAAATACATTTTAAATAAATACATTTTAAATAAATACAATTTAAAATGAATACAATTTTAAATAAATACATTTTAAATAAATATAATCTTAAATAAATACATTTTAAATAAATACAATTTTGAATAAATACAATTTTAAATAAATACAATTTTAAATAAATACAATTTTAAATGAATACATTTTAAATAAATACGATTTTAAATAAATACATTTTAAATAAATACAATTTTAAATGGATACATTTTAAATAAAATCAATTTAAAAAAAATACATTTTAAATGAATACAATTTTAAATAAATACAATTTTAAATAAATACTTTTTAAATAAATACATTTTAAATAAATACAATTTTAAATAAATACATTTTAAATAAATACAATTTTAAATAAATACAATTGTGAATAAATACAATTGTGAATTAATACATTTTAAATAAATACAATTTTAAATGAATACAATTTTAAATACATACAATTTTAAATAAATACATTTTAAATAAATACAATTTTAAATAAATACAATGTTAAATAAATACAATTTTAAATAAATACAATTTTAAATAAATACAATTTTAAATAAATACATTTTAAATAAATACATTTTAAATGAATACAATTTTAAATAAATACAATTTTAAATAAATACAATTTTAAATAAATACATTTTAAATAAATACATTTTAAATAAATACAATTTTAAATAAATACATTTTAAATAAATACAATTTAAAATGAATACAATTTTAAATAAATACATTTTAAATAAATATAATCTTAAATAAATACATTTTAAATAAATACATTTTAAATTAATACATTTTAAATAAATACAATTTTAAATAAATACAATTTTAAATGAATACATTTTAAATAAATACGATTTTAAATAAATACATTTTAAATAAATACAATTTTAAATGGATACATTTTAAATAAAATCAATTTAAAAAAAATACATTTTAAATGAATACAATTTTAAATAAATACTTTTCAAATAAATACAATTTTAAATAAATACATTTTAAATAAATACAATTTTAAATAAATACATTTTAAATAAATACAATTTTAAATAAATACAATTGTGAATAAATACAATTGTGAATTAATACATTTTAAATAAATACAATTTTAAATGAATACAATTTTAAATACATACAATTTTAAATAAATACATTTTAAATAAATACAATTTTAAATAAATACAATGTTAAATAAATACAATTTTAAATAAATACAATTTTAAATAAATACATTTTAAATAAATACATTTTAAATGAATACAATTTTAAATGAATACAATTTTAAATAAATACAATTTTAAATAAATACAATTTTAAATAAATACAATTTTAAATAAATACATTTTAAATAAATACATTTTAAATAAATACAATTTTAAATAAATACAATTTTAAATAAATACAATTTAAAATAAATACATTTAAAATAAATACATTTTAAATAAATACAATTTTAAATAAATACAATTTTAAATAAATACAATTTTAAATAAATACAATTTTAAATAAATATAATTAAAATAAATACAATTTTAAATCAATACAATTTTAAATAAATACAATTTTAAATCAATACATTTAAAAAAAATACAATTTTAAATAAATATATTTTAAATAAATACAATTAAAAATAAATACAATTTTAAATAAATACAATTTTAAATAAATACAGTTTTAAATCAATACATTTTAAATAAATACAATTTTAAATAAATACAATTTTAAATAAATACATTTTAAATAAATACATTTTAAATAAATACAATTTTAAATAAATACAATTTTAAATAAATACAATTTTAAATAAATACATTTAAAATAAATACATTTAAAATAAATACATTTTAAATAAATACAATTTTAAATAAATACAATTTTAAATAAATACAATTTTAAATAAATACAATTTTAAATAAATATAATTAAAATAAATACAATTTTAAATCAATACAATTTTAAATAAATACAATTTTAAATCAATACATTTAAAAAAAATACAATTTTAAATAAATATATTTTAAATAAATACAATTAAAAATAAATACAATTTTAAATAAATACAATTTTAAATAAATACAGTTTTAAATCAATACATTTTAAATAAATACAATTTTAAATAAATACAATTTTAAATAAATACATGTTAAATAAATACAATTTTAAATCAATACAATTTTAAATCAATACAATTTTAAATCAATCCATTTTAAATATTGATATTATTTTATTGATTTGAAGAATGTTTAGCTGACAATTATTTTGACGATAAGAATACAAAGAATATTTATTGTTTTAAAACGAATTAAATTGTTATAATTTTGAATAAATAACAAGAGACATATTTGTTTTATTTCGTTAAAGAATATTTAACTGGCAATGACAATTATTTTTACTGCAGAAAAATTGAGCCATTTTTTTTTACTGAAAAACGTTTATTAATTCAAAAGGGAAATTATTATTAGCAGATTAATGTAGAAAACACCATGAAATTTCCACGGGGTTCGCTAGTTTTTAAACTGTTCTGGAAATCTTTTAAACCTATTTTTTATTCTATTTTAATTACTCACTTCTGTTTAATTCCAGCTTCTGTGATTGATCAGTCCTTGTCATCGGTTGGTGATGCACCGAATAAAACTCCGTCCACGTCTTCAGGACAAAGATTTTTGAAAAGTAGCAAGAAAAAGGGGAAGTCTGCTAGCATTGAGGAAGACGAAGAGCGAAATAATCAAGTCAAAGTTGATTCTGTCAGGTAAAAAAAAAAAGCCCCCAAATCATTATTTGAAATTATTGTATATAGGTATAAACAGGAATAAGAGTCATCATCATCATCATCATCATCATCATCATCATCATCATCATCATCATCATCATCATCATCATCAGTTTAATGTCCGTTTTACATGCCGGCATGTGTTGGACGGCTTTGAGAAATTGACCTCATCCAAACTAACCTATTTCTGACCAGGTCTTTATTTAAACTACATTGCCTGAAACATGTAAAGTGATAACTTGATATGATATACGAAAGGGTAAAAATTACCGACATAATTACTAATGGGAGAATACATTAAAACCCCAATTACAATCAGGAAGACACATGTGTTGCCAGGGTCATAGATAGAGAATATGCATAAATAATGTAAAAGTAAATATGGTTTACATTTGTTGGCTGTGGTGTTCTGGGAGTCTTGGCGACATCATCATCATCATCATCATCATCATTATCATCATCGGTTTAACATCCATTTAACATGCTGGCATATATGGAACGGCTTTTAGAAATTGACTTCTAAACTAACTTATCTCTGGCCAGGTCTTTATTTAAACTACATAATCTGAAATGCAACAGATTTTCTTTGGATTTCATTTGTTTAGTTGAGGCGAGATTTTTTATAGGCTGGTTGTCCTTCTGACGCCAACCCAACGAGGTGATGGGGACCAGTGCATTTATCGAGACACCATTTCTAAGTGATATCCTACCAAAGCTAAATAGCGCTTCACCTGCTCTAGCTCTGATATATTAAATGGCTTGTTATATTTATCGGAGTTGTTAGATTGAAATTGTAATTTATGTTTCTCACAGTTCCATTTTAGTTTGATAAATTTTCCATTGTCATAAGCAGAGAAGTTTTTTTTAGATAGTTTCAGCAATCACATTTGCAATACCCTTCATATGAGCAAACTATATAGAACAAAAAAATTTAAAATACTCATAAAAATTCACTCATATGGTATTACTGGACAAATATTTAATATAATTAGTTCCTCCCTAACCAAAAGAAAGATCCAGGTTGTCCTCAATGGCCGTTTATTCAAGCAGCATGACATAAATGCTTGTGTATCCCAGGGATCCATCCTTGGACCTCTACTACTCTTGATTTTCATAAACGACCTCCCTGATGACATTGAGTCTGAAATGGGTATATTTGCTACGACACCACACTCTACTCTCGTCATGTGGGCAAAATGGACGCACACATATCTGAGGCAATGGCTGAATTCTTAGAAAGTAACCTCCAGTCTATAGTGGAATGGGGTCATAAATGGATAGTAACTTTTAATGCCGCAAAGACAAAGCTCCTTTCCTTCAATAACTACAAGAAACCTCTTCAACAACCATGGCAAATAACACCCTACCTGAGAGTCTAATGTTCAAACTCCTTGGCCTAACATTCACAGGTAACATAAAATGGAACAGATACATTGAAGACATTGCCAAGGCTGCTGCAAAAAAAGTGGGCTCCCTCTACCGAGCTAGTAAACTTCTCACACCTGAGATTATCCTATATCTCTACAAAGCCACCATCTGCCCATGCATGGTATATTGTTGTCACATCTGGGCTGGTGCATCATCCACTAGTCTCTCCCTCTTAGACAAGGTCCAAAAAAGAGTTGCTAACTTGATAGGTCCTTCACTATCAACCAAGTTCCAGCCCCTGTCCCATCGCCTTGTGTTTGTTTTACAAATACTTCAATGGATTGTGCTCCGATGAACTTGCTGCTCTGGTGCCCCCTTGACATAAATACACTCAACCAACTCGACAATCAGCTAAGTCCCATCCATTCACTGTGGAGGTCCACAGATGCCAGAGAGCCTTCTATTCCAATAGCTTCTTTCCTCGTGCTGCTGTCCTCTGGAACTCCCTCCCTGCTCCCTGTTTCCCAGACTCTACTGACATGCATAAATTTAAAACTAATGTAAACAGACATCTTGCTGCACAGCTCACAACTTAGGATGCCTCCCCCCCCCCCAAAAAAAAACTTACTCCCTAATTCTCAGTGACCCCTTATGTTTACAATGGCGGCCTGGCTTGTTTTGGGTGAACTTTGATATATATATATATATATATATATATATATATATATATATATATATCATACCTAATGTGCATAACTATTTTTTAAACACTTCATAATTAATTGATGTTTGGTGTTATTGATTCGTAATTTTATCGTTCTGTTTATTCCATATATATGCAATGTTTTTGTCGATGTTAACAATAATTAATTAAAGTAATTTAATACAAAAAGGATAAATTATTAAACATTTCTTAAAATATTTTTGATTCATTTTCAGGGAAAGATACACGACGCATAAGAAATAGTTCTAAAAGGGGAAAGGGTGATTGACTGACCCTCTCCCCGCTCTCTTCCTCCCGTTAGTGACACCATATGTTTTTATTGCTTTTAATAAGTAAAAATTTAAAAAAACACACACACAGCAAATTGATTTCCTATTTCTGTTCATGTTTTGGCGGTTTTATTGAAAAGATCGAAAAACAAAATGTTAATATCTATTTATATGAATAAATACGTGGTTACAACAAACTTATGAATGAAATGTTTAATATCTAACACTTTGGTTTCAGTAATTCAAGTAGCGAACTTTGCGAAGCGATAGCGAGCTAGCAAAGCCAGCTAGTATATATAAGTGAAGACTACTATATATGAATTCTGTTTTTGTTATATTTTACAATTCTGCCTGATGAGATCTCAGTTTATAACAGCTGTTGATCGATAACATTGACATGCCAGTGTCGCAGATTTTGTACATGTCTGTGTAAATAAAAATAATCATATATATATAAGTGATGACTACTATATATGAATTCTGTTTTTGTTATATTTTTACAGACCAGTTCCAAGTGTTCGTAGAAAGTCTCTCACTTCGCCCCCGAATGTTACGAATAAAGATCCAGATTCTCAAAACAGTGAATTGTCTTCAGCTCGTAGTCGACGTCACGCCTTTAAAACGAATGCTCCATCATCTGTGTTCCAAGATAACCTAGACGAGAGCTTTGGAAAAACCTCTCCGTCAAGTACGCCTGACATGAGAAAACCCGAGTCCCCAAAAGTATCAAAGCACAAACGTAATTCTGTAAGTGAACAAGAAGGGATCACATCAACGTACACGTTGGAAAATAAACCATCTGTAGACGTAACAATCAGAGGATCCGAAGGCGTAACAAACAATCGTTCTGAAAATGCAAAAAATAGAAAATCTGAAGACGCAACTAATAGAAAATCTGAAGACGCAACTAATAGAAAATCTAAAGACACAACTAATAGAAAATCTGAAGACACAACTAATAGAAAATCTGAAGACGCAACTAATAGAAAATTTGAAGACGCAACTAATAGAAAATCTGAAGACATAACTAATGGAAAATCTGAAGACACAACTAATAGAAAATATAAAGATGCAACTAATAGAAAATCTGAAGACACAACTAATAGAAAATTTGAAGACACAACTAATAGAAAATCTGAAGACACAACTAATAGAAAATATAAAGATGCAACTAATAGAAAATCTGAAGACACAACTAATAGAAAATCTGAAGACACAACTAATAGAAAATCTGAAGACACAACTAATGGAAAATCTGAAGACACAGCTAATAGAAAATCTAAAGACACAACTAATAGAAAATCTAAAGACACAACTAATAGAAAATCTGACGACGCAACTAATAGAAAATCTGACGACGCAATGAATAGAAAATCTGAAGACGCAATGAATAGACGATCTGAAAACGTGAGAAATAAACAATCTAAAGACGTAAAGCAAGCTCTTCAGAATAATAATCATCAAGAATCGGAGGAGAAAGGAAAGTCCGCTTTTATCGAACGACAATCCTATTCAAATCAGAGCACCCTCAATGTGCGTGATAAGACTTTTTCGATAGATAAAAGTTCTACGCAAGATATTTCAGACGATATAAAAACTCCATTCTCCAGAAGGGGTTCTCTGTGGATGGAAAATAATAAAGCCAACGAGAACGGAGACGAGCGTGATTTGAATTCTGTCCCTCGAACGATGTCACAAAAGAGTCCGTCTTCCGTGTTTGACTTTCTTACCAAGGACTTTGCTGAACCAAAACCTGCAGTGCGAAAAGAGAAGTCATCAGAAAACTGCAAAGAGTTTCCGCCTGGCGCAAAGGACAACAAGGATCGAAGTTTGGATAAGGATGTCAGTTCTCTATTCGAAGAGTACCTATCAGAATCCCGGCCGACACCGATTCCAAGAAAGCAGAAGAATCAATTGTAAGTTATTACATAAATTGATATTTGATTTTCATAAATTCTAGAAATTCTAGCAGCGTCTGTTATTACATTAAAGCTGACTTAATCAACGTTTGTTTCTACAAGTCTTTGGAGGCCTAAGTCTCCCAACTTAGGTTCCCAAAGACTCTGGTAATTCTTCGTGTTGTATTGATTTACTCCTCTCCAGGAGTTAGGCACAAGGCCAGTTTTTATCTTACTCCCACAAGTAAGATGTGACTCAAGGTCGGGTCGGGAAAGTGGGGTTTAAAAAGTTGCCTGGGCAGCCCCGTCAGCATTCCCCGGTAGGGGCTCCTCAGGCAGTAAGCAATAAACTTACTCCTCCCCAAAGAGGGGAGGCGAAGCCTGGGAGGGTGGACCTCCTAGAACTGCACAGGACAGACCCATAGACCGGCATAAATCAAGCCCCGAAGGCCAAGACAATACCAGTCTATGGGGTGCAGTATCCATCAGAACAGATACTACACTTTGATCTTAGCCAAAAGGCCAAGAACAATCTCTTTCTTCGTGTTGTAGCTATATATCTTAGTGCCTTGTTCCATTGTGGCTCATGCAAAAAAAAGTCGCAAGGGTTGCAGTCAGGCAAGATGGGAGGTCAAATGTCAGGTGAAGTGTGGTCGATAAAGTTCTCTGACAGTCACGCCTGGGTCTTCCGGCTTGGATGGCAGAGCGTTGAGTCTTAGTGCCACACACATGGCCTTCCTGCAGTTACCTGATCCATCCAAGGTTTTATTGCCTCACTCGGATTTTGATGCAATCATCGATGTTCAGCCTGATGTCCTCAGGTAAGAAATGGGGTGACATGACGTCACATTCACTGCTTCTTCTTCTTCTTCTTCTTCTTCTTCTTCGCGTATCTTTGAAGTGTCATGTGGTCATACGACAGTTTCCCACTTTTTTACATAGTCCTTTGCATTATTGTTGTACTCTGCAAGATCTTTCAAGCTGCACCGGTTGGGCAGTAGAGGGCAAACCAGGCGGTGTTGCATCGTATGGTCCTCCTCTCCACTTTCACAGATGGTTGGGTCAGTTTTGTAGCCTCATCTACTCATAGCAACTTTTGATCGCCTCATTCTCGTTCTCAGGCGGTTGAGTGTTTTCCACTGGAGCCAGGGTGCTTTTGAACCGGGGGGGGGGGGCTCAGAAGGAGGGATTCCCATGTCAGTAGGATGGGGACATTTTCAAGCCGTCTGGTCCACAGCTGTAGTCTGGTCTCTTCCTGAGATGTTGTTAGGGGTTCGACATGGCTGAGAAAGCTTCTCCTTGCTGATGACATCATTCTCACGGTGTCAGAGCATCAATTATGCATCTTTCTCTATGGTGTTGCCTCGTAGTTGAATCCCGAATCTTTCAATTCCTTTCTGATCTTTTCTATCATCATCCTGCTGATGCTGAAGGAGTCTGAAACTCCTTAATTGTCTTTCCGGCACGAATTTCAAGGAGAACTCTGTATCTCTTCCACAAATATGGAGGTTCAAAATTGTCCGTTAACAATTATTCTGCCCCCAAAAATGGAAATATTCTTTCTATTTCATGAACACAAGACTAACAATGAAAGTAAAATGCATAAAATTAGCAGTTGAAAATTGTGAACAAATATCGCCAGCACCCTGTTTATATATATATAGTCTCGGAAGTTTCTCAACCATTAAAACTATATAAAGAAAAAACCAAAAAAACAAGCCATTTTAGTCCCAAGTCAATTTACTTTTTTGCAGTTACTATATTAGTTTGCTTCCAAAAATTTACGCTAGTCTTAACATTATTTAAGGGATCATCAGTTGTTTACTATGAAAAACTGTATATATATATATATATATCTAAATATATATATATATATCTAAATGGATAAATGTGAAATTTTTTTCCACCTATCCTAACTATATTAGCATCAAAACAAAACTATTAGAAAATCTAGACACAACTAATAGAAAATCTGAAGACACAACTAATAGAAAATATAAAGACATAACTAATAGAAAATCTGAAGACACAATCAATAGAAAATCTGTAGACATAACTAATAGAAAATCTAAAGACACAACGAATAGAAAATCTGAAGACGCAACTAATAGAAAATCTAGAGACCCAACTAATAGAAAATCTAGAGACCCAACTAATAGAAAATCTGAAGAGGCAACTACTAGAAAATCTGAAGATCCAACTAATAGAAAATCTGAAGACACAACTAATAGAAAATCTGAAGACACAACTAATAGAAAATCTGAAGACACAACTAATAGAAAATCTGAAGACGCAACTAATAGAAAATCTGAAGACGCAACTAACAGAAAATCTGAAGACACAACTAATAGAAAATCTAAAGATGCAACTAATAGAAAATCTGAAGATGCAACTAATAGAAAGTCTGAAGACACAACTAATAGAAAATCTAAAGACGCAACTAATAGAAAATCTGAAGACGCAACTAATAGAAAATCTGAAGACAACTAATAGAAAATCTTAAGACGCAACTAATAGAAAATCTGAAGACACAACTAATAGAAAATCTAAAGACGCAACTAACAGAAAATCTAAAGACGCTACTAATAGAAAATCTGAAGACGCAACTAATAGAAAATCTGAAGACACAACTAATAGAAAATCTGAAGACACAACTAATAGAAAATCTGAAGACGCAACTAATAGAAAATCTGAAGACGCAACTAATAGAAAATCTAAAGACGCAACTATTAGAAAATCTAAAGACGCAACTAATAGAAAATCTGAAGACGCAACTAATAGAAAATCTAAAGACGCAACTATTAGAAAATCTAAAGACGCAACTAATAGAAAATCTGAAGACGCAACTAATAGAAAATCTAGAGACCCAACTAATAGAAAATCTAGAGACCCAACTAATAGAAAATCTAGAGACCCAACTAATAGAAAATCTGAAGAGGCAACTAATAGAAAATCTGAAGACGCAACTAATAGAAAATCTGAAGACACAACTAATAGAAAATCTGAAGACACAACTAATAGAAAATCTGAAGACACAACTAATAGAAAATCTGAAGACGCAACTAATAGAAAATCTGAAGACGCAACTAACAGAAAATCTGAAGACGCAACTAATAGAAAATCTAAAGACGCAACTAATAGAAAATCTAAAGACGCAACTAATAGAAAATCTAAAGACGCTACTAATAGAAAATCTGTAGACGCAACTAATAGAAAATCTAAAGACGCAACTAATAGAAAATCTAAAGACGCTACTAATAGAAAATCTGAAGACGCAACTAATAGAAAATCTGAAGACAACTAATAGAAAATCTTAAGACGCAACTAATAGAAAATCTGAAGACACAACTAATAGAAAATCTAAAGACGCAACTAATAGAAAATCTGAAGACGCAACTAATAGAAAATCTGAAGACGCAACTAATAGAAAATCTGAAGACAACTAATAGAAAATCTTAAGACGCAACTAATAGAAAATCTGAAGACACAACTAATAGAAAATCTAAAGACGCAACTAATAGAAAATCTGAAGACGCAACTAATAGAAAATCTAAAGACGCAACTAATAGAAAATCTAAAGACGCAACTAATAGAAAATCTGAAGACGCAACTAATAGAAAATCTGAAGACGCAACTAATAGAAAATCTAAAGACGCAACTATTAGAAAATCTAAAGACGCAACTAATAGAAAATCTGAAGACGCAACTAATAGAAAATCTGAAGACGCAACTAATAGAAAATCTGAAGACGCAACTAATAGAAAATCTGAAGACACAACTAATAGAAAATCTAAAGACGCAATGAATAGACGATCTGAAAATCTGAGAAATAAACAATCTAAAGACGCTCATTTAATTCTATGATGTAACATAAGAGTTTGAAATACCGTATATATAGTAATGTGAAAACACCCATAATCAGCTTTGGATATTCTTAAATTGCATATTTATTTTATAAACAGCTTCTAATTATAAATTGGAATCAGGAATGGTAAAAATCAGAATTTTTTATGGTATTGGAATCGGAACCGGAAAAATGTTTAGCCTAATTTCTGATTTCCAAAAACGATCTTTTAATTTTCTTTTTTAATTTAATTTTCTATTGCTGATACTAATGATCAAATGATAAATAATTATTGTTTTTAAACTAATAGTAAAACTAAACTCTATAGATCATAATAAGATCAAAATATAATCAAAATTTATTTCCCTTGTGAAGAGGAAAGTAATAAAAAAGCAACTTTGCATAATTCTGCTACGTAACCTTTAAAAAACGCAGTTGATTTAACGCAGTTGATTTAACGCAGTTGATTTAACGCAGTTGATTTAAGGCGTTCGAAAAAATGTGTAAAAATTAAATAAAAAATTTTGTCCAGAAAAATACAGACAAACATCATTGATAATTAAATTCAAAGTAAAATGTAAAAAATGTTTTTTAATTTTTTACATGGTGGGTTTTTGTCCGGTGGGTTTTTGTCCGGTGGGGTTTTGTCCAGTCCCTCAGCATTAGCAAACCCTGGGAGAGGTGGCCAAAAAGTGTGAAAAAAAACTTTTAGCGTTTTCAAAGACTTAATGTGGATTTTCGCGGCTCTGTTCAAGAACTGACGTCAAAGTACACAAGTGTGTACTTTGGCGTCAGTTCTTCTTTGATTTTGAGTTTCCATGTCTGTGAACTGGTTGTAAAACAAAATTTCTAAATATATAAAAGGTTGATTGGGGTGGAGATAGAGAGCAATAAAATCAAAGAGGAATAATAAAAGTGATTCTTGGTTATTAACATTATTGAAAGCGTTTGACAAGACACAAGTACACTCCAGTGGACGAGAGATATAAACAATTGCGCTTAAAGGGACGGTAAGAATCCTTAAAAGATCTCTCTGTTGGAGTCAATGATCCCTAGCCAAAACAAAAAGATAAGAAAATCGAAAAAAAAAAAAAAGCGAGAAACTATGTGAAAGACAGTGAAAATTTGGCAAGATAAAAATGTAAGTGTATATATTTTTTAAAACTATTTTAAAGAAATGTAAAATGTGTTTTTTTAATTAAAAATTAATTACTAACATATTTTTTTAATTAAATTTTGTTTCATATTTAAACTTATGGTTTAATGTAGTTTGAATTGTTTTCTTTGTAGAAGTTAAGTAGATTATTCCTTTACTATATAAGAACTTAAAAAGTATTATTATGGTATTATTGCAGATTAACACTCTCAGCTAAATCTACTGCAAAGTAGGTGGGCTCCCTCTACCATGCCAGTAAACTTCTCACACCTGACATTATCCTATATCTCTACAAAGCCACCATCCGCCCATGCATGGAGTATTGTTGCCACATCTGGGCTGGTGCATCATCCGCTAGTCTCTCCCTCTTAGACAAGGTCCAAAAAAGAGTCGCCAACTTAATAGGTCCTTAACTATCCACCCAGCTCCAACCCCTGTCCCATTGCCGCAATGTTGCTTCCTTGTGCCTGTTTTACAAGTACTTCAATGGATTGTGCTGATGAGCTTGCTGCTCTGGTGCCCCCACGACGTAAATTCACTAGACCAACCCGACAATCTGCCAAATCCCATCCATTCATTGTGGAGGCCCCCAGATGCCGAAGAGCTTTCTACTCCAAAAGCATCTTTGCTCGTGCTGCTAGACTCTGGAACTCCCTCCCTGCTCCCTGTTTTCCTGACGGTATTGACATGCAGAAATTTAAAACTAATGTAAACAGACATCTCGTTGCACAGCTCCCAATTTAGGTTGATCCCTCTCCCCTAAAAAAAACAAAAAACAACTCTCACCCTTTTTCTCAGTAGCCCCTTACATCTACAGTGGCGGCCTGCCTTATTTGGGGTGAACTATGTTAAAAAAAAAAAAATTAATTAAAAAAATCACCCTCACTTTAAACAAAAATGAGATTCTACCTTTTTTAGGCGACTACGTGTGAACATTCTGAAAACTTGGCAGGGAGTAAAAAAAAATCAATTATTTTAGAATTTAGAGTGAGAGATCAGTCTCACATGTAAATTTAACATAAAATGAGCCCCCATTTCCCGGCTATTCTAGCGTTTTAGAGCATTAACAAAAAAAAAATTTGCTCTTGGAGATTAATTCTGTGCGTTTCATTTGGGGGGAGGGGTACTTTTTTTAAGCGGTTACGTGTTGTTTTATGACCTCACTAATCGAACTAAAGGTTAGTGGTAAAAGATTTAATGAACAGCCCTAAAAATTTAGAATGGTCCAGAAATGAGGATCATTTTATGTTAAATTTATATACGAAATTTACCTCCACTCTAAATTATAAAAAAAATTGTTTTGGATTTTTCTCTATCAAGTCTTTCAGGGTTTTCACACGTAATCGCCTAAAAATAGTAGAATCTCATTTTGGAGGGGGGCGATTAAGTTGAAGGTGTTATTAATTACATGTGTTCCTATTTACCTGTCTCCCCACGAGGCACTTTGGATTGGGACAAAAAATAAAATTGCCTCGGTCTAGAAGGATTTCCCTTCATTGACCGAGGACAGATACTACACTTTGAATTATTTATTTTCTAAAAGGTATAACATATATTTTGACAAATTAGGCACAGGGATGTTGTTTTTGTTAAAATTTGTTGTACAAACGAAATTCTCGCCAAAAACAAAAATGAAAGGAAAAGTGTTGTTATTCAATTGAGAACATGTTTCCATCTCCTTTTTTTAAATTAAACCTAAACTTTGTCCAAGAAGTAAAAGTTGTATTTTTTTGGCTTTACTTTTTTCTAGATCTCTCTGTAATTCTTTGTTAAATAATACGTAAAATATAGTTAAGTTCACAAAACAAACGTAAACAACAAGCCGCGCATGCGTGGTCCCCCTCTGTATGTGACTCGATGTGGCGAGTGTAAAATGCAATAAATTTGGGCAATTTGGGGCTTTTTTAACCCCCCTTTGATCCCCTGGGGCCGCAAACCAGAATTTTTCTGAGGTCAAGGATGCTCATTTTATATCCAGAACAATTGCCTCTACATTTTGGCGAAGTTTCAGAAAACATGAATGGATGGATCAAACGTTATGGGAGAAAAGGGTCATTTTTTGCAATTTTGGGGGATTTTGACCCCCTGGGGGCGCAAACCAGATTTTTTTCAAGGCCAGCGATACTTATTTTCTATTAGGAACAATTGCCTCCACATTTTGGCCAAGTTTCAGAGAAATTGAATGGATGGATGAAAAGTTATGGGGCAAAAAATGTCATTTTTTGCCATTTCGGGGCCTTTTGACCCTCTGAGGTGCTAACCAGATATTTTATCAAAAATCGGAGAATGTCACTTTCTAACCTGACCAAAGTTACAACTTCATGCAAAATTTCAGAGAAATTCAATGGATGGTTGCGGAGAAAAATCCGGACGGACGGAAATGCCTCAAAACATAGGTCCCCCGATTTTATAAATCGGGTGACCAAAAACAAACAAGGCAACTATGGAATAAATATAGATTGAAAATACATTTTAGAACCGTTCTTGAGGGGGGTATCGTTTTAAATAGGGGCTAATACCCCCCCCCCCCCCCAAAAAAAAAATCTTTAAAAGTAAATATTTAAAAATATTTACTTTTGTTTTAAAGCAAATAAAATCGATTCTTAGAACGTACACTTAAGTTAGAAAAATCGATTTTATTTGCTTTAAAACAACAGTAAATATTTTTAAATATTTATTTTTTTTAATTATTGGGGGTGTAGGGGGCGGCTTAGCCCTTATTTAGAACTATATCCCCCTCAAGAACAGTCCTGAAATCTATTTTCAATCGATATTTATTCCATCGTTGCCTAATTTTCCTACCTTGCCAAAATTGTGTAATTTTTTGTTGCCTAATTTTCTGTTGCCTAATGTTCCAGATACCTTTTTTTTATAACTTATCAGTGAGATACCAAAAGAATTAATATCTCCGCTTTTTATAAATTTTATTCCAGTGCAAAAAAAAAACTAATGTAAACAAATTGTTAGTTGACTTTTAAAAAAATAACTTTTGTTTTATGGCCATAAAGTTTTGTCGACCCTCACCTGCAGATAGGCCTTCCTCAGATCAAGCAATAATACATTTGATTTTTTCACTCCCTTAACTTGCTTGCACATACATCGCCATCAGCCGTGTAAGCCTCTATATATTGATTGAGTTCACGGTAATCCATGACTGGTCGCACCTTTGATTTGTTATGTTGTACCACTGCCATTACAGAGATAAGACCTTTTGGAGGTCCAAGCTCTTGATCGGGGTACAGGATCAACCAGCCATCTTTGATCCAGGCGTCAAGCTCTTGTTCGTATGCGGCTCTAATGTTCGCGGCTATGGGGTATTCTGTGACGCCATTCCGTAGCTTGATTGGTACTTTATATGTCCATTTCCACAACGCAGTCCAGATCTTTCGGCGTTGATCAAACTCCACCTTGAAATCTGGCCGATCAATACAAAGTGCGGCACGCACCGGTGCCGTAGGGAATTTCACAGTCCCAGCTGGTGTAATGAGAACACCACCCAGTACTTTGATAGCGTCATATCCGAGCAGTAGGTCGAAGCCCAGTATGTTTTTATGTGTCACGAGGACATCAACCTCAGCGGATACACCAGAGTCTGTGCAAATCTTTACAAATGCTACTCCACAGCACGCCTGTGTCTCGCCATTTATTATTTCTATTTTAATGCTCTTCTTGCTCCAGTTGCGGCATAACCTTGCGTTCACTATAGTACGGGAGAAGCCTGAATCAAGAAGCGCTGAGCAAGGCGTTTGGTTGATATGCACTCTGATGATTATCTTGTTTCCTGACTCGTATCCCGGACAGCTTAAGATCATGTGTCCAATCCCGCCACACTGGAAGCACCGTATGCGTCCCCGTCTTCTGTCCATGCAATCCTTAGCAATGTAACCACTCCACCCACAGTGGAAACAATTTACTTTGGCATGTGGGTCCATCCTCTGCGGATTTTTAAGCACACTCTGGGCCAACTGCGCGGCCATTACGACATGCTCCTCAAGTTCTGCTTCATCCCTGATGATAGCTCAGGCGTGCTCAAGTAACTGTTCTATCGTGTCGCCTCTAAGCTTAAGAATGCCCTCAGGAGTTGCTTCACTCGAACGGGGAGTCTGGCCCCAAATGTGTATTCGAAATTCTGTTGAATGCATGTGTGTTTAGTGTATATAAGCTGGAGCAAGCTGTGTGTGCATTTCTTCCAGACTTAACATGACAGACAACGGAAAGGCAGTGTGGCCTTTCAGCTTCAATTAAGTTATTAATATTTGTCACAAAATAGGAACTACTCCTGTCACTACACAATAATCTGAATAGTGGATTTAATGAACTGGACATACTGTCTTTATGAATCTGTCTGTTGTAATGATACATACTTTTGTTGGCTTAGAATATTCAGGAGTTATCTCATTTGGATAATATCCCCTGAATCATTACTTGCCAACAAAAGAATGTACTCTTTTATGAAATGCAGAAAGACTTGCTCTATCGATGTGCAAGATTCAGAATAAGGCTTTTCCTCTTTCTGGCTTGGGCTTCGAGTCAGGTGTGTCTGACTGGCACTCCATCTTAGCATGGTTTTCACAACTCTGACACTGTTTCATCAGACCTCACTTCTCATCACAGTTAGATAAGATTCCAAGACAGCTAGCCATGTCAGCATAGCCTTTCTCTATTGATTGCAACTATCAGCGTGGCTATTCTTTTACGGGTTTCACTTATAGTTCCCAAGTATATTCAACAAAGTAAGTTGTATTTACTTCTATAATGTCCATGCATATCTCTCTCTTTGTTTACCCTGACAATACATGTACTTTTGATTGTGTTTGGGACTATTAACATAGACTCTTCTCTTATTATCTACGTCTGTTATTTTCACCCCCTTTTTATGTATCGGGTTTTATTATGTCTTCTCTTATGTTTGCCTTTGATAAACCTTCTGTGAGAATAAATGTATATCTTATGTAAATTTAATAATTTCTTCATTTTTGTCTTTTTTATTTTACTTCAGTGTAGAGTCTCAGTAATCAAGGGGCCCCTTTCCTGGGGCTAACACTTTATCTCTATACGAGATATAAATAGCCGAGTGTTCAACTAAAGTTCTCCTTTATCTCTCAAACGTTGAGTTAGTAAAGAAATGAACAACATTAATTTTCCTCTCTCCAATTGACCATAGTATATCTTTATTGTGGTCTCTTCGTCTTACCGGATTCCAGGACAAGAATTCATCTAGTCTGGTGGAGTATCCAGCTAAGCGCTGTTACTTGAGGTAACATCACTAGAGGGTGCACTATTCCACGTATGAGACCAGTGTATAGCCGTTTCGAGTGGATCTTATTTGGGCTTCGAATACTATGTTATTTTTAATATTTGGTCAAGGTTTACTTGTAGGGTGAAGCATCCTCATGTTAGGTTGTCCTGACAAACCCCTGTACAATGAGACTAAAAACACTCAAGGATGGTGCCTAGTAGGTAATTGAAACTCTCCTGTGGGTAATTGAAACTCTTCTTTATATTCCGACTTTGTGTGTACTTACGCAAACATGACACACACAAGATGGCGGCGCTCGTGTTGGAGACGAGACTCGAACACGTGTGACACTAAAAACGTAAAAGTATACACATCAAACATTCCAATTCTCCATTCTCACTATTTCCAAAAGAGAAACATTTCTTTAACTGCATTACATTCTCGATATTTTTTGTATGTTTTCTGCTTCTTTTTTTGTTGAATATTTATCTCCCCTTATTTTTTTTATTTTTTACTCAAGAACTGAGGGACAGACTCATGGCGAAACAAATCAAGTGGAAAATTGCAAGAAATCACAGACAATACTGATCTCATCTAAAGCCGATAAAAATACTGACAGGCAAGTCATTTTTCTGGCCATTCTTGATTTCTACACTTTTGGATTATTCGGACCACTATTCTCATCTTGGATGTTATTCTTACAATGTTTCGGCTGAAGTAACCCGCGACCTTCTTCAGGTGCACCTTGTCGAACTCGGGAATCTTTATTGAATTTAGAACTGAACCCTTTATTTAATCTACAGGGGTAGATCGTTCTTGTTTTGTCAGCCATGACTGGGTAGAATTCATAAGTAATTTTTATTTTATTCGCAGTTAGCATCGCCTGCAGTGAGGATTGAACCTTCAACCACCAGGAGACTGTCACTTAGAACTGATTATTACTTACACATTTATTCGTCATGACAGTCTTCTGGAAGATGAAGGTTCGATCCTCACTGCAGCCGATGTTAACTGAGAATAAAAAAAATTACTTAAGAATTCTACCTGGTCATGGCTGACGGAGCCAGAAACATTTAGCACCTGTGAATTAAATAATGGGCTCAGTTCAAGATTCTGTGGTTTTTTTTTTAATGGAAATTGCTCCAGACAAGGCATGAAGCCGCTTGATGTAATGAGCTGACAAGAACGAAAGATGATTATCGCAAATACAGGAGATGCCTATTGGCCTTAGTCTTGAAAAGACCAAGGCTATGTTAAGGTCTCCTGTTTTTGTTTCGATGTTAGATACTTAATCCCCATTTTTATTTTATCTACTTACTATATTTTTTATTCATGAATTTTCCAACGAATGTAAGTCTGCAATATTTTGGATTTAGTTAGTTTCTCTGGGAATTTAAACTGCATTTTCCTTTTTTTGTTTTCTCTTTTTGTTTAAAATAACTCAAAGCTTCTTTAGACTATATATATATATATATATATATATATATATATATATATATATATATATATATATATATGCAATAGTTTTGTTTATATTAACAGAAATTAATTAAAAGGATTTGATAATAATAAAAAAGGATAAATTACCAAAACCTTTCTTAAAATATTCTGTTCATTAATTTTAAAGGGAGGTAATTTAAATGAAAACTATTAGTTTAAAAACTAATAGTTTTCATTTAAATTGCCTCCCTTGAAAATTAATGAACAGAATATTTTAAGAAAGATTTTGGTAATTTACAATAGATTTGCATGCAATGTAAGTTCTACATTAAAAAAAAAATACTTAGTGCTAGATTAATAGCCACCAGATGACAGAGTTTTTTGCTTGTTTTTTTTTTAGATAATAGACAAAATATAATTATGGGATTTCAATTTATCATTTTAATTTCCTTCATGTTCTTTAGATACTTTTTGGATTCCCCTTTTGTTATATGACCTTGACATTGAAAAGTTAGGTCATGGTCTGAATTTTGATGAAATTTCATATGCGATTTTTTTCTAAATTTGGTTGTCCGGAATGAATATCTAAAATTTATAAAAAAAATACCAATTCTTTGACCCTAAACTGCCGCCGATTTCGTCAGGGGGTGTTAATTTTTTTTGTAATTTTTATGTACTAACTAAAGGGAAATAACTCTGATTTTTTTCAAAAAGTTATTTCCCTTACGCTAACTTTGGTAATCTATAAAAAGTGTATGTCAAGAGATAGAGAATGGGTTGGGCAGAGAAGAAAGTGGGGGTGGGGAGAAGAAGGGCGTGGAGAGAGGAAGGGGGGATCAGGGAAGAGAAAGAGATAGAAGTTTTAAAAGAAATATGTTACGCTTTTGCTCAGGCAACGGCGGGTAGCTCTGCTAGTGCTTCATACAATACAGAGAAGTAAGGACAAGATTTTTTTTCTTTTCGTTTTACTAATGTGTTAGCACTTATTAAGGTTCAAAGGCCACTCAAGGCCAAAGGCCACTCGAGGATAAGATTTTGGTCGATCCTCATGGCTGACTTATTTTCATGTTCTGCTATGAATCATTTGTATTTTTTTAATTCTTTTAGTTTAAACAAAACTGGAAGACCAAAGACAACTGCGGACTCTGCGGCTGAGAATGTTGAGACATTCGATCCAAACCAACTGAGGGAGAAAATCTTTAAAGAATGGCGGAGCCGAAAGAATCAATTGATAAAAGAAAAAAAGAAACAGAAAATTCAAGAAGAAGAAAAGAAGAAGGCAGTTCGTAATTTTTTGTCCAATTATCAACATTTTTATCAATCTTGAGTTTATATGGAACAAAAACATTCGGGATCATTTTCTCAAAAAGCTACTATTATCTTCTAGATAACATATAAAGTTACCTTGTTGGATTTTCCAAAAGAAAACGTCTATCAGGCATGGGTACGCATGGATATGTGTTTCATGAAGATAAATGATATGAGAATGATACAATGGATGTGTAATGTGAGTCTTAAAGGCAGGCTTAGATCTGATGAGCTCAAAGGAAAGTTTAATCTGAGCAATATAGGGAGATGTGTGCAGAAAAGGAGACTTTGTTGGTTTGGTCACATTAAAAGAATGGATGAGAATTCTTGGCTTAGTAGATGTAGAACAGTTGAGGTAGCAGGTTTAGTTCACAGGAAAAGGCCAATGGAAACATGGGAGGAAGTTATAAGAACGGATTTGAGAGAAACAGGGATACATAAAGACCTGGCCAGAGATAGGTTCCTTTGGAAGTCAATTTCAAAAGGCTATCCCACACATCCTGTAAAAGGGACATTAAACCGATGATGATGAAGAAGAAGAAGAAGAAGAAACAGCATTTAAGCTGACAAATCAAACTTTGCTTTTGACTAGCCAATTTACATTTGTTATTGTTGTACAGTGTTATTGACAATATAATAACATACTTAGATACAATTTATCTTAAAAATGACTTAGTCCGGCCCAGATGACTGATAATATGAAACATCTTTAAATACTCACCTAAATAAAAAATCAGAAAAGAGGATAACTCATATTTTTATTGAAGAAAATAATGAGAGTTATCTACCTTATAACCAAAATTTTATTTCGTTTTCTTTATAATTAAAAAAAAACGTACTAACAAATAAAAATAACTTAGAGAACTTAATTCTTTTTATGGAAGGTATTGCATTATGCCAAATGAAAACCATCGTTTCCGCTACCAGAGTGCTCCACACATTATAGTGTTATATATTGTTGTAAAGGTCATGATTTGGCATAAATACGAAACTAACATAAAAGGAAGTAATCAGGTATTGACTATATACGAAAGTACGTATATAAGACGGGCAGTCATATCTGGAAGTGAGTGAAGAGTCAACGTCTCTACTTCCTACCGGATCCCTGTTAAACGCAAACCACTCGGCGTATTCTTAATTTAGTATGTCCTATGTAATTTAGGATATAACAGTGGCGAACAAGGATTTTTTTTTTCTCTTAACGGAGATAAATTACCGTACTATTCAAGGATTTTTTTTTTAAGAAAATTTGCAAGGACGGCAAGACAAAAACGTTGACACGTGTGTCAAATAAAAGAGAATTTTACTACCTAAACTAGTAAAAAGTACGGATTTCTTCGGTAAGAACTAACGGGAAAGTAAAGAAAATTGTACTCGAAACAATTTTAAGGTAAAGTGAACTTTGACGAAAAAATATTTGGGAAGCACAAGCTGAATTCGAAACCTGCACCGTGAGATTACGAATTTCGAAAGAAAAAAGAACGCTTACGATTTTTTTTTTCTTTAAACAATTCAGAAATTAATGTTATATTTTTTTTTTTTCTCTCCCAAGTGCAGCCGTATTTTTGTGAAAAATAATTGTTCATTGCTTTGTCTAAAGTAATTGAAACTATTTGTTGTGCGAATTTTGGAAACGTTTTATTGTCTGAAATTATTTTGTGAAAAAGTTTATCTGGTAAAAGACTGTTGCTAAATTGTATAAACTTTGTGAAACATTTATTTTTGCAAAACTTATGGAAGTATTGTTGCTAATTTACGAAAACGCATATTGACAAACTTTTTGTGAAATTATTGTTGTAAACTTTGGAAAGATATTTTGTACTGTAATTAAGCTAAAGTGGAGCAATTGGCTGAGTTGACGAAGGCGTTAACTCTAAGTATACAGCAGCAACAACAACAACAATAACAGCTACAACAACAGCTACAACAACAGCTACAGCAACAACAACAACAACAACAGCTACAACAACAGCTACTGCAGCAGCAAGAATTGACACAAAAAACGTTAGAGGCACAACAGGAGCAAACAAAAAAAAAATACTTCAACGCCAAATGTTAACGCAACAAAAGAATTTTGAAAAATTAATTCAAACGTCGACAGATAGGAAAAAAACTAATTTTTCTGCAGAGGGTATTTCAAATTCTTTGTCAGAATTTCACTACTCTCCGGCGTTACATTTCCAGCATACTATAGAAGGTACGAAACAGTTTTTACAAAAAGATGTTTGGACTGGACCGACGAAGAAAAAGTTACGCTGTTACTACAAAAACTGGGGACGGACGAAAACACCAAGTATGCTAATTTAATTTTACCCAAAAAACCGGAGGAAGTGAATTTTGAAGAGACAATTAATACTTTATCTAGAATATTTGATAAAAGAGACAGCCTTTTTCATTCTAGATATAAATGTTTAAATTTACAGAAGTCGGAATCTGAAGACTATTTAGAATATGCATGTACGGTAAATTGCTTATGTGAATCATTTAAATTAAATGAAAATTCGGCAGATTTATTTAAATGTTTAATCTTTGTACAAGGACTCACAGCACCAAGGGACAAAGATGTCAGATACCGGATCCTGACAATTATGGAGTCGGACCCGAATGTAACTTTACAAAAAGTAACCGAGGAGTGTCAACGTCTCATTAATATCAAAAGAGACAACACCCGCATTGAAGAAAAAAGCGTTTACAAGATACAACATGTAAAAAGGCAAAGGACCTCTAGAACATACAAGGCCCAGGAACAAAAGACTCCCAGAATGTACAAGGACCAAAGTTGTGAATGCTGCGGAAGTACAAGACACACCAAAAAGATCTGCTGGTTCAGGAATAGGATATGTTACGAATGTGGATTCAAAGGCCACAAGGGAACATATTGTAACCAGAAGAAAAAACGAAGGACCGACAAAGTTAATACGTTTCGCACAAGGAAAGAGAAAAGCTGCGAAAGGCGTAAATATGTCGATGTAAAGATAAATGGACATCCTGTAACATTACTCCTGGATAGTGGTGCGGACATTAGCATCATAGATGAAGATATCTGGAGAAGGATCGGTCGACCTGAACTAAGAGAAACTAGCAAGATGGCGAAGAGTGTGTGCGGCAAAAGGTTGGAATTCAAAGGAGAACTGAGGTGCAATGTGTCATTTGGTGGTCAAACACACAAGTCCAAAGTGTACGTAGTACCAGGAAGGAACACAAGTCTATTTGGAGTGGATTGGATTGTCCTGTTCAACTTATGGGAACGACCGGTTAATTCTTTTTGTAATAGGTTGACCACAGAGAAATCAAACCAAATAGAAGGCTTCATGGACGATTTAAATGCAGAATTCCCAAAAGTTTTTGCCGAAAAACTTGGATACTGTGTGAAAACAGAAGCAAAATTTGAGGTGAAGAAAAATGCCACCCAAGTGTTCAAACCTAAAAGAAATGTACCTTTTTCATCGATGGACGCAATAGAGAAGGAGTTGGAGAGACTTCAACAATTAGATGTCATTGAAAAGGTTGACCACACGGATTGGGCAAGTCCGACGGTATATGTGAAGAAAAAGAATAACAAAATAAGAGTCTGCGCTGATTTTTCGATGGGCCTTAATGATTGTTTGCAGGACCACAATTACCCCCTTCCATCGGCAGAAGATCTATTCTCAAAACTAAACGGAAGAAAATTTTTTTCCAAAATAGACCTCTCGGATGCATACTTGCAAATCAAAGTCAATGACGAATGTTCAAAGTACCTGTGCATTAACACGCATAAGGGTATTTTTAAACTAAAAAGACTTCCGTTCAGATTAAAGGTCGCCCCTGCTCTGTTTCAACAGGTTATGGATACGATGCTCGCAGGATTGGAATTTTCAATGGCATACCTTGACGATATCCTGATAAAGAGCAGAAATTTGCATGAACACAAGAAGCACGTCAGAGAAGTATTTAAGAGAATAGAGGAGTTTGGGTTCAGATTGAGCCCGGAGAAATGCGATTTCTTTATGGAAAGGATCAGATACCTTGGTCAAATAATCGACAAAGAGGGACGAAGACCGGATCCACAACGGGCCGAAACAATTGAAAAGATGCCTGCTCCAGACTCAGTACCGAAACTACAATAATTTTGGAATTAGTTCAATATTACGCGATATACATACCTAATGTGCATAATTTGAGAGCTCCTCTTAACGAGTTACTAAAAAAGGGTAGTAAATGGAGTTGGAATAAGGAATGTGAATCTGCCTTCCAAAAAATTAAGAAATGTCTACTATCAGACTTGGCATTAGCGCATTTTGATCCAGACAAGGAGTTAGTACTAACAACGGACGCCAGTGATTACGGCGTTGGCGCTGCATTACTCCATAAGTATGAGGATGGAACAACAAAAGCAATCGCTCATGCATCAAGAACTTTGGTTGCAGCTGAGAAAAACTATAGACAGATTGAAAAGAAGGCTCTGTCGATAATATTTGGAGTCAAAAAGTATAATCGATTTCTCCATGGACGGACCTTCACATTGCAAACAGACCATAAACCCTTGATTACAATATTTGGATCAAAGAAAGGCATTCCTAAGCATACCGCAAATCGACTACAGCGATGGGCTGTAACTCTCTTAAACTATCAGTTTAAGATGGAGCATGTGTCATCGAAAAAGTTAGGACACGCGGATGCACTATCAAGGTTGATTCCAAAAAGAAACGAAAGTTTCGAAGAGACAGTAATTGCTGCTCTTAAAGATGAAAGCGAATGTACAAGTTCAATGTGTAATATGATACGTGAACTTCCAATAACCCTTAAAGAGATTAAAAGAGAAGCTGAAAAAGACATTTTCATAAAGAAAATGAAAACTCAATTAGGACTGAGGGAAAAAAGTAACAAAGTAGGACAAACTACATTTTTTTTCAATTTGTGAAGGTGTACTTATGTATGTTGATAGAATCGTAATTCCACAGGCATTACGAAGGAAAATATTAATGGAATTCCATACAGGTCATCCTGGCATTTCAAGAATGAAATCCTTAATTAGAGGATACGTATATTGGC
Source organism: Sepiola atlantica (assembly GCA_963556195.1). Taxonomy (NCBI): domain Eukaryota; kingdom Metazoa; phylum Mollusca; class Cephalopoda; order Sepiida; family Sepiolidae; genus Sepiola; species Sepiola atlantica. The sequence continues at coordinate 53,844,849 of OY744523.1, read as the reverse complement.
CTGGTATGGACAAAGAAGTAGAAAACTGTGTCAAAGCATGCAAAGGATGTCAGTTAGCAGCCCGAGATCCGCCAGTAAAAACGACCCCATGGCCGAAAACGGACCTACCCCGGTCACGTCTACATATTGATTATGCCGGACCTCTAAATGGTTTTTTCTACTTAATTGTAGTAGATTCTTTCTCTAAATGGCCAGAGATATTTAAAACCAGACATCCAACTGCAAGGAACACTGTAAATGCACTTAACAAAATCTTTAGCCGTTTTGGTGTACCAAAAACCATAGTAAGTGACAATGGTACAGCATTTACAGGTCACGAATTTAAAGAATTCTGCAAATCGCTGAATATTCAACACATCATGACACCTGTTTACCATCCTAGGTCGAATGGGTTGGCAGAAAAATTTGTGGATACATTTAAACGGGCAATAAAGAAAAACCTGAATATGGACACAGATGAGCAAACTATACAAACATTTCTAGCAATCTACAGGGTAACCCCGAACCCAAATAATAATGTTAATTCATCCCCTGCAGAACTGATGTTTGCTAGAAAAATTAGATCTATCTTCGATAGACTTATACCTGAGAAGAAGAAAAGTTCTAAAGGAGAAAACTTGAAAGTAAAGTGCTATTCCTCAGGGGACAAAGTGTATTTTTAAAATTTTCAGAATGGAAAAAATCATTGGGTGGATGGTTTCATTATGAAATGAATTGGGAACATGGTTTATACCATTCAAGGCCCAAGTTTTGTCTGTAAAAGACACATAAATCAAATCCATCCCAGAATTTCGCAAAATGCAGAAGAAATCCCAATGGAAACATTATGTGATACATTTGATATACCAAAGCCAGTATGTATACCTGAAACCATGAATGTATCCCCTGAACATACCATACGGGGTGGACAGAATTCCTTACCGCAGGTAACGCAGACCAGAAGGAAGAGCACCAGAAAAAGGAAAATCATCAGGCGTTTAAGCCCTGATCCTAAAAGGAAACGGTACTAAAGCTAAAATCAGGAAGATTTCAGCTTCAGGGGAAGGTGTTGTAAAGGTCATGATTGGCATAAATACGAAACTAACATAAAGGGAAGTAATCAGGTATTGACTATATACGAAAGTACGTATATAAGACGGGCAGTGATATCTGGACGTGAGCGAAGAGTCAACGTCTCTACTTCCTACCGGATCCCTGTTAAACGCAAACCACTCGGCGTATTCTTAATTTAGTATGTCCTATGTAATTTAGGATATAACATATATATGACTACAACCATCTATGGCAACACTTTAAAGAGCATTAATGATCAAAATCTCTCTCTTCCAACCTGGAGCACGTAGTGCAATGGAGGAAAAAGATGGTTGGTTACTTTTAATACGTCTAAAACCAAGCTTCTCTCCTTTCACCACCAGCGCTCTGATCCTCATTTTGCCTCAATTGAAATAGATGGCTGACTCCTTGAGGAAGCCCTAGGCTTCTAAGAGTGACCTTCACTTCAGACCTGAAAAGGAAGACGTACATCAAATCTGTCGCTAGAAAAATGGTTGGATCATTCTACCGCTCTAGAAAGTATCTCACTCCTGACGCAATTCTCTATTTGTATAAGAGTCAAATACATCCAAAGATTTAGTTTTGTTGCCACATCTGCAGAGATGCAACTCGAAGCATCCTTTCCTGCCGTGACAGAGTACAAAACCGACTTCGAAATCTAGCGGAGGATGTCCTCTTCTCGTTCCTACAGCCTCTTCCTCACAGAAGAGAAGTTGCTAGTCTTTCTCTACTCTAGCGTTATTTTTTCGGTAGGTACTTAATAGAGCTCGAATCTATGCCCCCCCCCTCCCGTAAAACATTCACAGCAAAAACTTGTCTAGCTACAGCCACTGAAAATAATTTTCCTTTCTTCCTCTGTGTACCTAAATCTAAACGGAACTTCCATGAGCAAAGTTTCTTTCCAAGAACTACCCGTCTGTGGAACACAATACCACGGGGCTGCTTCCAAGTTGACTACAACATGGTCGTTTTAAAGTCCAATGTTAACACATTCTTGTTGAGCCGTCTTCCTAAATAATCAAACTCTGCCCAGTCCCAATCATCGTTACCAATCCTCCGTGCAAACTCATTAACCCGTAGCCTCGAGTGGCACGTGGCCTTCATAAGTCGTGAATCTCTTCTGCATAAACAAAAGAAGAAAACGCATCTCAAGACAGTTAAAGTTACTCTCCTGAACAGAACGGTTTTGCACAATTTTTTGTCTCCTTACGAAGATTAAAAATGAAGATATAATGATACTAAACCTTATGTCTTGAATCCTTATTCCAATTTTAATCAAAATCCATTACATTATTTTGATTCTAGAAAATGTGTAAAATTTAAGGCTTAAAGGGTCTTAATTTGGGGAATCTTTGTTAATTGGTGTCTAATGACTATGGATCAAATTCAATGCAAATCTGAAATATTTGAATTTTCAAATGGGAGATTGTGCCCATGTTATGCCCCCTAAAAACCCAAAGAAACTGAAATTTGCGGAATATTTATTGATTGATGTCTAATCTATATATTAATACGATAGTGTGTGTGTTCGTGTGTCACGCTTACATCAAAAGCTCTGCGCATGCGTGCCGCACCTAGATTTGGAAAAGCATTCAAGTCACCTAATTTTCGTAATATTTTTAAGTACTTCCCTTTGGCGCAACGGTTAGCGACGTCGGTTTTTGACGTTAGCCCGACTGGTTCATAGTTCGATCCCAACCAACCTCTAAGATTTTTTTTTTCTACATCGAAGGGGAGGGGGTAGGGAGGTAGGGAGGGGACGACCGGGAAGACACATATTAATACGATAGCGTGTGTGTTATTTTGTGTGTCACGCTTACATCAAAAGCAACGAACTTCCAAATCTTTGTATGCTACTCATGAATTGGAGCCAAATTTAATTTAATCTAAAGCATTTACAAAGTAAGGTTTAGTCGTCGAAATATTACCTTCACTAGAAATATTGTATATAAAGAAGTTTTGTAAAGTTTTGTAAATTGCTTCATGTATTGTTCATTTTTTAAATAAATATACAAGTCAAATCTTATCATATTTTATTCAAACATGTATAGGTTAGGAAAAAAATAATTAATATTGAAAACATCATTTCGTGTAATTTACACGGGTCCCGCTAGTAACTATTATTAGAATTTACAAAAATCAGAGGTATCTGAATTTTCACAAATGGCTTCCACCCTCTTGAAACTAAATATAGTTCCCATTACCCACCCTTATGCCTAACAGCAGTGTTCCAAAATTCACAATGATCGGTTAATTAGTTTAAGAATGAATCCTATACATAGAAATATATAAACATATACGCATACTTAACTTCATATAGTATATATATATATAAATAATAATAAATAATATAAAACAAATTTTATGTACTTACAGTCCAATTCATATAAGAAAATCCCGTTCAGAACTAATAACAGAAATCAATTCCAAATTGCCATGGGGAAGCTCAATATTCAGTATATACAAAATAGAGCTTAATAATATGTATTCAAAGATTTAAAACATCGAAGATTCAAAAATGAAAACAAAAAGATTAAAAAATAAAAAGGCTAAACTTAGCAGTCCTTTTTGGACTCTGTCGAAGAGTGCTCTGTGCGCCCCCCCCCCCCCCCCCCCAGATGTGGCAGCAGTACTCCATCTTAGGACGTAGCTGACTATTATATAGGTAGAGGATTGCATCTGGAGTCAGGTACTTTCTGAACCGCTAGAAGGTTCCAACCATTTTTACATCAGTCTGATTGTGTATGCACAGAGGAAGCATCACTTCTGTGCGATGCTTGCGTGTATTCGTGAAGTGTTATGCATTTTCTGTGTACTCAGAAATAAATTTCAACGTTTACAGTCACCTCCCCCTTCTTTTTTTTTTTGCATTAAAATGATTTAGGACCCTATTTTTAATTTTTTCTTCTTCTCAAACTTTGGTCTGTTTATGTTTTCTAACCCTGAAAATGATAATAATTTAGGACCCTATTTTTAATTTTTTTTTTTTCCTTTTTATATTTTAATAGACGTTTGGTTTATTAATGTTTTTCTGAACCTGAAAATGTTCATTTTTTTTTTTTTCAAAGGAATTGGTGAAGCAAAGAAAATTTGCTGTTAGTTCTTTTGAGATTTGGAAGAAACAGAAAGTGCCATTACTCAGGCAGAAAGTTAAAACCGAAATGACGAAAAAAGAAGCAGAAATTGAAAAAGAGCGGGAAAATCGCGAGAAAAAACAAAAAGCAAACGAGGTTTGACACATTTTATTCATTCATTCATCTCCCTCTTTATGAAGGTATTTTTACATGTTTATAATATTTCTATGTACAGGATTCACTCCTAAACTAATTAACTGATCATTATGAATTTTGGAACAAACTGCTAGGCGTAAAAAGGGTCAACATGTGGGTTATATTTAGTTTAATGCAATGTGGTAAAACAGGAGTGGAATCCCTTCATGAAAATTTAGATACCTCTAATTTTTGTGAAATTTTAACAATAAGTATTAGACATCAATTAATAAATATTTCTACAATTTCAGTTTCTTTGGATTATTTTAAAGGGTTTTTAGGGGGGGGGGGATAATAAGGGCATAACCTCACATTTGAAAATTCAAATAATATCAGATTGGCATTGAATTTGATCCGTAGTCATTAAATATCAATTAAGTAAGATTCCATGAATTTAAATTTCTTCTGAAGAGCCCTTAAATTTTAGACGTCTTTTAGAATCAAAATCATGTAACGGATTTTGATCAAATTTGGAATAAAGATTCTAGAAATAAGATTTAGTATCATTATATCTTGATTTTAATCGTGGTAAGGAGACATAAAAGTGGTGCAATAATGTGGTCAATAACTGTGACACACTCCTCTTTTGATACTGCCCTCGTTTTGGCGGTGATGGTCTTCTTCCGTCTAGGAATAGTCTGGGAATGGTTTTCGTAGACATTATCTTTGCGATAACCGCCGCACAGATAAAAAATGATTCATTTACTAGCGGAACCTCGTGGGAATTTCACCGTTGTTTCCTCCATCTATCTGTATGATTTTTTTTTTTAATGGAAATCGCTCCAGACAAGGCATGAAGCCGCTTGATGTAATGAGCTAATAAAAAATGAAAGATGATTATCGCAAAGACAGGAGATCTCTATTGACCTTAGTTTTGAAATAACCAAGACTATAGGTAGGAGGAAAACAGTCAGCAGGAAGAGAGTTCCACAAGCTTGCAGTTCTTAGGAAGAAGCCTTTTTTTTTTTAACATAATTCACCCCAAACAAAACAGGCCGCCACTGTAAACATAAGGGGCTACTGAGAGTTAAAGTGTAGATTTAGTGTGTCATCCTAAGTTGGGAGCTGTGTAGCAAGATGTCTGTTTACATTAGTATAAACCTCTGCATGTCGGTACAGTCAGGGAAGCTACTGGACTAGGAAGCTGTATTACAAACAGCGAATTGATGAAGACCACTAGACCAATAAGTCAAACGAGCTGGAACAAAGGAAGCAGGGAATAGATCTGTATATTCTGAAGAAAACATGCTATAATAGTATTTATATAAAAGACTGAGACTAGCAACGTCACGTCTGTGAGAGAGAGGGTGCAGAGAAGAAGAAAGGGTGAGGGGTCACTCAAATTACAGATACGTCTCTGCACCTTCTCAAGAACCCTCAAATGGGACAGAGATTCAACATTCCAAATATGACAACAGTACTCCATACATGGTCTGATAGTAGATTTTCTGTTAATGATAATATTTCTCTTGAAATAATAAATCAAGGGAGACGCGAGAGCGCTCTATCCCTTAATAGACTTCAAAAACGGCCTATGCTAGAAATCTCATTTCTTTGATCAATCATAACTCAAAAATCAATAAACCAAATTAGTTAAAACTTTGCACAAATTTTTTTTTTGATAGGTTCTATAAGTGTGTAGAATTTCAGCATCATTAGTCAAGGCAACCCAGAGATCCAGAAAGGACAGGCATGATTTTGTGTCATCAAGTTTTTTAAAATCTTAAGTGTTGTTTCATTCTTGTAGCTTTATGAATATTGGAAAACGCAAAAAGATGGCTTCCTAAAGAAGGAGTTCACGAAGAGAAGGGAGGAAGAGGAAAGAAAGCAGAAATTGTTAGAGCAAGACAAAGAAATAAAACAGGAAGACAATGTTAAATCATTTAATGAATGGTGAGTTGGATTTCTATATCTCCTTTTTAATACTAGCACGGATACCCGCCGTTGATCGGAGACATGGACAACAGACTAGAACGATGTGTAACATCTTCGTTTTTAGACTCCTCTCTTTCTCCCCCCCCCCTATCCTCTCTCCCTCTATCGCCCCTCCCCCTTCTATCACAAGTACCATTTCACACCAATAGCCGATGGGGAGGGGGGGGGGAAATCGCTCTAACTAAGAATGCTATTATGTAAGAAATTGCTGAGCCTTGAGAAACACTAAATAAGCCCCGAGGCAGATGGGCAATTAGCATTTCTCAAGGTTCGTCAATTTATTTCCATAAAGTAACGAATTACTACATAATAACTATAATTAGTAACAAATTCAGAAATCTATGACTTCAAACGTTTAACAAACAAACAAAAAAAATCAGTTCGGTTCATTCCTGTAGAAGCACAAAAACCCTCTGTGTAACTTCGAGCTCCAATGAACGAAAACAATTCGGCTCACGGCAGAATCTCACTCGACACTCCCGTTTCTCCTTTTTCTTCTTCTTTTCTTCTCTCTTTATTAGCAGATTTTCCGTCAGTTAATTCCACTTAACCAATCAGAAAAAAACATAATCCGCTGGCTCACTATTTGTCATGATAATTGAATCTATTATTATTGTGCAGCAACCAGTAGATTTGTTACTCTGAGGTTGTGAGTTCAATCCTCACTGGAAAACTAGTAAGCCAAAACTTATTTCCCTTTCCATTCAGGCAAAGGCGGACCCTCTTACTGCGGGGAAGAACTAAGTCCGGGCCACCTCCACCGCTCGATTCTGGCTCAAGATCATCAATTCCGCCATACTCTTCCCTGATCTCTGGATCACACAAATGACAATGCGGGCGTGGTCTTTTGTTTCGGGTGCTCCTTCGAAGGGGGAGCGGCTGAACTTCCTCTTCCTCAGAAGCGCTCCCACTAGACGAGTCGGAATCTGCTAGTATGCCACCGACATCCGAGGGATTATTTGGCGAACCTGACCTGAAGTAGACCGGCCTCTCACTATCTTCAGAATCTTCCTCTTCCTCGTCAGAGAAAGGAGGCGATCCTACATAAGGGCGTAGATTCCTGACGTGACGAGGTACTCCATCAATTCACACCGACTGCTCACTGATCACATCGGTTACGTGTCCAGTTCCATATTTAGTTGTACACCTGCTATGTGGGGTCTTAACCCATACCAGATCACCTATCTCAAATCTCCCTTCAATCACTTGCATTTCAGGCGGGGGCACGATATCAATGCCTTTTAAACGGATATGGTATCTATGCAGGACATCAGCCGGCGCTGTAGACGGTGAAAGGTTGTCTTTTGATGTAACATTATGCCAGTAGACAGCCTCCAATGCTGAGCAATTTTTTCTGGCCGCAATAGTTTTTATACTCCTGTGACTGCGTTCCACAATGCCATTACCGGACGGAACGTAAACACATCGGAACCTCAAATACACGCCCCAGGTACTTGCAAATTCCTTAAATTGTCGGCATGTGAATGCAATGTCGTTATCCGTTAATATTTCGGTTGGTAGGCCTCTTTCATAAAAAATGGTCTCCAGATGACGAATGACACTAGCCGAATCTTGCCGTCGCAGTGGCCGCCATATTGCAAAGCGGGAGGGACCACAATCGATAAGCGTAAAAAAATGGCACCTGCTATAGTGGGTTATGTCCATGGCCAATCTGCTCCAGTTTTTCTTGACACTCAGATCTCCTTTTTTCCACTGAACCGGTGCTGGATCAATTGATTGGCAAGCTTTGCGGATTCTAACAACAGATTTAACGAGCCCCTTTGCCACCAGTGGGTCGACAGTCCTGGCAAAGTATAATGTTCTTTTAACACCTGGGTGGCCACTCTGTCGATGGATATGGCAACTTGATCTTCACTACATCGGGCCACCGAAGTGGCACAACTCTCCAGATTCGGCTCAACCATCCCTGCGGAACTCTGGTGAGTCTGTCAGCTTTGTTTTGGCAGGATTTAACCAGAGTCAAATCAATCGCCAATGTATATTCTTCAGCCAGTGATCGAAATGTTCCCAAGCGTCACCTCACCAGCATTTCACCTGCCGCCTTTGTGTTTAGACGTGCCTTTCCTGTCAGGGTGTCAGACACCCATCAATGCACGCATGCTGAATCGGTCATTATATGTAACACTTGTGCCTTCCACTGAAGGGCTAAATTAATACCTTTAATCACTGCATCAAGTTCGGCCAGATTAATGTGCCTCGCACCATTGGTCGGACGCAGCCAACAAGCATCTTCCACAATGTTTCCATTCACTTCCAATGCCACTCCTGTAGCAATGGAACTTGCGTCAACCCAGACTTTCATCTCGTTTCCATCAACGCACCAGTTTCCTCTAACTGGATCTGATTCCCACACTCTTGCAGTCATTTCCGACAGCATCTGACAGAGAGAGGCATCTTTGGTCTCATCATCCCATCCTTTGGTTAGCGAACTTGCTTGACGCTTGATGAACGCAGTAGCAACCCTAAGCCAGCCGCACACTTGGAAGTGGCCAACCAATTTCCCACACAAGGAAAATACATGTCGACGTGTCATTACATGCAGCATTTCTGGAATCTGACCACCTCGTTTCCATTTGAGAGAGTTACTCTCTTCCCAGACCTGCAGACCCAGGACCTTAGTTCCATCTCTCAATCGTTCTGGATCTTTGCAGACCAGTCCGTACTTTAGGAAGTGCTGCCGCACACGAACTGCAGAGACCAGTCGTTCGTTGATGAAGATATCGTTGACATAGGCTGACGTGGCATTTTTAATTTTCTTATCTTGAGACATTATCGCAGCAATCACAGACTTCATAATAAGCGGCGCCACATTTAAGCCGAACCCCAGTCGAGTAAGGCAAAAACGCCTGCCTTTCATAATTACTGTTTGGAAAGGCCACAATGCTTTGTCAACGTGAATTTGTAGGTATGCATTCCTCAAATCTAAAAGCGACACATTGGCTCCTTGTTGACGCTACTCTCTGAGTCTTTGCGCGCACACTTCTGCGTTAGCAGTGAATGCATCCACATAGTCATTTAGTTCTCGATAGTCGAGTACTGGTCAGACTTTCTGCTTGTGCTCCTGCACAACCGCCATCAAAGGAATTAGCCCTTCGGAGGGCCTAGTTCTTTCTCGGAATATGGCAATAGCCATCCGTTGCGCTGCCACAGTGAGAGTTCTTCGTCGTACGCTTCCCGGATGTGATCAGGCACTTTATATTGCTGCACTCTATTTGTCAGCTCACTGGGAATATGACCACTCGCCCATTTCCACGATGCAGTCCATAATTTTGTACTCTGATCAAATGTTACAACAAAGTCGGGTTCGTCGATAAAAATGGCTGCACACTTGTTCAGGTTCCCGAATCGCACGTTACCAGATTCAGTCAGGTGTACGCCGCCAAGCTCTCTAATCGTATCAATTCCAAGAAGGAGATCGAATCCTAACAACTGCCCGTCCACAACTAAAACCTCAATATCCACAGGCTGAACTTGCTCAACACCCAACTTGATTTTTCCGTAACCCAAACACTTCAGGGTCTTCCGTCGGCGGTCAATACTCCCACCTCCTTATCCCTCCAGCAACGACACACGGCCTTGCTCGCCAGCATCTGTGAGCATCCGGAATCCACCAGAGCCGCAAACTCTTGTCCATCCACGTAGACTTTTACAGTAGGTAAGGTGCGGGTTTTTACTTAGTTGAGAAGAAGGCTGGCGCTGACGTCTCCTCCCCTTGGGCGTTTCCCTGGCACTCTGATGAAATGTGCCCAAGTCCGTTTCACCGAAAACACCATTTCTCGCTGCCAAATCTCCGCAATTTACTATCTTCCCCCTTCGAGGGTCCTTGTGTACAATTTCTGGCCATATGGTTAGACCCAGAGCACTTGTAGCAGATGATTGCTCTGTTGTATCGTTTGGCGGAGGAAACTTCTGCATCCAAACACGGGCGTCTTACAGACGTGGCGGCTGATACTTGGTGCCCGTTGTCATCCGTCATGATGGCTCTTGCCCGATTCAGTAGTTGTTCCATGCTCATTACGTCCATCCTGGACGAGGCTCTGAGAAGCTGCCTGACATACTGTGGTAACCCTGCCACGAATGCACACGCCATCCAACGATCGGGCAATGGTTCGCGAATCAGCCGAGTGAAACGATACATTTCAGCCAGAAATTCGTCTACTGTTTCCTCTGGGCGGAGACGCCTCGCCACAAATTGGTCGAATGCGTTGAATCTATCCGTTGCATACGCAGTCATAAAGGTCTGTTTAATTTGTTCTGCGTCTGCCCTTTTCTCTTGACTCAGCTGTCTGTACACGGCAAGCGCGCCGCCTCGTAGCCGTAATGGTAGAACATGCTCGAGTTTTTCCATGGCGCAGAGTTCACATTCTCTATCCATTCAACGATAGGCATGTCAGTTGTAGCACCGTTGAATTCCGGAATTAGCCGGATGTCGAAAGCCTTGACATCCATACCGAGTGTATATTCGCCGAAATAGCTTATAATTAGTAACGAATTCAGAAATCTATGACTTCAAACGTTTAACAAACAAACAAAAAAATCAGTTCGGTTCAATTCCTGTAGAAGCACAAAAACCATCTGTGTAACTTCGAGCTCCAATGAACGAAAACAATTCGGCTCACAGCAGAATCTCACTCGACACTCCCGTTTCTCCTTTTTCTTCTTCTTTTCTTCTCTCTTTATTAGCAGATTTTCCCTCAGTTAATTCTGCTTAACCAATCAGAAAAAACATAATCCGTCAACCTAATTGGGAGCTGTGCAGCGAGATTTCTGTTTACATTAGTTTTAAATTTCTGCATGTCAGTACTGTCAGGAAAACAGGGAACAGGGAGGGAGTTTTAGAGTCCAGCAGCACGAGGAAAGAAGCTTTTGGAGTAGAAAGCTCTTCGGCATCTGGGGACTTCCACAGTGTATGGATAGGATTTGGCAGATTGTTGGTCTAGTGAATTTGCGTCGTGGGGGCACCAGAGCAGCAAGTTCATCAGAGCACAATCCATTGAAGTACTTGTAAAACAGGCACAAGGAAGCAACATTGAGTTATGTTTGAAAAAACTTCCATTTTAATTGTTCTAATTAGCTGTAATTTATAATTAACTGAACTCGTCACTCATCTCTCTCTTAGCTGTATATGTATTTCTCTCGGCCTCTCTCACTTTCTATTGAGTCAACAACTCTATAATAGTTTTTAATGTCTCTGTGAGCATCTAGAGAAAGAGTAACTCTCTCTTTTCAAATAATTTACATAGTGTGTCCATATACACCGTAAACACAAATGTAAATTAGATAGCCAAATAATAGGACTCTTCTATATTATCCATAAGGATAATATAGAAGTAAAGCGTACTTTAATATTTAACAGAAGATAAAAGCGTGTAAAATTACCATAAATACTGGTTCTGAGCAAAGTAGCCATCTTGTTTAGTTACTTGTTTGGGTTATGTACTGTGACTAAACAAGATGGCTACTTTGCTCAGAACCGATATTTACGGTAATTAAACGTGCTTATATCTTCTATTAGATATTAAATTCTTTTTTTTTTTTAAATAGGTCACAAATGAGTAGATAACCCGAAATAAATTGTTTTTCACTCATTTCCCAACTGTGTTTCCATTAAAATAATTTATGTTGCTAATAATAACTTTACCCTAAAATGAAAATAATGAGTCCCGGGCAACACTGGGTACTAAATTCCCTTGAGATTATTCACCCCTACCATCACCCCATTTTGAAATCCTCATATTCGGTTTAATGTCCGTTTTATATACTGGCATGCATTGAACAGCTTTAAGAAATTGACTTCCAAAGTTACCTATCTCTGGTCAGGTGTTTATTTATCCCTCTTTCCCATGACTCCATTTGTATCACTTCCTCTCATGTTTTCCTTGGCCTTTCCCTGTGAACTGAACCTGCCAACTCAACTGTTCTACATTAATTGATCCAAGAACTCTCATCCATTCTTTCAATGTGGCTATAGTCTACTCTTCTGAACACATCTCCCTATACTGTCAAGATTTAATCTTCCTCTGAGGTCATCAGATCTAAGTCTGTCTTTAAGATTCACATTACACATCCATTGTATCATTTCTCTCTCTATGCAACACGTCCTCAACCCTCACTGACCAGGTTTCACTTCCATACATCATCACACTGCTCCACCCTCCAATGATGTCATCAAAATTACAAAACTTTTCGACAACCTCAATATATACTTTCTCCACATCTGAGTTCTCATCCGTCTCCATTGTCTTACATTCCTTGTACACAAATTGGTTATCCTCTCTCAACCTACCAATAATTCCATTGCACTTCTTGTGTACCCAATGCTTACAAGTACCACAAAAAATTGAATTGCACCCGACTTCCTTTCACAAACTGAGCAGAGGAACTTTCCTCTTTTTGGGAGCTTCCTAACACTACAACAACTTATCATCACTTTGGTCTTGGTAACATTCACTCTCAGACCTTAACCTTCCATAGCAATCCTCCAAGTCGTTAACTTCCATTTTTTCACAGCCAATTTACTAAATTATCAGCATACACCATCTCTTCTGAACAACCAGTACGGAACTCCCTGGACAATGCTTTTAAGAGCAATAAACTCAGTACAGAACCCGGATGTACTCCTACTTTAACATTAAAGCTGTCACTAATTGTGCTGTTAATTCTAACACGATTTGAGCATTTCTGTACATTGCTTGAACAACCTTCATAAACCACTTTCTTGTTCCTAGTTTACGCAAAATCCACTCGACAATTTATTGTTGTACTAAGTTCCTGGTCTTTCGGGATAACCTCTTTTATGATCTGATTTGTCTAGTCTGATCATCTCAATGCTTGTTTCACCCACACCCTTCAACATTTTTTCAACAACGCCTGAGGGTCCTTCAGCCTTACCTTTCTTCTTAATCACAACCATTTCTTTCTCAATTCTTATAGCTGGACCAGATACTGGTCCAGTAACTTCTACATTTTCACGGTTCCATGAAAACTCAGTATTTAACAATTTCTCATAGTAGCATTTCCAAGCATCCCTCTTGTTCTGTTCATTTGTTGTTAACACTCCATTGACATTTCGAATGCACGTCTCTCCAACAATATCCATATTTGTCCTTGTCATCTGTTTAGCCATACTTCCCTCTTTTGATCATTCCTTTGTAGTATATTTGGAAATACGATTTCTCAGTTTCCTCCTTGGCTTTATATATTGCTATTCTTGCTTCCCTCTTTGCCTCCAGATATACATCCTTATTCACTAAACCTTTTATCCACTGACTCCGCTTTTCTTTGATACACTTCTCAACTTCCTCATTTTACCACCATGTCACCGTATGCCTTGGGAGTACTTCCGTCCACCCACAAGTTGGTCTGTTACCTCAAACACTGTATCCTTCAGCGTCTTCCTGTAGTGTATCTGGTAGCCGCCCACTCCATCACTTGGTTTCTAAACTCACGTTTCACATGTTCTTCATTCAACCTCCCCCACCTTTCTCCTGGGGATAAACTTTCTCTTCACCTCATGAGCGTTCTTCGGCATGAAATTGCAAATAAGCAGTTTGTGTTGTGTCACGATTTTTTCTCCAGATATTGCTTTCACATCATTTAAAAGCTTTCCGTCCTTTTTCCTAACCATCGGATTATCTAATTAAGTTGTTGCTGTACCAGATTCATCGAAATGGCTTTCCCTTTTCTTAAAAAGGTGTTAGCAACCAACGGACCTATTGCAAGATCAAATCCTAAAATTATTTCTCCTTCTGTATTCCTATCAATCTATCCATTTCCTCCATGCACACCCTCAAAATCACACGAGCTCTTTCCAACATGACCATTCAAATCTCCTGTCACAAGTACTTCCTTCTCGTCATCCTTACTAATTACCACAGCAAGCCTGTCATAAAACTCATCTTTCGTATCTTCACTCAAGCCACATTTTGGTACATAAACAGATAATATAGCTGTGCAAATTTTCTCACCAACCATCGACTTCATCAGTATTATTTGCATCATGCAATCACTTTATCTACTCATCTCTCTGCAATACCAACACCACCTGTTCCCTTTTCATTTCCAATCCGATACAACTTATATCTTGCATCCTTTTCCACAATCATTCTCGCAGATTTACCTCTCCAACGAATTTCTTGGACACAACACAGGTCAATATTGTTTTTCGTGCCGCTGACACAAAAAAAAAAAAATGGTTCTTCCTTCTTGTCTCAATTGCAGGAAAAAGAACAAAGACATGGTTTTACGGCAGAAAAAGAAAGACGAATTGCAAACATTGCGAGTCATAAAGGAAGAGCAAAATTATTTGAACGTACAAAAAGAAAGCCAATCTGAAGAAAGTTATCAACAATGGCTGTGGAGAAAGGTCAGGAACATTGGTTTTATTTTACTTATTATCTACATATGAAGGTCGCTATGTAGGTTTAGTATCATATCTTAATCTTTCTAAAGGGACATAAAAGTGGTGCAAAACTGTTCTTTTAAGTACATTAATTATACCTGTCCTGGTATGGGTATGCTTCTTGTCTATATATAAAGTTAGGTATGTATATATATTTTTATTTACAGGATGCACTCCTAAACTAATAAACCGATCATTATGAATTATGGAATATATATTCTAGACAACACTGATTAATAGGGGCACATTTTTTTTATTATAAACTTTACCATTTAGGGTGTGTGCCCACCCAAACTAATATATATAAGTTAGGGACATCATAAAAAACCATGACACCTCCAAAGCATGTGGGTAATAGTAATAAAGAAATGCTCTGCTGAACTGGACCCTGTCCTCTCCAACAAATGCCTTGCTGAATCTTGCTTCCCCGATAGCTGGAAAATTGCCTCTGTGGTACCAGTCTTCAAGAATTCTGGAAATAGAACTGACCCTCAGAATTATCGCCCCATCATTCGCTAAAATCTTTTAATCCATAATCAATCTAGCAATAGTCCGTCACCTCGTTAATGCTAAACTTCTTTCTGACCATCAGTATGGATTTAGGCAAGCCCGGTCTACTCTGAACGCATATATCGTACACGGGTCACGGCAGGTGAAGCTAGGGCGGTAGCGCTTTATATATCCAAAGCCTTTTACAAGGTTTGGCATGGGCTTCTCATAAAAATTAATTAATATGGTATTATTGGATGGAATATTTAATATAATTAGATCCTTCCTAACCAAAAGAAAGATCCAGGTTGGCCATTCACCCAAACATGACATAAATGCTTGTGTACCCCAGGGATCCATCCTGGGACCTTTATTGTTCCCGATTTTCATAAACGACCTCCCTGATGACATTGTGTCTGAGATGGGTATGTTTGCTGACGACACCACGCTCTAATTTCGTCTTGTGTGAAAAACGGGCGTGTTATTTGTACATGAAGGTTTAAGATGGTGGGAGAAAGAGCAAATAAGAGAAGTAGTAAGAGGAATAGAATGATGCAAATAATTATAACATCAATGTATTCAGAATCTCCATAACAAAAAGAAGAAAAACAAAGTAGCCCCTTCCCCATTTTTGGGGTGGCTTATTAGATACACAATTCTAGCTTCTCAAAGACTAAGAAATTTCTTGTAAAGGTTTCAAATCCAGTTGGTCTTTCAGTACAGCCTAGTGTCTACTTAATACAATCATCCTATTACATAGTTGAGTGTCATGTCTGCTGGGGCTAAATGTTTCACTTACACTAAACCCTTGGGAAAGATTGAATCCATATACCCCCTCCCTCTACACACGGGTTTAATAGACTAGACTTTAGCCGTGGTTTTGCAACTGATCTACAAGGAAAACTTCAAATTAAGTCTTTATTTTATCTTGGCATTATTTTGATCTCAGATTGCGCATACCTAACTTTATATAGTGATAAAAAAATTGCTTCCTCTAACGGAAGAGATACTACACTTTGATCACAGCCCAAAAGAATCACTTTCTTGAACAATGTGTAGTTTCTACATGTTAAGAAATAAATGTAAACTAATTTTTAAAATTTTTTTACTCATTTCTAAGCAGTGACAAATAAGAATGTTCTGTTTAGCAAGATATATTACCAGTAAATGTATTTTCAGAATCCACTGATCAATATCGAATGTATCCAGAACATTGAAGCCAATAAAAAAGAAACCGGCTTAATTGCTACTTGCTTGACATAGAATACTGAGAAATATATTAGCGCAGAACAATTACTTCTATAATGATTTTCTTTCAGACGTGACTAAGACTAATATTTTTTTTTTTTTCTTCAGCCTTGAAATTTTGTGACAAATGTAAAGAAAAATTGTATATATTATGTATATATTATATTCGGGTGACTGTATATGCCTTGGTTTGCAGGTGGAATTAAAAATGTACAAGACTGACCATAATTATAAGCCTGCTTGCAACATTTTATTAAAAAAACATTGTAAATAGATTTTAGAAGTACAATTATTCTTTCTATCGATATGTAAGTAATTACAAAAAATAAATGGGTTAATATTTATTTAAAACAATTTATTATATGAAAGCTGATAGAGACATGTAGAATTCTATTTTTTGTTAGTTAATGCGGTGAAGATGAAGCAATGTTCCGAGCCAGAACGAGGTTTTTGAAAGAAACTGAAGTTCTATATATTTTTATTGCAAACATAGTCTAAGAAAAAATGGCTATTCAGAAGGAAATATGGATATTGTAGGAAAGAAGTTATTGATTTAAAAATTCCAAGAATCAAATTAGCTTTTTATTATGTTCCTGACATTTTAAAAATAATTAATCATAAATATTTTCCTTTCTTTTTTGTAGGAAGAACAAGAGAAAGAGGAATTCAAGAAAAAAAGAGAATTACGTCAACTGGAGGAGTCTTATATGATAGAACCCCAACAAGCATGGCTGCCACCAAGTAGAACAGTTCCATTCAGCAGATGACTTTTTTTCAACTTAATTATAAATATATATATATATATATATAAATATATATATTTATAATTAATGGGCACCCAGTAAATTCACTTCAATAAAAGCTTCATTTAACATTGAATTTTAATGTGCAAAAAACAAAACATTTTATATTAAAAAGAATTAAAAAAAACAAAAAACACTAGATAACTCAAATGACACTAGACCACCTGTTGTGTCACAACCAACATTTATTTATTCTATTCGAAAATTCATAAACTGACAGATTTGTTTTGCCATTCTTGCATAACTAAAATAAGTCTCTACTTGAATATAGGAGCATTTTACGTACGTGTTCATGATGAGTCCACACTCGAGAGGGTGATGGCCAAGTGAGAGATGGGCAACTTGCTCAGTTAATTACAAATTATGGCTAAATAAAATGGGATTACCCCCCCCCCCCCCCCCCAACCTAATTAAATCTTAGAACTAATGGATATTTTGTGTCATCAAAGTATATAGAAACATACGGCCATTCACTCAGCTTTTTTTTTTAGGATGGATTGTTTGAATTCTGGAGCAATAAAGAGTTGGAACCAACAGGAATCAGATTTTTTCTTTTCCAATTTACTCTCTCCTCCCTGAGAGGTAGGTAATTTTTGAGAGTCAAGCTTTGAAGAAATAAAGAAAACGTTTCTGAAGTATGCCCCCCCCCTCCTCCAAGCTCTTTTCTATAGCAACAGTGAAATTGAAAGAATTATCTAACACAGAATTTTGTTGCCCTGTACAAATAGTGTACAAAAGTTGTACGACAATTTAAAATCTGTAGATTTCAACAAATGGAAGATAAAAACAAACGAAAGAATTTTATTTTCAATATTTTAATAGATGAACAGAAGGAGACGACAAAGCAATTGACGAAAAATAGAAGAGAGAGATCAAACTGGGCTGATATTTACACAATATACAGAAGGTGAAAATTAACTACGAAAAAGAAAGGAAAAAAAGTGGATGATTAATTTGATGAAAAAATAGTCTTGCTCATACAAGGATTTTAATTTCATAAACTTTGGCAGTGAAGAGCTGGTCCAATGTTACACTTAAAAAGAGTGAAACATTAAAAAAAAAAAAGGTTTAAAATTTATAAGTCAGTCAAAAATGATTATACATTTTATTTTAATATTATTTAAATGGTGGTAACTCTTTTTCTCTTCATTTTAATCGTGATTTAAGATCCCGTGTGATGCAGCAATAACTATAATCAACTGATTGACATGGAATTATTTCAATGATGGATGTTCAAGATGTATTTAGAGAAGTTGTCCATTGTCTCTAAAAATGGAGATAAAACTTCAATGTGTACAAATGAAAATAAAATGAAAAATATGTATTAAAAATTTTTTCAAGTAAAAAACGAAAAAATATTTTATTTATTTATTGTTAAAAAATATACCCAATAGCTTATATATATATTTCTAGGCAAGATTAAAAAAAAAAAAAACAGTATTATTATAAAATGGTGGGAAGCTCTTCATTGAAAATGATGGAATTGGTGTAGGGGTTTTAAACATATGCTAAGTCTTTCAATTAAAGTTACTTTTTTTGGGGGGGTAAAAAGTGAGTCAATATCAAAAGCATACTATTTGGATAAGTTTAGAAAAAAAAAAAAAAAAATTTTTTCTGCATAAAATATTAAGGGGGGGGGGGGGGGGGTAAAAAAGAGAAAAAAGTTTATCCACTACCAAAAATATTAACGTGCATATACTTGGGTGAAGGATATTTCAAATAACAATTGCTTAAATAAAAAATGACATTTTTTTTTTTTGTTGAGAATTGAACAACATCAAGACATGAAAATAACATACAATTGCAATTTGCCAGACACAGTCAGAATAAGAGAGAGACAAAGAGAGAGAGAGATAGAGATGTCGGAGTATTGAAAGAAATTCACATTCATTCAAGGAAAATAGAGGGTTTGGTTTTTTTTTTTACAAGGGAAGGTGTGACTGTTGTTTCAACGCCGTGACCGAGTGACTCTTTTCACTGGAGATTCAGTAGATTTGGGTCTGACTGTCATCTTCACAGCAGCTTTTTTTGTATTTACACTTTGCTTGGAACGCGTCTTTGCAGCAGGTGATTGGGTGTCAACTACTTCTTTGACTTTCGTAGCAGCTCGTCGGGTTAGCAATCGGGTAGGCACATGATTTTCGACTTCTGGTTCCGCCACAGTTTTAGAAGTTTGTTTTTCTGCCTTTTTTTTGGTGACTGCCTTTACCCCAACATTTTCAATTTCTTGAAACTGTACTCTCTTGACGCGGGTCGTCACTGGAGATGCGGGTTTCGTTTCCTTTACCACCACTAGTTGGGAAAAAGAAAAAGGAGAACATTTTATTAAAACAAATTAAAAAAAAAAAATCTACTTTTGTAAGCATCAGAACTAAAATAATCAAATTTTTACAATGGAAAAATACAAGTAAACATGGTTTTACGGAAGTTTATCAAAACAAGGCATGAAGCTACTTGACATTAGGAGTTAATATGAAAAAGGGAGAGAATGGTAAAATCAACTTCAAGAAAAAGTAAGACTGAAAAAAATCCCACCACCAGCGTTCAATCCCCTGGACTCCAAATAGGCTAGCCAGAAAGTAAGCCTTTTAAGAGCTGAATAGGAAGGGGTTACAAGGCTGGCTGACAAAAGTCTACCCCTAAAAAAAAATTACTGTTTAATCATTGCATGAAATTTGTTTTGATAAAAGCTAGTTTTATCGCATAGCTTTTTAATAACACGTAGGTAGTGTTGCTAATCAATGTCAATGAAAGTAATAACTTTAGTCTTGAATATATATCTCAGGGATGTGAGTATTGATTTACTCCTCTCCAGGAGTTAGGCACAAGGCCAGTTTTTATCTTACTCCCACAAGTAAGATGTGACCCAAGGTCGGGTCGGGAAAGTGGGGTTTAAAAATTGCCTGGGCAGCCCCGTCGGCATTCCCCGGTAGGGGCGCCTCAGGCAGTAAGCAATAAACTTACTCCTCCCCAAAGAGGGGAGGCAAAGCCTGGGAAGGTGGACCTCCTAGAACTGCACAGGACAGACCCATTGACCGGCGTAAATCAAGACCCGAAGGCCAAGACAACACCAGTATGGGGTGCAGTATCCATCGGAACAGATACTACACTTTGATCTCAGGGATGTGAGTAGCCAATGGCAAAAAAGTTCAAATCGAGCCCCCCCCCCCCGTGTACGTCTGTAGGACACCACAAAAACAACTGACTACAGCGATGTGCTAGTGATAAGTAGTAAGAAAAAAATGTTTACTTCGTGAAATATCAATCATCTTTAATGAATCGCACCTAAATCTCTTATTTACAGCTGCATCTATTTGTGCATCTATTTAGCTTCATCTACAGTCCCTATTTACCTGCCTCCTCACGAGGGCAAAGTTAGACACAATTAATTTGGGGAAAATCCAGCTCCCAAAAAGGGACACCCTGGATTGGGACATGAATAAAAATTGCCTCAGTCGAGATGAAGTTGCTCCTCGACAAAAAACAACTCCAATCAGTTTCAACTAAGTCAAAATTGAGAGAAAGACACCAGTGCATAGGTGGAGGATAAGAGACGGGGAAACAAAAGTCATCTAATTCCGCGAGCCCACATCGTTTGCAGTCTTAGCTTTCACAGAGATAATGGAGAGATAAAGAGGAAAAGAAAGATAAAGTGAGAGAGGAGGAGGAGGAGGAGGAAATAGAAATAAAATCCAGTCAAATAGCGACAAAAAAATAAGTGCGGCTCTTGCGATTTGGGAGAAATCAGTTAAAGAAAAAGAAAATCAGATCCCTGATATGTCGCTGCCAATGAACGAGATCTAAATATATATATCATCAGAAGTTATGTTTTTAACTAATATTTTATGTTCTGTCCTTAACATTTTAGGTGCGGCTTTGGCTTGTTATCTACATATCATGAATCTACTTTGGTATGATATCTACACTTTGTTGTGCGGCAAGTTCGTCAGAGCACATTGTTTTGAAATACTTGTAAAACAAGCACAGGGATGCAACAGGGGCTGGAGCTTAGTAGACAGTGTGGGGCATATTAGATTAGACTCTTTTTGGGGGCCCTGTCTAAGAGGGAGAAAGTAGTGGTTGGTGCACCAGACCAGATGTGACAACAATACTCCATGCGTGGTCAGATGGTAGGTTTGTATAATTTGGAATAAATTAGGTGCTACACATCAGTTCTACCAGGTTATTTAATAATGAAATGGTACATTTGAGAACGTAATATACCAGACAAGATTTTACTTAGACGATTCCATAGTCATCCAGAATGCTGCCATCACTACTTGATTCAATCCCCCCAAAAAAGTATGTAAATATTGAAAATTTACATAATAAAAAAAAAACAAACAACTTTAAATCAATAATTTGAATGGCCAATGGAAAAAAAATCTGAAATCTAAATGAATTTCTCAACCAGTATGTGATATTTAACAAAAAATGATCGCACATTTCCGGACCATTCTAACTTTTTAGGCCAGTTAATTAAAAAAATTTTTTTTTGCTATGGGAGATAAATTCTGTTCTAAGTGGTAAGCCCCTGTCCAATCTCATAACCTTATTACTAATCCTGTCCAAGTCACAATACCCCCACCCACCCTAAGAAAAAACAAAAAAATGCACAGAATATCACATAAAGCATATCAGTTAGTAATTTCAGTTTTATTGATGCTATAACTGTATTTTTGCTTTTAAATTCGTTAAATTCCATGAAATTTAGTTTTATATGTAAAGAATGTTCAAAGTTTATTTTGAAAAAATAAACAAAAAACACGGCTGTTAGTAAGAGAAAGACCGTAATTGCGTATGGGAGGGGGATGGGTCTTTGATGAAACAAAGTCTTCTACCTCCGCTACTCACATCATGAAATGTTTAAAGGTGTGACACAAAGCAACGAGACAGAGAGAAAGACAAAACGAGAGAGAAGGGAAGAAAGAGAAATAAAATGGAGCGAAATGACGCGAAACCATAACGACGTAAAGCTCTAGAGATTTGGCAGAAATCAGTAAAAAAAAAAATTTCCACTTTTTCTGAATTATAAAAAAGTGGAATTCTGTTGAAAAGCGGAAATCTCACATCTGTTTGAGTACGGTTTTATCTTCACTGAAATGAGTTTGCTTAAAAACTTTATTTTTTTTATTAAGTTTGTTTTGAATAAACAAGTAAGCATATTTTTTTTTAATGGATTTCATTAAAAGTTTGTACTTATTTGCTAGAATTAGTAAACATTTAAATGAACCTATCACAAAAGCTGTATTGCCATCTGTCTCGCTAAACTCCGAAAAGATAGAATTACAAACCTTACATATTCGAATTCAGTATGACCCCAAGCTGGTTATGGTAAAATACTTTTTTTTATTCTTACTGATACATATTCGGAAAATAACATTGACATCGTTAAATGGTCAGTCAGCTACTGATTTTTTTTCTATCAGTTGCCAAAATCTTCACATGAATGAATGGAGGAGGGAAAGGGCGTTTTAAAAAATAACATGACTGAACAAGTGGATAGTGGGACAATTCTAAAAAAAACAAAAAAAACTTACTTTCTGAGGTCATCAGATCTTAGCCTGTCTGTAAGACTCACATTACACATCCATCGTATCATTCTCATATCATTTCTCTCTGTGCAACCTTGCTACTAAAAAAACTTTCTTTTTTTTTTTAATTTATTAACTGCAAACATTTTTTTTTTTTTAATTTAATGCAGATAAATTAAAAATATTTACCTGTTTCTTCAGCTTTCTTGGTTTTAGTTTTCCTGTTTGATAGAAAAAAAAAAAAAGAAAAAAAAATTAAATAAGATTAAAAAAAAAAAGATTGTTAAAATGTATAAAAATATTTCCGCTGATCGGAAAGGAAATTATTTAAGTGTTAAATCGTTCGACAACATTTTAGCTTTTATTTGGGCTATCATAAAATTTTTTTTTTTTCAAAAGAGATAAAAAGCAATACAAAATATTTTTTTGAACACTTTTCTTCTATCAAAAGTCACGTTTTAACAATGCAACAGCGATAAAAACGACACAGAATATATACATACTTTGATTTAGCCGCGCTTCCTGTTTTTGCAACTTTTATTTTCGGTGAAGGTGGCTCCAAGTCTGATGCTCCTCTTTTTCTAGTAAGTCGTCTACAATTTAAATATAAGATGCAACAATATTGAAAAAGTTAAAAAAATAAAAAATGATCACTCGTAAAATTATATTTATTATTTCTGAACAAATCCAATGAAAAAAAAAAGAACTTTGAAGAAAATAATTTTAGTGAACTAAAACATGTCACTGGATCGTTTAAAGCAATTTTGTGATTTGGGTTTTTATTTATCATCATATTCCGTTTACTGTTCATTTGCTGGCATGTGTTGGACGGCTTTTAGAAATTGACTTTCAAACTAATCTATCTTTATTCATCCCTCTTTCTTACCATGTTTTCTTTGGCTTTCACTTGCCAACTGACTCTGCTACCTCAACTGTTCTACATCTACTAACCCAAGAACTCTCATCCATTCTTTCAATGACGACCAAACCAACAAAGTCTTCTGTTCTGCACACATCTCCCTTTACTGTCCCGATTTAATCTTCCTCTCAAGTCATCAGATTTAAGCCTGTCTTTAAGACTTACATTACACATCCATCGTATCATTCTCATATCATTTCTCTCCATGCAACATATGTCCTCAACCCTCACTGGCCAGGTTTTACTTCCATACGTCATCACACTTGGTCGATAGTAACGCTCTGCTAGTTAGTAATGGCAGAAGTTCCCTGAACTCACCCCATCTATTCCTGACTCTTGCAGTCACACCAGCACCAGTTTGCTTCCTGTGCTCCAATCGTATCACCAAGTTAACAATTTTAATATTGTAGATACATATTTCCTTTGTACGAAGGATACAAATCGTACAAGTGAGAGAAAACAGATTCTTGCAACATAAGAACCGCAATAAAGCGTTTTGGTAAAAAGTCTTGCAGAATCATCAAAATAATTCTTAGCGCTGACAAGATGATATCACCATTTTGAAGGATTCGTTTGTTTCATTAGGAAAAGTTGGGTAGCGATAGAAAGAATATCAAACAAAAAAAGAAAGAAAGTTGGGTAGCGGAGAAAGAATATCAAACCAAGCCACAAAATACCGTCATCATCAATTCGGTGGAAACGAACAGATTATTCTTCGATTGCACTTTTTATGGAAAAAAAAAACAAGCAAAATTTAACAATTTTGAAATTGAAATTCTGCTTCTTGCTCCAACATTCAAAACTCTTAGACATTTTCCTAACCATTAATAAATCTTGACACCAGTTTAAAACTAAAGGAATGTAGATTTTTCTTTTTCTACATGAAGGGAATAATTGCTCGTAGCAGACATTAAAGATTTTATCCTAAAAATATCCGATTTGGATAATTTTTAAGTGGTTCCCATCCTCCTCGTTCTACGCCAAACGAATGAGAAATTATGAAATAATAAATTTTCTAAACTTTATGGCTTGAAAACATTTCAAATCTGATACACAGGGCCACCATAATCAGGCAATAGTTTTTCGCCAAGTTTTTACAAGCTTAATAACTACATTTTACTTACCTAACTGATGGGCTCTCTTCCTCTTCAAACTTTTCAGTTATCTTCTTAGAAATAGGTTTCTGATAAAAAAGACATTTTTTTTTTAGTTTCATCAAAATTAAAATCCAAAATACCAGCATAAAAAAAAAAAAAAAAAAAATGCCATTATACGTATGGTATCTTTCATCAAAATTTTTTTTATTTAATTGTAGAACTGTTAGAAATGTTAATTGTATTGCATTTAAAGATCTAATCATTTACAGATTATGAAAATTATCAATTTTTTTTTTATGGAAATTGCTCCAGACGAGGCATGAAGCCACTTGATATAAGGAGCTAAAAGAAAAAAAGTATTACTTCAAAGTCAACAACTAGGCAACTTTATTTTCATTATATCGAAAAACTTTTAATATGGGCATATAGATCTTTACAAGACAATGGTACCAGATTTATTTTGGTAGTTCAATTAGCCACCAGATTATGACCATTTAAAGTTTGTTGGAAAAGAGACAATTTGCCATCTTGTGGGCTATTAAAGTAAATTTTCAGTGTCTAACAAAAAAATGCATCCTTAAAAAAAAAGAAAGAAAAAGTAATATTATGTTGCGGTAAATGAAAATTATAATAATTATTAGATCAAACCAATCTAAACAAAATCCCATTGCTCCTTAAAAAAAATGTAATATTATCTTGCGGTAAATGAAAATTATGATAATTCTTAGATCAAACCAATCTAAACAAAATCCCATTACTCCTTAAAAGAAGTAATATTATCTTGCGGTAAATGAAAATTATAATTCTTAGATCAAACCAGCCTAAACAAAATCCCATTACTCCTTGGAAAAAAACGTGAAAAAATGAATACGGAAGCACAACTATGAGTCATTTAAACAGCTAACACATTGAATCCTCTTTATTATTCATAGCACGATAGATTAAGTAAATTTTAATACTAAAACACATGCAATTTGATAATATGCATTACCTAGATTATTCGGACTATTGTTATCACTTGGGATGTTATTCGCATATTTCTTCTGTCGATGTAAATTCAATTCAGATTCCTTAGTTTTACAAGAAGGTCAAAGATTACATCGACCAAAACGTGAGAACATCCAAGATGACAAGAGTAGTCTGAATAATCCAAATGATCAACCCTCATCTCAAAAATTCTGAAACCTAATTTGATAAAAGGACTAAATTTTCTTTAGTACCTAATTCACTGAAGTTTTCAACTTGGGACTTTTTGTGACAGACAACTTAAAAGTCTATATTAAGCACACCATAGTGACCTTTTACTTAAAGATAGGACTATCTTTATATAAAGAGATACACACTATTGTGTACAATAAATTTTAAAAAAACACCAACATTTTTTTTTCAAGTAAAAAATTAATCGACCACCACCAAAAATAATAACATAACTTATAGTAGCTTGGAAAAAAAACAAAAACTATGAATGACAAGAAAAATAATTGTATATTCATAAAAGTACAAAAAATTTTTTTTATATCAAAATAACCCAAAAATTAAAATAAGTTGTTGCAAATTGAAGGAAATTTCACTATTTACCAATTTTCACTCTAAACTAGACTGGTTAGAGAGCCATATTTCTATTAGTAGTTAATTATTATGGATTGTAATCTGTACAGGGGAATGTAAAATGGCAGTTAGTATATAGAACAATTAGCCTTTGGGCCTTGATAAGCGGTGACCTTTAGTGTAAAAGAAAAGGAAAAAAAAGGGGAAAATAAAAGGAAAAAAAAGGGGGAAACAAAAGGGGGAAACAAAAAAAAGGGGGGAAATAAAAGGGGGAAAAAAAAGGAAAGAAAAAAAAAGAAAAAAAAACGGAAAGGAAAACAAAAAAAAAAAAAGGAAAGAAAAAAAAAGAAAAAAGGAAAGAAAAAAAAAGAAAAAAGGAAAGAAAAAAAAGGGGGGGGGGGGGGAACCCCAACTCATATCACAAAGATGGATAGGAGGTAGTAATTAGATTGAACATGACAAAATACTTACTATTTGCGTCATAGCATCATCCGCTGTTTCGCTCTTATTTGTCTGTCGGGTTCCGCGGACAGATTTTCTCGTGCTCGCCTCTTCGGCCGCCATCTCATTGTCAGATACCTTTTGCGTTATCTTTCTTTGTTGATGTGTTTTACTAACGGGCGATTTTTTTACCACTACTTTTTCAGCTCCCTTCTTTTGACCGCGGGTCCCTTTCTTTGTCGCAACTGTTAGATTTTCATCGGCTGGCTCGCCGACTGAAGACACGTTTGCTGGCGACGTCGGTTCAACAATTTCGAGCAAACTTTCTTCAATCGTCTCTTGTGAAGAGTCTGTAACATCTAGATCTTTTGCAGAACTCCTGGCACTTCGAGTTGACGTCGTTTTGGAATCTTTAGCAGAACTCCTGGCACTTCGCGTTGACGTCGTTTTCGCAGGTTTGATATTTTTTGTAGATTTCTGATCTTTAGTTGCGCTCCTACTACTTCGCGTGGAATTGGTTGGAACGGCTTCGTCGTTTTCAGTAGATTTCACAACTTCAGTTTCCTTCGAAGTCCTGGTGCTTCGAGTGGTGGCAGTTTGAATCAATTCGTCAGTTTTGGTAGGTTTAACATTTCTGGCCCTTCTAGTTGGGAGGGGTTCAATGTTTTCGTCGGGATTGTGACTTTTCTCTTCTTTTGTTGCAGCATTTCTGGTGCTCCTTGTCGACGTAGGTTTTGCAGTTTTTGCTTGTCTGCTACTTCTCGTAGAACTTGTTGGAACCGATTCGACCATTTCTTCATCTTTAGCAGCATTCCTGCTGCTCCTCGTAGAACTTGTTGGAACTGATTTGGTGTTTTCAGAAACATCAAGCGATTCATCAGCTTCGGTAGATTTTACTTTTTGTTTAGCATTTCTAGTGCTTCTTGCGGCCGTTGTAATCGATTCAGAAGACTCGGTCATTTCAATAGGTGTAGTTGTCACTTCTTTCCTAGCATTTCTGGTGCTTCTCGTAGACGTAATCGATTCAGAAGACTCGGTCATTTCAATAGGTTTAGTCGTCACTTCTTTCCTAGCATTTCTGGTGCTTCTCGTAGACGTTGTAATCGATTCAGAAGACTCGGTCATTTCAATAGGTTTAGTCGTCACTTCTTTCCTAGCATTTCTGGTGCTTCTCGTAGACGTAATCGATTCAGAAGACTCGGTCATTTCAATAGGTTTAGTTGTCACTTCTTTCCTAGCATTTCTGGTGCTTCTCGTAGACGTAATCGATTCAGAAGACTCGGTCATTTCAATAGGTTTAGTTGTCACTTCTTTCCTAGCATTTCTGGTGCTTCTGACAGGAGCTGAGGGTGTGTTTTCAGTAGATTTATTTGTTTTGGCATTTCTGGTGGTTTTGATGTTGAGCTTTTTGGCAGGAAGTTCATCTTCAGTCTTGGATTTCTTTTTAGGGGAAGGTGCTACGGCTTCTACGTCCTTATCATTGGGACGAGGCAGCATAGAAGCCTTCGAAGTGGATGGTTTACTTGCCTTAGCACGCGTTCTCTTTACGGCCATCCTCCTCCTCCCTGTTGCTTTCTCCTCGGAATTTAGGCTATTATTAAGTTTCTTTTCACTCTCTCCGTTTGAGTTACGAGCGGATACCTTACTGCTTTCTTCTTCCGCAATCTTTTGATCAGCAACTGCTTCCCGGGGAGATTCGGATTTTTCTTGAAATAAATCTTTTATTCTGTCAACATTTGGACTAGAGATAGATTTACGAGAAGAAAAAATATTTCGTACACCAATTAATACAGGACTTTCCTCAACCTGGTCATGAAACATTTCTTTCACTCCACCCAACCTGTCCGACTGTCTGCGTTTTGGTGTCTTTGCTAATTCTTTTAGTCCAACCAGTTTGTCCGACTGTCTGCGTTTTGGTGTCTTTGCCAATTCTTTTAGTCCAACCAGTTTGTCCGACTGTCTGCGTTTTGGTGTCTTTGCCAATTCTTTTACTCCAACCAGTTTGTCCGACTGTCTGCGTTTTGGTGTCTTTGCCAATTCTTTCACTCCACCTAACCTGTCTGACTGTCTGCGTTTTGGTGTCTTCGCTAATTCTTTCACTCCAAACAGTTTGTCCGACTGTCTGCGTTTTGGTGTTTTCGCCAATTCTTTCACACCAACCAATTTGTCTGACTGTCTGCGTTTCGATAACTTTACGGATTGGCTAGAATTATCAGCTTTGTTTATTTCAGAAACACTTCCATCTAAACTTATATCAGATTTCAACGGAGACACTAACATATAATTCGGCGCAGCAGGACTATCAGGAATCAAATCATACAGGTTTTCTTCAGCTGCCTTTGACAAGCGTGGAGATTTAGATAAACTTTTACGGTAGTTTGAAACCTGAAAAAAAAAAAAAATTTTTTTTTTAAATAAATAAAAAAACAAACAAAATTAAATGTTTTTATTAATTCATTGATGCCAAAAAAGGCAATGCTATTTAGTATGAAGATTAAAATTTAATGTAGTTTAGCTTAAAATTTTGTTAATGAATAAAAAAGGAATAGGAATAATAAAATTAGTAAAAAAAAACTTTCATTTAAAATCTGAAAGATTTGTATAAAAAAAAAAATTCTTTAAATGCAATATTTTTTGTTGAATGATGCCACTCAAGTTACAGATAAGCGCAATTTGTTTTCATTTTTAAAACATTAAAAATGTGAAAATTAAAAGTCAAGAATTAAAAAAAAAAGTAAGACAAACCTTTGAGCTTCTCATTCTTTTCCCAACAAGAATAGTTGATGGAGAGTCAGCATGACCCGTGCTTGGGTAAGACACCAGGGCTTTTTGACGTGGTGTCATCGGATACACTTTCTGAAATTAGAATTGATGATAAAGATATTAAAAATAAAAATGATTGAGATTTTTATTTTTAGGCATTTCCATTTCGAAATAACCGTTTCCATTATATATATACAAGGAGAAATGAATCAGAAAATTTTGAAAGTGAGGCCCAGATTTTGTAAACAACAAAAATGGCCGCCGGATTGTCTAAACCCATGTAATAATTTTTTAAATCGTAAATTGTAAACCTCTGCGGAGCCATCGTAGCGAATTGTAAAATTCAGAGTCACATCTGCTTGTACAGTTTACTAAAGAGGAAACAAATGTTGAACCAGTTTATAAGTTATCCCTGTTCTAAAACACCTAATTGGACGAATCAAAATACTGTAATCATTTTTTTTTACCAATAATTAGGAAAATCAACGGAGCTAAAACGTATGAGCTTACTTTGGTTGAAATTTGATTATAGCAAGTCAATTTATATACAATCAAGGGAGGCGTGATAGCGCTTTATCCCTTAATAGACTTCAAAAACGACCTATGCTAGAAATCTCATTTCTTTGATCAGTCATAACTCAAAAACCAATAAACCAAATTAGTTAAAACTTTGCACAAAATTTTCATTTGATAGGTTCTATAAGTGTGTAGAATTTCAGCATCATTAGTCAAGGCAACCCAGAGATCCAGAAAGGTCAGGAGTGATTTTGTGTTATCCATGTGTACGTACGTACGTACGTGTGTGCCACCCTGTATCTCATCAACTATTTGATGGATTCAGCTGATTTTTGGCAGAGATAGAGGTTCTAGGGTCTAGTTGATGGCATTTTAATTTCAGTTTACCATATACCTTAGTTTTCACGAAAATTAAAAAAAACCTAAAAAATGACCATTGTCTTGAGGCATAGCCTTTACAAAAGTAGTGACATTGCATGATAAATGCCAGTATACTGAAATCATATGCCCTTAATAGGGTTAAGATGAAAATTCATATACACTAAATGTACAAAAGCAAGGAAATTCCCAAAATGTTTACACTTTTATTGTCATTAAGGGTATGACTACATATCAACCAAACCATTTCATTATCACATCACTATAGTATAAATATCTATGCATGAGTGGATGAAGTGTGTGAGGTGCGCTGAAGAAAAAATTCCTACCAGTAAAATACATAGCCCTGTTGTGCTCGCATACCATTAATGACAATAAAAGTGTAAAAATTTGGGAAAGGCGCTTTGTCTTGGTAGCATTAAATGTAACCATCCATTTCTGGCCCCATTACACTACAGATTGGAGATAATTTTGTAATGATTCAGCCATTGCCTTGGATATGTGTTATATTTACCCACACGTCTAAAATAGAGCGTTGGGTCGTCAGCAAATATACTCATCTAAAGGTTCCAGTATCGCCCCCTGCGACACAACCACATTAATGTGATGTTGTTTAGATGTACCGTCATCGAGAAAACCCCAGATTTTTCTTTTAGCTCAGAAGGATCTTGATTATATTAATTTTCATTAATTTTCTAAAACCTTTGACCTTATCAAAGGCTTTTGATATATCAAGCACCACCGGCCTTATCCTGTGTATGATATATGCGTTCAGAGATGATTGTTAGGATATCTGTAGTAGAACTGGATTACCTAAATCTACACGGCTAGAAAGAAGTTCAGCATTTTCAAGGTGTCGGAATATCGCATAATTAATGATTTAAAGATTTTAGCCGTGAGCAGGAGACTTATAGGACGATAATTTTGCAGGTCAGTTCTTGAAAATTGGCACCAGAAAATGTAATTTTCCAGCTATCAGGGGAGCCAGATTCGGTAAGGCATTTGTTATAGAGCTTGGAGAGAACAGCGGCCAGTTGAGCAGAGTAATTATTTATTACTATAGCAGGGATAAGAAATGCTATGAGAATGATATGATGGATGTGTAATGTGAGTGTTAGACAGGATTAGATCTGATGACCTCAGAGGAAGGTTATATCTGGAGAGTATAGGGAGATGTGTGCAGAACAGAAGACTGCTGGTATGGCCACATTGAAAAAAATGGATGAGAGTTCTTGGGTGAGTAGATGTAGAATAATTGATGTAGCAGGTTCAGTTTGCAGGGGAAGGCCAATGAAAACATGGAGTGATGGATGAACTTGAGAAAAAGAGGTATAAATAAAACCTGGTCAGAGATAGGTTAGTTTGGAAATCAATTTCTTAAAG
Organism: Sepiola atlantica; assembly: GCA_963556195.1. Classification (NCBI taxonomy): domain Eukaryota; kingdom Metazoa; phylum Mollusca; class Cephalopoda; order Sepiida; family Sepiolidae; genus Sepiola; species Sepiola atlantica. Next base: position 53,813,051 of record OY744523.1, on the reverse strand, counting down.
CTGTCCAACACATGCCAGCATATAAAATGGACGTTAAACCAAATATGATAATCGACTATTTATTGAAATAAAAAATGCAATAAAGTACTAAAACAAACTTTTACAAAATCTTATTTTAAAAAAAATCTATTACATAAAGAGAGAGCGAATGTCTTATTAGTATTCACTCCTTTCTCCTCTTCCTGAACACTAGCCAATAGGTATGTGACCCCCCCCCCCCATTATTTTGTTTTAACTACGTATTAGCATTAAAAACAATTTAATATTTAATACGTACTAGAATTTGGGCCTGTAAGGTCCATAATTCGAGTTTTCTTATATTAAATAAAAGAATGCAAAACAAAAATCAAAAAGACACCCGGGGGAACGCCGCTCGTATAAATAAAATACATTCAAATCAGATGTCAATTATTCGAGAGATGTAAAAAGTCTGAAGAAAAGTTCAAAAAATATTTTTTTAAAAAAAGTTCAAAAAATATTTTTTTTAAAAAAGTTCAAAAAATATTTTTTTAAAAAAAGTTCAAAAAATATTTTTTTAAAACCAGTTCAAAAATTTTTTAAAAAAAGTTCAAAAAATATTTTTTTAAAAAAAGTTCAAAAATATTTTTTTTAAAAAAGTTCAAAAAATATTTTTTTTAAAAAAGTTCAAAAAATATTTTTTTTAAAAAAGTTCAAAAAATATTTTTTTAAAAAAAGTTCAAAAAATATTTTTTTAAAAAAAGTTCAAAAAATATTTTTTTAAAAAAAGTTCAAAAAATATTTTTTTTAAAAAAGTTCAAAAAATATTTTTTTTAAAAAAGTTCAAAAAATATTTTTTATAAAAAAGTTCAAAAAATATTTATAGAAAAGTTAAAATATTTATAAAAAAGTTCAAAAAATATATTTACCTTTTGGGGTGTCTTTTTTTCCAGTTGTTTCGCAATCGGTTTGACAGGTTTTTTGACGAGAACCACTTTTTTGGAGACACCAAATTTGACAATTTGAGACCACAATGGCTTTTTAGGTGTTTTCTTCTGAAGACTCTTTCGCTTACCGATAGATTTTTTCTGAGCAGACTTTTGAGATCCCCGAGCAGATCTGGGGGTTTGAAGTTTAACAGAAGATTTAGGAGTGGCTTTTAAGGTAACCGCTAATCGAGGAGTCGTCTTAGGCGATGCTTTAGCAGAAGACTTTAGCTTCAAGAGTTTGCTAGTGGCTTTTGGGGTCTTTGATGGGGTGACACGGGGAGACGTCTTCAACACTGAGCGAGGTGTAATGGTGCGGCGCAATTTCGATCTTGGCTCTGGAGTGGCGCTGCGGAGCATTCGACACATAGGCACTGGGGTGGTGCTACGAGATGACTTCGTAACATGGTTTAGAATGACCGTGCTGGTTGACTTTGACACTGACTCAGTGTCGACATTGCGAGGCGTCTTAGTCAGGTTCTTTGGAGTAACAGCATGAAGAGATTCCTTTGACGAGGCCTCTGGGGTGACGCTGCTGGGAGTCCTCTTTGGCGCGGCGTCTGGGGTGGCGCTACGGGGAGTCCTCTTTGACGAGGGCTCTGGGGTGGCGCTACCGGGAGTCCTCTTGGACGAGGCCTCTGGGGTGGCGCTACGGGGAGTCCTCTTTGACGAGGCCTCTGGGGTGGCGCTACCGGGAGTCCTCTTGGACGAGGCCTCTGGGGTGGCGCTACCGGGAGTCCTCTTGGACGAGGCCTCTAGGGTGGCGCTACGGGGAGTCCTCTTTGACGAGGCCTCTGGGGTGGAGCTATGGGGAGTCCTCTTTGACGAGGCCTCTGGGGTGGCGCTGCGGGGAGTCCTCTTTGGCGAGGCCTCTGGGGTGGCGCTGCGAGGAGTCCTCTTTGACAAAGCCTCTGGGGTGGCGCTGCGGGGAGTCCTCTTTGGCGCGGCCTCTGGGGTGGCGCTGCGGGGAGTCCTCTTTGGCGCGGCCTCTGGGGTGGCGCTGCGGGGAGTCCTCTTTGGCGCGGCCTCTGGGGTGGCGCTGCGGGGAGTCCTCTTTGGCGCGGCCTCTGGGGTGGCGCTGCGGGGAGTCCTCTTTGGCGCGGCCTCTGGGGTGGCGCTGCGGGGAGTCCTCTTTGGCGCGGCCTCTGGGGTGGCGCTGCGGGGAGTCCTCTTTGGCGCGGCCTCTGGGGTGGCGCTGCGGGGAGTCCTCTTTGACGAGGCCTCTGGGGTGGCGCTGCGGGGTGTCTTCTTTGACGAAGCCTCCGGAGTGGCAGCGCGGGGCGTCCTCTTTGGCGAGGCATCTGGGGTGGCACTGCGGGGAGTCCTCTTTGGCGCGGCCTCTGGGGTGGCGCTGCGGGGAGTCCTCTTTGGCGCGGCCTCTGGGGTGGCGCTGCGGGGAGTCCTCTTTGGCGCGGCCTCTGGGGTGGCGCTGCGGGGAGTCCTCTTTGACGAGGCCTCTGGGGTGGCGCTGCGGGGTGTCTTCTTTGACGAAGCCTCCGGAGTGGCAGCGCGGGGCGTCCTCTTTGGCGAGGCATCTGGGGTGGCACTGCGGGGCGTCCTCTTTGGCGAGGCCTCTGGGGTGGCGCTGCGAGGAGTCCTCTTTGACAAAGCCTCTGGGGTGGCGCTGCGGGGAGTCCTCTTTGGCGAGGCCTCTGGGGTGGCGCTGCGGGGCGTCCTCTTTGGCGCGGCCTCTGGGGTGGCGCTGCGGGGCGTCCTCTTTGACGAAGCCTCTGGGGTGGCGCTGCGGGGCGTCCTCTTTGACGAAGCCTCTGGGGTGGCGCTGCGGGGTGTCCTCTTTGACGAAGCCTCTGGGGTGGCGCTGCGGGGCGTCCTCTTTGACGAAGCCTCTGGGGTGGCGCTGCGGGGCGTCCTCTTTGACGAAGCCTCTGGGGTGGCGCTGCGGGGCGTCTTCTTTGACGAAGCCTCTGGGGTGGCGCTGCGGGGCGTCCTCTTTGACGAGACCTCTGGAGTGGCGCTGCGGGCCGTCCTCTTTGGCGCGGCCTCTGGGGTGGCGCTCCGGGATGTCTTAGTAACATAATCTGGAGTTACGCTGCGGGGAGTCTTCTTTGGCGCGGTCTCTGGGGTGGCGCTGCGGGGCGTCCTCTTTGGCGCGGTCTCTGGGGTGGCGCTGCGGGGCGTCCTCTTTGGCGCGGCCTCAGGGGTGGCGCTGCGGGGCGTCCTCTTTGGCGCGGCCTCTGGAGTGGCAGCGCGGGGCGTCCTCTTTGGCGAGGCCTCTGGAGTGGCAGCGCGGGGCGTCCTTTTTGGCGAGGCCTCTGGGGTGGCGCTGCGGGGCGTCCTCTTTGGCGCGGCCTCTGGAGTGGCAGCGCGGGGCGTCCTTTTCGGCGAGACCTCTGGGGTGGCGCTGCGGGGTGTCCTCTTTGGCGCGGCCTCTGGAGTGGCAGAGCGGGACGTCCTCTTTGGCGAGGCCTCTGGAGTGGCAGCGCGGGGCGTCCTTTTTGGCGAGGCCTCTGGAGTGGCAGCGCGGGGCGTCCTCTTTGGCGAGGCCTCTGGAGTGGCAGCGCGGGGCGCCATCTTTGGCGAGGCCTCTGGAGTTGCAGCGCGGGGCGCCCCATTTGGTGAGGCCTCTGGAGTTGCAGCGCGGGGCGTATTCTTTGGCGAGGCCTCTGGAGTTGCAGCGCGGGGCGTCCTCTTTGGCGAGGCCTCTGGAGAAGCTTTAGGCGTAGACTTTTGAGTGGCTTTCGGAGAAGCTTTAGGCGTAGACTTTTGAGTGGCTTTCGGAGAAGCTTTAGGCGTAGACTTTTGAGTGGCTTTCGGAGAAGCTTTAGGCGTAGACTTTTGAGTGGCTTTCGGAGAAGCTTTAGGCGTAGACTTTTGAGTGGCTTTCGGAGAAGCTTTAGGCGTAGACTTTTGAGTGGCTTTCGGAGAAGCTTTAGGCGTAGACTTTTGAGTGGCTTTCGGAGAAGCTTTAGGCGTAGACTTTTGATTGTCTTTCGGAGAAGCTTTAGGCGTAAACTTTTGAGTGGCTTTCGGAGAAGCTTTAGGCGTGGATTTTGGGGACGGTTTTAGTAAAATTAATTTAGGAGTACTCTTTTTTAAAGACTTGGAAGAGACCTTCTGTGGCATCTTCGATGCAGACTTTGGTGTGTTTTGAGATGTGACTTTCAGAGTTTGTTTGATTAAAACTAAGCGAGGACCGGCCTTGGGGGATGTCCTGGACGCGGACTTTGGCGTGGCCTTGGGAGATGTCTTGGACGCGGACTTGGGAGATGTCTTGGACGCGGACTTGGGAGATGTCTTGGACGCGGACTTGGGAGATGTCTTGGACGCGGACTTGGGAGATGTCTTGGACGCGGACTTGGGAGATGTCTTGGACGCGGACTTGGGAGATGTCTTGGACGCGGACTTGGGCGTGGCCTTGGGAGATGTCTTGGACGCGGACTTGGGAGATGTCTTGGACGCGGACTTGGGCGCGGCCTTGGGAGATGTCTTGGACGCGGACTTGGGCGTGGCCTTGGGAGATGTCTTGGACGCGGACTTGGGCGTGGCCTTGGGAGATGTCTTGGACGCGGACTTGGGCGTGGCCTTGGGAGATGTCTTGGACGCGGACTTGGGCGTGGCCTTGGGAGATGTCTTGGACGCGGCCTTGGGAGATGTCTTGGACGCGGACTTGGGAGATGTCTTGGACGCGGACTTGGGAGATGTCTTGGACGCGGACTTGGGAGATGTCTTGGACGCGGACTTGGGAGATGTCTTGGACGCGGACTTGGGAGATGTCTTGGACGCGGACTTGGGAGATGTCTTGGACGCAGACTTGGGAGATGTCTTGGACGCAGACTTGGGAGATGTCTTGGACGCAGACTTGGGAGATGTCTTGGACGCAGACTTGGGAGATGTCTTGGACGCAGACTTTGGCGTGACTTTAGGGGATTTAGGTGAAGCAGTTTCTAATGTAATATCTAACTCAGTAGAATAGGCTATAGAATTTCTTTTTAACAATGGCCTTTGACCAGGAGTGACATATCTAACGGGTGTAGCACCTTTTCTAACAGGGGTTGCTGGGGGTAAAGTTCGATCAAATTGCTCTGGACTGAGTTGCGGTCCAAAAGATACTCTTTTACGTTTAGCACTTGGCATATGTAATCCAGTTGAGAACTTTCTCTTTCGACTTCCGGTGTCTTTTTTAGAATCTGTAATAAAATAAATTTATGTGAAATCTCAAAAATAAATAAAATAAATGGGGGAAGAGGGGGGTGGGGGGTAACAGTTTCTTCACGCTTAGAAATTCCATGAAAATGTAGTAAAGTGTAAAGATACATCTCATTTATTTATAGAACGTTTCAAAATTCCTAAAACAAACTGGAATAAATGGAGTTAATAAATTCTATTCCTACACATTGCCTTTGACATACCCAGTGATTTTGCATATCGTGAGGCCACCATTTCATTACTCATGTAACGCGTTAGTCAGTCGAGAGATAGCACTGAGCTAACACACATACAAAATGTGCACCTCATATTCAAAATCTTATATCCTGTCTTCTAAATCAAATATGTATTTAGTCTTTCACGTAAAAAGATTACCTTTTACATGGCTATTTACTGTATTATAATCTTTCCAATCAGGTTTATTTTTGTATAGCTGCCATTTTTATTTTAATTTTAAATCGAAGTAACTCTATTAGCCCTTACAGACTTACTTCCCTTTCTTTTGAAAAAAGGAAGGAAAAAAAATGCAAATACACTACCGGGCAACCCCAGGTCGGTACAGCTAGTACTATACTATACCAGAGGTGGGTAAGAAGGTTTTGCAAGAGTAAGAGTCAGATTTGTTTAAAAGTGACCGCAGGGAACCCAGCCAGCTACACACCTGATCTCAGATGAATTTATTTTTGAAAGTCAGCATCAAATAACATTTAAGCTGAATAATAAAACTTTGCTTCCGATGAGACAATTTTTATTTGTTATTATTGGACCTCTGGCAATATAACGTTCTCCAATAGAATTTATTTTCAAAAATTAATTAGCCCAGTCAACTGCTAATACGAAACATTTTATACTGAACTAAAAATTTAAATTTGGTGCTTGTGCTGATGAGCGGCCGTACGAAAAAATTATTTTTTTATAAAAGCAATATCATATACTTATTCAGCGTTATATTATTCTTACTCACTGTACAAAAAAGTAGAAAAAATCATCCATTAGAACTTTAATTACAAGTATTTTTCCATTCTGCGTATCATAACAGTGATTCGTTCAGTAAGCGTCCATCTTTTTTCTTAAAAATAATTCAAGGGCAGATAATTCGCAAGGGAGATGATCATGCAATTTCAAAAAATAACTACATATATAAAAACGAAATTTATTCCAATAAAACAAAATGAAAGTAAATAAACGAAATTAAATTATCTGCCCTTAAATTATTTTTAAGAAAAAAGATGGACGCTTACTGAACAAATCGCTGTTATGATACGCAGAATGGAAAAATACTTGTAATTAAAGTTCTAGTGGATAATTTTTTCTACTTTTTTGTACAGTGAGTAAGAATATAACGCTGAATAAGTATATGATATTGTTTTTATAAAAAAATAATTTTCTCGTACAGCCGCTCATCAGCAAGGGATATAATTCCTTTTATATTGAGCAATATAATAGGAATTATCTACCTAAGTTTAAAAATGGGAAAACAAATAAAATTTTAAAGGACTGCATCCCGGTTAGATACGAATAAATAATGGTGGATTTTCTTACCTGCAAAACCTCTACCATTAAGCTTAGGAGACAAGGCTCTGCCAAGTAATTCAGCACCTTTCGGGCTTTCAGATCTCGGGCTCCTTTTAACAGAGGAGTCACGAACAGATGCTGGGGTTGATTTCAGTAATTCTGGAGTTTTATTAGTTTTTCTTGATGAACTGGGAGATGCTTTATGCGTCTTATTTTCTTTTGGTACCTCCTCATCATCAGTTTCCGTGGGAGATTCTTTGCTCTTCTTCGATACAATCGGAGTCAGAGTTTTGAAATTGATCTTCTTAGGCGAATTTGAAGATTTTTGCATCGAGGCACCTGGTGATGGTGAAGGAGATCTAAGTCGAGAAGCCGGCGGGGTCGTTATGGCATCGGAAGATTTGGTATTAACAGAAGTCTCATCGTTATTTATTACGGTAGATGTAGACTTACGTCGTGTTGGAGATTTAGAAGTGGATGAAGAACTCTTAGGAGTTGGTGAACGACTTTTACTTTTCGGGGTTACCGGATCAATTTCAGTTTTCTTGTTTGAACCTTTGGGCACGACCGGTAATTTTGGTGAACCTTTCGGAGTTTCTGGTGATGGTTTTCTGTTCGAAGGGCTGCGGTTATTATTTTCGAGGAGCTGATTTCGATTTAGCTTTGCTGAACTGGGAGTCATTGATCGACTCTGACGTTCTCTTGTGGGTGAAGTTTTGACGGGAGATTTTATTTTCTTCCCACTATCCGAGGAACTCAATTCACTTAAAGGCGTGCGTCCACCGGACAAACTTCTCCTCCGTGGAGACAAGTTGTTTGTAGCGGGCGCTCTCAACATTTCTTCAGCTTCCCCATTCATTTGTTTGGCTGAAAACAGAAAAGAAAATATCACATTGCGGTAAATTTAATGATATTTCTCAGATGAGGTGTTTCGAACGCTTTTTCTCATCCTGGTTGCGGCCATTATTGAAGTCTTCTCCAAGTTTCTTTTGTCGGAGCCGGCAAACTTCTGGGAATTTAATCAACAGGGGTGGGGGAGTGAAGGGGGTGGTAGATGAACACAATATGGAAAGCAATAATTAAGAGAGACGGGGCAGATAATTCCAGAATTAAATGGGTATCTGACAAAAGCTGAAGCGTACAATTGACAAAGCATAAGAATAGCAACAATCAAAATGAGGAAAACTGTCTTAAACAGAAGAAAAATGTTGAAATATAAAAAGTAAAAGTTAATTTTTGTAAAGTGAATTTATTTGATAAAAAATGTTCTATTTTAATTGTTCTAATTAGGAGGGATGGGAGTGCCCAAATGCCCCTCCCCCGAAATTTAACGCAAAGTTATCTCATTTCCTGGCCATTCTAGCCCAGTTAAACAAATTTGCTAGGGAAGATAAATTATGTGTGTGTTTTGTAAGGGTCATACTGAAGAGTTAGTAAAAAAAAAAAAAAAAAAAAAAAAAAAAAAAAATTTACCTTTCACTAACCATTGTAAGCCCCTCTTAAAAAGTGAAAAAAAAATATGATCCCACACTATCAATTTGAAAATTGTTTTCTTCCCGCCAAGTTCGGATAAAGAAAAAAATAATCTCTGGTTGAAAGTATCGATTGATGTTTTAACAATGTTTTCTTTTAAATTCATTAAATTACGTTAAACTTAACTTTTTGAATAAAAGAATGTTAGAAGTTTTTTCTGTATGTAATAAAAGTTTAAAACATTACAAATGAAAGAAATAATAATTTAAAAAAAAACATTAAGAGAAAGAGCCTAAGTGTGCATGTGAGAGGGAGGAGATAGGAAATCATTCTTTGATGAAACAAAAGTCTTCTACTGTAAAAATGTAGTAGGCTGCAATTTTTTAGTGTTGCATGCGAATGGCTGACGTGCAGGTGATAGATGATCGTCCAAAGGGGCACAGAAAAAAAGTGAAAATATCTTTGGTTTTATTTTGGGCCACCCAGAAGTTTATTTCTCTTCAGAATAAAGGAAGTACCTCGTAAAGACATGGACTCATGCTGGGATGTTCACAGATTGTCTCCATGATAATCCCTTGTCTGGCTGTTATCTCCAGTGGATATCTCAAGTAGCCAGTGCTCGGGTGATCCGATGATGACCAGTGAGAAAGACTGGAATTCAAGACCTCCTGACTCTCTGGGCATGACAGGAAGTTGGCTTTGCTGAGACCAGGCTGGATCAGTTGAAACTGGGGTGCATACCTAGACTGGATTGGTCCATCTGGGGCCCTTAGCTAAAGGATTGTGCTGGATTTATCTATTTTTGGTCGAGCAAGAAAATCTCATTTGGCAAGTCTGCTACTACGCTTGGGGAACATTTGAGTTTCAGTTGTCATCTAAACAAATAAATTTGTTACTTGTTGATAAACTGGACTCATGGTTTTACTTGGGATAAGAGTTCTTTGTTGCAGCACTCACTAAATTGAACATCTTTGGACCGGCACGAGTGGGGACGATCACAGCCACTGCACGCACAGACACAGAGATTCACACTACCTCCCCTACCTTTTCCATCATGAATAGTTTTTACTAGGCAAAAATTAACATTTCTGGATAGAGAAGACAGAGACAAGAAGAGGAAGATAGAAGAAACCGGAAAAGATAAAACAATGTGAAAGAGAAAAAGAGAAAGAAAGAAACTTAAGCCAAGACAGAAATTAGCGTTAACTTCTTATCACTCTTAGCAATTCACTAGATCGTTTAGCACCTCCACTCTTGTTTTATGCACTATCTATCCACTCTCATTCTGTTTATTAATAATAGTTAAAAATAATAAAACTAAAACAGAAGAGTGGAATAGTCTATAACAGCACAAGTATTAATACTATTATTTAAGAAGGAGATAGAGACGGACAGAAAGAGAGACAGATATAGATATAGAGAGACATAGATATATATATATATAGAGAGAGATACACATATATATATATATATATATATAGAGAGAGAGAGAGAGAGACATATATATATAGAGAGAGAGACATATATATATATAGAGAGAGAGACACATATATATATATAGAGAGAGACACAGATATATATAGAGAGAGAGACACATAGATATAGAGAGAGAGAGATATATATATAGAGAGAGAGACAGATATATATAGAGAGACACATAGATATATAGAGAGAGACAGAGAGATATAGCGAGAGATATAGAGAGAGAGAGAGACAGAGAGATATAGAGAGAGAGACAGAGATATAGAGAGAGAGAGACTGAGAGATATAGAGAGAGAGACTGAGAGATATAGAGAGAGAGACAGAGAGACAGAGAGAGAGAGACAGAGAGAGAGAGACAGAGAGATATATATAGAGAGAGACAGAGAGATATATATAGAGAGAGACAGAGAGATATATATAGAGAGAGACAGATATATATATATATAGAGAGAGACAGATATATATATATAGAGAGAGAGACAGATATATATATAGAGAGAGACAGAGATATATATATAGAGAGAGACAGATATATATATATAGAGAGAGACAGATATATATATATATAGAGAGAGACAGATATATATAGAGAGAGACAGATATATATATAGAGAGAGAGACAGATATATATATATAGAGAGAGACAGATATATATAGAGAGAGAGAGACAGATATATATAGAGAGAGAGACAGATATATAGAGAGAGACAGAGATATATATAGAGAGAGACAGAGATATATATATAGAGAGAGACAGAGATATATATAGAGAGAGACAGAGATATATATATAGAGAGAGACAGAGATATATATATATAGAGAGAGAGACAGAGATATATATATAGAGAGAGAGACAGAGATATATATATAGAGAGACAGACAGAGATATATATAGAGAGAGAGAGACAGAGATATATATAGAGAGAGAGAGACAGATATATATATATAGAGAGAGACAGAGATATATATATAGAGAGAGACAGAGATATATATATAGAGAGAGACAGAGATATATATATAGAGAGAGACAGAGATATATATATAGAGAGAGACAGATATATATATAGAGAGAGACAGATATATATAGAGAGAGACAGAGATATATATATAGAGAGAGACAGAGATATATATATAGAGAGAGACAGAGATATATATAGAGAGAGACAGAGATATATATAGAGAGAGACAGAGATATAGAGAGAGACAGAGATATAGAGAGACGATGACGCAACAGGTCACATTTTTCCCTATAATAATTGTATATAATTGTAATTGGAAATGAAATGGCGAATATGGAAAAATGGTATCATATTTTTTAACTCAGTATCCGATCAATTCAGGTTTAAAAACTAAAACTAAACAATCAGCTTAATATTGTAATTTGAAATGTCTAAGTTGATTTGGGAACAAAATCCGAGTGAAAATAATTATTCTCTGGGTCAGGTTCGAACTTGCAAACTGTTCCTAAGTATAGCACGCTAGCCGATCGACCCACAGAGGCAAGTACAAAAACATGATGCTATTAAATACATAAACGAGACCCCTTCTCCCTCTCTACAATAGAATGTAGATCAACTGCTTATTAAAAAAGGAGTGTAATAATTACCAGTGAAAAGTTATGACATAAAATATCTGCATGATTCCCCGACTACGTCTCTTGGATGTTATGGGGTATTGCTATTAAGATTGTTATTTCTCTTCTGTAATTTTCATGTTTTACAAAACTTGGGAGCCCTGCTAATAGTTTTATAAATGAATATTGAAAATCTCATCAAAATCTGATGACTGTGAGAATATAATTCAAGTCCATAGTCAAAAGTATCTTAAAATCAACTCCAGAAAGCACACTAAGTATTAGTGTTTTTATATCATCAAAAGGTTTTTCAATTAAAAATATAAAAAAACTACTTCAAAATATAAATTTTAGATCAAATCGGTATAAAACTATAATTAAATGCTGTGAAGTTTGTTTTATTCAATATATATATATATATATATATATATAAAACATTTAATACTTGATGATTTACTAAGAATTTAAAAATCAGAAATGAATTTCTATTCAACAGTTTAAATGCTTCTAAATTTTTCTCAACTATTAAAATGGCTGACTTGTTTATGAAAAGAAACCCAGACTGATGGATCTTATTTCGTAATTAAATGTTTTAAAAATACAATAGTGTAAAATAAAGAAAATTTTTAATTTCAATATTTGATCTATAGTAAATAAAAATAATTCAATATTTAATTATCAAAGTAATAAACATAGACACATGAAGTGGTCCCAATTTTAATATAGTTGAAAAAGCTAAAATGTTCTTTGACTCTTAAAATAGATGCATATATAATTAGATTTAAACGAGCTTGTAACATAAAAAAAACAACAAAAAAAACACCAGCATCTGTATAATAGTTTCTAATGGATCAAGTCGGATTAAAAAAAAAAAAAAAAAAAAAAAAAAAAAAAAAAAAAAAAAAAATCGCACAAATTAGAAAATTAAAATGTTTGACTAAAATGATTCGCTAAGATCGAATGAGAAAAAGCTCTGAAATGTTAGGATTTTGAAGAGGAAGAGAAAATATTTTCATACTCGACAGATTTTCTGAAAAAAAAGAAAAAAGGAAGCATTGGCACTAGAAAGCATTTTTTGGAATTAAAAGCCAAATAATTGAAAAATACTGTTAGTCTTTTCTGGCATAAAAAATATATATTAGGAAAAAAAAATGACCTCAGATTATTTTTGAATCTGGAAAAGTGAATTGGCAAAGCCAGTTAAATCTAAATGAATAAATGCAAAGGTTTTTTTCTACCTATTTTAAGTAGGTCAGCATCAAAACGGCTTATGCTTATTTAATTTACAACATAACATTTTGAAATACCATATATATATATATATATATATATATATATAATCTTCAACAACCAATAAACAGCTTTAGGTCTTCTTAATTTGCATATTTATTTTATAAACAGTTTCTAATAAATTAATATACATTTGTATCGTCATATTTCCTTTTATTACAACAGTTTGGTCGATAAGACGTTTATGTCGTTGGATTGCTGAGAACAGATACACTTTGATCCAAGGAAACGTTAAAAATGTTTTTATGACTAGGCATTTTTTAAATGAACTAAAATTATGGACCCAAATTCTAGTATATATTAAATATTAATTTTTTTTTAATGCGAATACATAGTTGAAGCAAAATAAATTGTTTTGGGCTATTACAAGAATTTGCAACGCTATTGATAATATTCATCCATTCATTTATTTTTGTTATCATTGCTTATGTTTAAATTCATGTTTTGAAACAATGTAAATGAAATCTATGACGTCAGGCCAAAGCTAAAATATTTTAAGCTCTATTTATAAGTCAAAATAGTCCAGTTGGTAGAACGTCAGACTGAAGATCAAGGTTTTGGTTTCCGGTCGTGGCATCCGCTTTATTTGTTGAGAATTTATTATTTACTATTAATGCAATATTCTCCATTTCTAAAAGTAGTTAAGATCTGATATTTTCAAAATGAGACAAATTCCACAATGTATGTGGTTTAGTTGCAAATTGAGTTTGCAAATTGGCTGTTTGGAGTCTAACTGCTAGATGCTGCTGGTTGGGAGTCAATTTGCATAGGGGTGGATTGATCAGTATAAAAACTGTACTCTTTTGATTGAAGAGTCGTTGTTGCTCAGTGAGCAAAGTCAAGTGCAGAGAGAAAGAGGTGCAGTTGGTAGTTAATTTTATTTTTGAAGAAGTTTCCTTTTACGGATAGACCAGAAGCTATTTCGGCGAAAATGGGCGAACGAGTGAAATTAAGCAATGACATTTTGAGGCCGTTTAAAAGAGAAGGCGATGTGGTCGCGTTGCTTAATAAGCTGAAGCTGGTTGAAAAGCTGCAAAAGATTGATGACGTAGCGACATTGATCCCAATGTATTTGGAGGGGAATGCGCTAGCAGTCTATTTGGAAATGGGAGAGGCGAACCAGGCAGATGCCGATAGGGTTGAAACAAGATTGAAGACAGTTTTCCGAGAGTGCTTTTGAGAGTAACCTGAACCGGAGAATTGGTGGACGAATATGCGGCAGATATAAGGCGACTAGCAGGATTGGCCAGATACACGGGACAAAGTCTTGAGAAGACAGTTAAAATGGCTCTCGTTTGTGGTTTTCTTGACCGCATCTCAATGGAACTACAACGAATGACCGACATTGAAACCATGGAGGTAGAGGAGATCTTGAGGCATGCCAAGGTGCTGGCGAAACGTTCTAGTGAACTGGGGGCAATTGCAACCTCTACCGCAAACAAGACTGGTGAAGAAGAGCAGATAGTGAGGAGACATCAATTTATTGAAAACTGCTTTAGATGTCAAGGGTTCCCACCTGATGAGCAACTGTAGTGAACCAAGGCCGAGTGTTATCTGTTTCCGGTGTGGCCAGGTTGGGCACATTAGTAGGAATTACCCTTCACTTCAGGGAAATGAGTAAAGGGGTGCTATTGCGCCAGTAGTCGCCCCATTACTTCTGAAAAGGCATGTAAGAGTTTACTGTCACAGAGAGTGGTTACTGTCAATGGAAAAAGGGCAAGAGCCCTTGTTGATACCGGCTGTACAACTACACTTGTTACGACAAGTGTCGTCAACTTTTGGAATGAAGCCAGCAATATTAGAGCAGTAGATGGCTGAGAGGTGAAGTGTTGTGGAGAGACTGATGCCGAGATTATAGTAAGAAATACACCGCTACGACTTCGAGTAATTGTGCTGAATACGCTGGTTGGGGGAATTGATATGATACTGGGCCTGGATGTTATCGACCGACTGGGAGGAGCTACAATTGCTACGGGTGAGGTCAAGTTCGGCAAGCAGTATGACACTAGAATATCAAGAAGCGCGAACAGTAATAATGCCATCCAACTGAAAAAAACCAGGCCATGTCAGATTGAGGATGAGGATTTCCGAGCCTATTTTGACAAGTGGACAGTAGTGTGACAATGAACAGTAGGACTGCCTGTGTTGACAAATCGGGTTAGCTGCTACAAAAGCACGCTAAGAGAAGAGATAAGACCGCAGTTTTAGAAGGAAGTTGAGGTGGGTCGGCAAAGGAATTTTAATACCATGGTCAGGGAAGGTTGAAGGAATTCTGCCACTCATGGCAGTGGTTCAGCATACCAAGAAGAAAGTCAGGTCAGTATTGGACTTCCAAGAGTTGAACAAGCACGTGGCCTGCCACACTAAAGATGGAATTGACGTATGTGAAGAAGTCATGAGGGAGTGGAGGAAAAGAGCGAGCAACCGAAATCGTGGACTTAAAATCGGCCTACCTTCAAATCCATGTGGACAAGAAGCTATGGCGGTATCAATTGGTCGAATATAAAGGTCAGATTTATTGCTTGACCAGACTAAGATTTGGACTGAATTCTGCACCGAAAATTATGACGGCAGTGCTTAAGACCGTGTTGTCCAAAGACGATGCAGTGAAAAGAGCCAGCTGTTCTTATATCGATGATGTACTGGTTGACGAGACATAGGTGACTTCGGAAAGGGTGAGAGACCATGTCAAAACATATGGACTGACAGCTAAGCTATCAGAGTCGTTAGAAAATGGAATGGCTCTTGGATTAAAATTACAGAGGAATAAGGCAGGAAAGTTGATGTTTGGAAGAGGGAACGATTCCCTGAAGTCACGGACAGCCAAACCAAGCGAGAACTTTTCTCGGTGTGTTGGAAGTTGGTTGGTCATTATCCCATAGTCGGATGGCTGCGGACTGCATGCAGCTTTATTAAAAGGCAGAGCGGTATGGACTGATGGGAGAATGAAATTGACCGAGAGGTGTTGCACATGATAAAGGAAGTGATCGCGGAAGTAAAAAAGGTGGACCCTGTAAAGGGAGAATGGCACTTAAAAAGAGGCCCGGAAGGGGTGATATGGAGCGATGCTAGCAGCCTGGCATTAGGAGCATTGTTGGAAATAGAAGGTGTAACTGTTGAAGATGCTGCCTGGCTACGAAAGAAGAATGATAGCGCCCACATCAATGTTGCAGAGCTTGAAACCACACTGAAGGGCATCAACCTAGCTTTCAAATGGGGGCTACAAGCAGTGGACATTAGAACGGAGTCTGCAACAGTGGCATCGTGGATTAAGTCAGAAGTGTCGGGAGATAAACGGATCAGGTCCAAAGGAGCATCTGAGATGCTTATCAAGTGTCAAATCTGAGCACTTGGAGATTTTATCAGATAATTCAAACTGAGAGTAACCGTCACATTGGTTCCATCACAGAAAAACAAAACAGACGTGCTGACCAGAGTGAAGAAGGCTTGGCTAACAGAGAAGAAAGATGTGGCTCCGGTGTGCTGTATAGTTGATGAAATAAAGCACCTGCATAATATGCATCATTTTGGCAAGGAGAGGACGTTATATCTGGCAAGAAAAATGAATCCAAACATTGCAATGGAAGATGTTCAGGATGTAGTTAAACACTGTAGGGAGTGTCAATCCATTGACCCTGCACCATCCAGGCATGAAAAAGGAGAGCTGCATGTAACAGGCAATTGGAGGCAACTGGCCATTCATATCACGTATTATAGCCATGAAGTGTATTTAACTATGATTGACTGTGGACCTGGGAGAGTAGCAATATGGCAAAAAATTAGAACAGAAACAGCAGAAGATATAAAGAGAGTTGTTGAGGTGTTTATGGAGAGGGGGCCAGTAGAAGAGGTCCTAATGGACAACGGGATATCCCTCCACTCAGACGTCTTTAGAGAGCTATGTGATGATAAGTGGGATGTTAGGCAATATTTTAGATCAGCGTTCCGCCCAAGCAGCAATGGAATCATAGACACCATCGAACTATAAAAGCTGTGGCAGCAAGAAGCCAAATTTCTCCCCAAGAAGCGGTCTTTTGGTATAACATGGCACCGAAGGCTAGACAAGACGAAACGTCAGTGCCACATCGATCTGTCTTCACGTATGAATTGCGACATCCACTGGTAATGACAGAGAGAGAGTGGAACAGAGGCAAGTAGAAATCACGGTGGGTGAGGAGGTGTGGGTGAAACCGTCCAACGTCAGATGTACAACCCGCTGGGGAAGAGGAACAGTAACTGATGTACTATCTGAAAACAACGTGTCAGTTAACGGAGTTCCCCGTCACATATTAGATATACGGAGAGTTTCCTTACCATCAGACTAAGAGGTTGTTGAACTCCCTCAAGAAGAACCCGTACGAAGGTCGCAACGTGAACGAAGACGGCCAACGTGGATGACGGCTTATGAAACCAATTATTGATCCTGAAGATCGGGGGGGGGGGGGGGGGGCAAATTGAGTTATTCCCCCCCCCCATTTAAATTGGCTGTTTGGAGTCTCTAACCTCTAGATAGCTCTGGTTGGGAGTCAATTTGCATAGGGGGTGGATTGATCAGTATAAAAACTGTATTCTTTTGATTGAAGAGGTGTGATTGTGAGCAAAGTGAAGTGCAGAGAGAAAGAGGTGAAATTGGCAGTTGGTGGAGAATACATAAATTTTATTTTTCAAAAAGTTTCCTTTTACGGATAGACCAGAATGTATTTATTATGTTTGGACCAAATTAAGTTTTAAGGACCCCAGAAAAAAACAAAGACAAACAGGGCGCATTCAGGTCTATAGCAGTTTCTTTTGTCTGATCTTCGCACACTAAACAAATGACCTTTGTGCCACAAGATAGATTAAAAAAATAGGGAAAATATTTATTTTAAGGAAAAAGAGATTGCGTCCCTATTTACTTGCCTCCCCATAAGGGTGGAATGCATAAAATAAAATCTTGGGCAAGTCTTTTTTTTTTTTACTAAAACTTTTTAATAAACAATGAATCATTGCAGAGATCGTGTCCCTATTTATCAAAACAGAAGATTCTATTTTTCGGGTTGTGTACGCTCTCAGCGTCCTAAATTCTCGTTTTCAAATTACTTTATTCTCTATAAGTATTTGATTTATATTTAAATTTTTATAATTCTAATAAATATATACATTTTTTTCCTTTAACGGTCAAGTACAGTTTTGAAATATTTTGTGTGCAAATCAATATTTGAATATTTTTTGTAAAACATTTGGCTTTTGTCCTTGACTTTTTCGCTAGGAGCAAAGTGCAGAGTGCCTCTTTTTGGGAGCTGGATTTTCCCTATATTAAAAACCGACCTATCTAATCTGCCCTAGTGTGGAGGAAAAAAGTTTTTTAAC
>OY744523.1:53782758-53787758 GCA_963556195.1 Sepiola atlantica | reverse complement strand
ATTGACAGTTGAATGATGATGAATACTATGAGAGGATTGTAACTCCACATATTACTCCTTCAATACAATTATTTCCCCTTTGCCAGAAGCATTGAATGTGAGAACCAATTGACAAAAAATGGGGGGGGGGGGGGGGACGAGGATGTTTTATCCTTTAGTCCTCACATTCCTACGTGTGGCTAATATATATATATATATGTAAGATTCGTGGGAGAGCATCCCAGCAGAGTGCTAAATTAAGAAAAATAAAAAATAAGAGCGTTAATATTTATGTTTGTATTAATTACAGAAGATCAGAACAACATCAGTACCGCCAGTTTCAAGTCCTAACAAAAGGGACCTATAAAGCCCTCTTAATTGGAACTCTTTTCAGTCTCTGTTTATGTCCGTCTTCTCAAAAGATGGCTGTTCACACGTTATGTTGATTGTCTCACGATATTTTGATTTTCTCTTAATTTTCATAATTTTTGCCAATTGGGTATTTCTACCTGCAAACTATGCCGGTATTTTAGTCATTGGCGAACAAAAACAGTATTTTTCTCTCATTATATAATATATAATATCTATTAATAATGGAGATTATGTATCTGTCTGAAGCCGAATCTATACTATTTAAGACTATTGTACTTATTATGAAATAGTATATACTATTTCAGACTAATGTACTATCTATATTTACTTAATTTTCAAGTGAGTGAGAATTTTTGTAAACCTAAGAATTACATTAGGAAATTATTAATTAATTTAGATTAAATAACAAATAAAGTATAAACAAATTTGACAACGAGACTGCAATTTGAACCCAGCATATGTTCAGTATGTTACTCAATATATTACTCTGTCAAGTAGTATATATATATATAGTGCTACCAGAACACGCTCAAACAAAAGACGTTTTTTGAAATTTACATAATTCATCTGTTTTAAACTTCTAATAAATTCATATTTACAAATATACACTTATAACTGCTATTCTCAAATTTACATATGTATTTACGATATTTTTCTCCAAAGTAATATTAATAAAAATTATTAATACAATTAATTAAAGACATTTTATTCAGAAACGAGCCTCTTTTTAAACCATATTTGGAAAATAATGTAATGAAAAATGACGAATCATTACACCGGAAATGACGTCATTGTGATTGGCACACAGGCGGTGACCATCGTCGTTTATTCCCCCTCCGTTTTACGGTTAATGAGAATTTATTTTTTGATATTGCAATTTTAGATTAAAACACTCACTAAAAATGCTAATTATTTTGTTTTCACTTTTTAACAGATTCAATTTTCTTGACACGCGCTTACATTTGGGTCACGTGACCCTTGTAATGTCAATATCTTGGTGTTGGTGTTTTACGTGTACACTGAAACTTTCTGTTTTTTACTATACAGGGTTAAAATTAAAATAACTTTAAGATATTTGACTCAAATTAATTTACGTGACTGAAATAGGAATAAAGCGAATTAGAATATTTTTCTCCACATTAACAATTAATTAAAGACATTTTATTCAGTCATTACACTGGAAATGATGTCATTGGCACGCCGGGAGAAGACCATCGCCGTTGTTTTTTCTTGTTTCTTTTAACGGTTAATGAGAATTTATTTTTATGTGGCAAATTTAAATTAAAGCACTCACCGAAAATTTTAATTTTGTTTTCACTTTTCAATAGATTCAATTTTTTTTGACACACGCTTACATTTGGGTCACGTGACCTGTGTACTGTAATATGTAAACATCTCGGCGTTGGCTGTTCATGTGTACGCTGAAACTTGCACAACTTACTGTTTTTACTAAACAGGGTTAAAATAAAACTAAGTTTACGATATTTAACTCAAATTAATTTGTGTGATTGAAATAGGAATTAAGCTAAATAGATGTATATTTACTATCAGAACGCGTGTGATGACTGAAAATATGACTTAAAACATTCATTAAAAAACACAAATTGGTCAGTTTTCAAACGAGAAAGGTTTTTTTTAAAACCTGAAAAGTATTTTTGTTTTCGTAAGCAGCTAAAAAAATATATATTTCTGGATTTAACTATGTATTGGCGTTTGAAATTATTTGAAAAAAGAAATGTAACGTTCCTCAGTCTTGAAGTATCTCCATTCGCTGCCCGTACCCGAGATCAAAACAGATGAAGGGTGCAGTATCAAAATAGCAATACACATGAAAAAATTTAAATTGCTTAAAATATTTCAATAATGGCATATATAGAAAGCGCTTGATGATCTAAGAAAGAATCTTTTAAAATTTTTTAAATCTGACTAAAAATAAGGAAGTTATGACTATTTTTGTGCCTCGCACAATTGGATATTTTCCCCTCTTTAAGACCATATGCGTTTCATCACATTTTTTACACTAATTTTTCAGTAAAAATGTTATATCTTTGTTAAAACACAAGATTAAGCAATGAAATTTACCATATAAGTGTATTTTTGTACAAGGAATCAGAATGTGCCACTAAAAATCTCCAAGTAATCTGCACTAAGTGCACATAAATATGCTGCAATACCTTAAAAATACCATGAATCCATTAAAAGAAAGAAGTTAGAAAACTCAAAGTTGAATCGTAATACATTTTATGTACAAGAAACTAAAATCTAATACTAGGACTGTTTAAAAATGAATATATTGCAAGATTTCTTTGGCATTATTGTAGATTAACACCTTCCGCTAACTCATCCCCTTGCCTTCCCAAAATATGAGATTCTACTTTTTTTATTTAGGCAATTACATGTTAACACCCTAAAAAACTTGGCAGAAAGAAAGAAACAAAAATTTTTTTTAGAATTTAGAGTGGGGATCAGTTTCACATATTAAATATAAAATAATCCCCCATTTCAAGGCCATTCTAGCATTTTAGGACAGTTACTTATTTTCTCTATGGGAGATAAATCCTGTGCATTTTTCTTGTTTTTTTTTTAGACGATAGGGTCTTTGTGGGAGGAGGGGGGGGGGGCTTACCACTTGAACTTCAGGTTAATGATAGGGCTAGGGGCAATTAAGTGTGAACACCCTGAAAACTTAGCAGAAAGGAAAAAAAAACAATTTAGAATTTCGAGTGGGGGATTAGTTTCACATATATTTAATGTAGAATAATTCACCATTTCCGGGCCATTCTAGCGTTTTAGGGCATTGATCAATTTTTTCTATGGGAAATAAATCCTGTGTGTTTTTTTTGTTTTTTTTAGACGATTATGTGTGGTTTTAATGGGCTTTTGTAGGATTAGGGCTTGCCACTCGGACTTAGGGTTAGTGATAAGGTTAAGGAAGGGGTTTTGTTTTGGATGGAGGTTGCTATTCGGACTTATTGTTAGGGTTAAGGGAGTTTTTTAGGGGGTGGCTTGCCACTCATATTTAAGGTTAATGGTACGATATGTTCAAGAAGGCATTTTTAGGAGGTGGGCTTGTTAGTCGTACCTAGAGTTAGTGGTAGAGTAATTATTTATTTTATAAATTTCACTTAAAGGCAAGAATGGCCGGGAAATCAGAGATCATTTTACATTAAATTTATATGCGAAACTGATCCCTCACTCTAAATTTTTTTTCTTTTTTTCGCCAAGACTTTAAGGGTGTTCACACGTAATCGCCTAAAAAAGTAGAATCTTAATTTTTTTTTAAATTGGCGACTAGAAAGTCATTACTACTAGAAGTTCGAAAGTTGAGTGAAAACCAGTATTTCTTAAAGTATTTTTTATAAAAGAACCAAATAGGATTAACTTTTTTAAGCACAAAAAGTATTTTGGCTTATTTTTACAAAGCTTTACAAGACTAGGTTATAGTAAGCTGCTGCTGATTGATTGTTATATCAACAATACTAGCAGCCATTGTTGACTTTCACTCAAAAAAAAAAAGGACAATATTTTTTCAGATAAGGTAATTTAAAATTACTACTACCGAAAGACAAAACATACAATTATAATGTTAATGCATAAAAAAAGATAAAAGATTAATTTATTTACTAGTTGGCGTACAAAAAATGTAAGAACATTTTCTATATTCATATTTTCAAATTTTAAAAATTCGTTCTAGAATGAAAATAAACAAAAATCGCCTCGTGTTTATAGCAGCATCACTATTACTGCTGCTACTACAGTCAGTTTTTCAAACTATATGGAAACCATTTTTTTTTTCTTTTCGGATAGGGTAATGAAATATTATTACTAGCAAAAGAGAACACATATATACAATTATAATTTTAATGCATAAAAAAGTAAAAAGATTGATTTACTTACTAATTGGGCAACGAAAATGTATTTTTCAAAAAAGTTCTAGTGGATAATTTTTTCTAATTTTTTGTACAGTGAGTAAGAATATAACGCTGAATAAGTATATAATATTGTTTTTATAAAGAAATAATTTTTTAATACGGCCGCTGAACAGCATAAGCACCAAATAATTTTATTCATTTAATTTGGCATAATGTATTTGATGTTTTTTGCTAAGAATTTTTGCCAGTTTAAAATTTGTTCTCTTCAAAACTTTCAATGCTTTTTTTCGTTTCATTTGATTATAAAGATGGCAACTTTCAGCATACTAAACATCCAAAACTCAATCTGTTATTAAAAATAAACACTGAATAGTCATTTTATTGCACCCCCCCCCCAATACAATATTTTTCTTTTCTGTTTAATTTTAATTTGGTACATTTCAAACTAGAAGTAACGTAGACTGTTAACTTTGCTCTAAATGTAAAGAAAAAAAAAAAAAAAAAAAAAATCAACGTTAATTCGCTAGATAGAACGAAAAAAATAAATAAATCACAAAACATTAACACTAGATTTTAATTTTGTACCCATTATAAAAAGTTCAACTAGAATATTTCCAAATTTGAAAACATAAAAATTAATCCAAAGCTGGTCGGATTTTATATCGGCCAAAACGTGAATGCAATGACCAAAGTGAGAATAGTAGTCCGAATAATCCAAATTATCAATCCTCATCTAAAATGTTTCACAATCACTTTCTAACGTTGAATGCTAGACAG